>JANRGV010000051.1:68362605-68373445 GCA_024734035.1 Alethe castanea
CTCTGTCCTGCTAAGGGTCAGCAGTTCACAGCCTCTTGGATGGGCTCCAGCACCCAGAGCTCAACCTGCACCTCAAACTGCAGCTGCACCCTGACCTACCAGCACTGAATGAATTCCTCAATGATTGCAAAAAAACTCAATTGAATAATTATGAAGCAACATTACCAAAAGCAGAAGGGACCTCTGAGTCTCATATGTTTCAGAGTAAAACCACTTTTAACTAACAGTTAATAATAGTATATCACTACTGTGAGAGGGTAAAGAGGGAAAGGCACAGTCTTCATCCTGTCAGGTAGAGACTGGTTTACATCTGGACATAAGGAGAGGTTTGTTCTTTGTACAATCAAGGAGCCTTACTAAATTCAATATCAGTTATTTCTAATTCAAAATAAAATTTCTTTCCAAGGTAATGAAAATAGTACTGTATTTCTGTTCAGTTTTTATAGGGAGTATTTGAGAAATTATTTAGTAGAGCCCAACAGAATGGCTCAGAAATAGAGATGAATGTTACTTAATGAAGCACATGATAATGACAAGATACAGAATAAAGCAGCCACAGTACTGTGGAAAGCCATACCACCACAATTCCAAGCTTGTTCCACATTTTGAAACGGTAAAAGTAAAAAAGGAGAGATAGATTTGGTTTTTGACAATATTAGTTTATCCAGGATATTTCAACATTGTACATCTTTTCAGAGGAAAATATATATCATTATTTATCCCGGAGAAGTATATATATCATTATTTAATCCAAGAGGAAAATTGTTTCCTTCTTCTCATTTTTGCACTCCAATACTTAAAAATTACTGACTCACAGTCCTTCAAGAAGAAAGCAAGAGGCTGAGACCAGAGCCCCTTGCTCTTCTGAGGCTGAGCATTTCTGTCTCAAGCATACAACCTTCATCTCTTGTTAAACAAATGAAATAAGAAGCCTAGTTTTCTTAATGTGAAAAAGTTTAATCTATAAACTATTGAGTATTAGCAAATCAATTTATTTTTGAAATTTACATGTATGGTCCATTGATTTTAGTCCAGTTCATATTTGCTACCACCTGTTACTGTTGGGCTATTGACTCAATGGTTTGATTTAGGAGCACGATCTCTCTAGACCTACAGAAGTTTACATGGTTAGTGGGACTTTCCTACTCCCCAAAGTATTATGAATACTACTGTAACATTTTCAGCAGATTTTATCAGTATTCTAAGAACAAAACATCTGATTTGGCAAAACATCTCTTCTATGCACTTGGTTGTTGATATTGACTATGCCACCATCTGAATCTACTTTGAGTACTCTAGTTTTCCCTCTTCTAAACAATCTCCCATTTGAGAAAGAAAAGAACAAGAGAAAGAAACAAGGAAGATGATAATACTTCTTCTGCGCTTCATAGCTTTGAAACTGACACACCAGAAGGGTTTTTAAAATTCACAGTAATTAGAACTTTCATTCAAAGTATAGGGCAGTGGGAGGTGAATCAAAACCCAGTTTAACATCTGGGAAAAAAAACCCTAAAAAACAAAAAACCCAAAAACTCATAAAAAAGAGGTATCAGTCACCAATTGCAAATAACACTTCAAAGCAATAAAATATTTGTTTGCTCACAAGAAATTTCCAGACTCTCAGCTGTGAGCAAGGAACTTGTATGAGCTGTGCTACTAAGGAAACAAGTGAATGTGTTCCAGTTCAGAAGGGAAAATTCTTGTCAAATATAAATAGATTCCTTGTAAATTGAGAAAATCAATCACAAGGCTAATTTTGCAAGGAAGGAAAATTAACAGAACTTTAGAAACCTGATTTTTACTTGTATTGCGTATTATTCCCTGACAAATTAAATTGTGGAAGTGTTTACCTTTCTCCACTATTACAGATGAAATTTAAGGTTTTAGCTTAGATATATAACAGAAATGAAGATAGAGTGAGCCTGCCATCTCATATATATGACAAGTAGAGTCTAATTCAAATCTATAGAAATGGTTATCAATTTTTTTCTATGTTTGTTTGTGTGTAAATTTTTGTTTATATGCATAAAATGTTATGAGTAGGAATGATTTATAAAATATACAAAAAAGGCTAAAAACATAGTCAAAATTCAATAAACTTTGGATAGTCTGAACTGGGACAGGGGACTAAAACCCAGACAAATGAAAAATAACATTAAAAAATTTAAGTACTGGGAATAAAAGAAAATAAAACCCACTCGACTAATGTTCTCAGATCTGCTAATGGAAATACTGAAGAACATAGAAGGAAATGAAAGCAGGTAAAAGGCTCTTTGAAATCTATGAAGTGAAAATGTAAATCAATGAAGCCAGAAGAAGTGATAATATCTTTCATACTTATATTTCAAAGAAAATAACAAGATTGTTCTTTAAGATATAAATGGATGAATATACTGATCTTTTAGCTTTGAGGATAATGTAAAAGCAGCAGCTATTGCACTATTAAGAGTTACAAGCATTTTGGATACCTTATTAAGATTTTATAAATTAAACCTTAAATTCATCATGACAAGTATGTTTTGCCATTTCAATTATTTTAAATTCCCACATAATTTAAAATAATACATAAAATGATCACATCTACTTACGTGACAGAATCTGCTAACCTTGTTTTGCTGAGCCTGAGGGGCAACTGGATGCCTGTCTCATTTCCTCAGAAGAGATTTGGCTGTATTTCAGCCCGGTCATGAATATAATGTTACGCATATTAAGGTTATTTCTGTGCTTGTGCTCACAGCCTATAGGCTTATTCTGGCAGCAAGAGATCTTTGACTAACCCCATTTTATGAGGGAACCTTCTCTGGGCACAAGCCCAGAATATACACCATTACAGGAGCTCTATAGGGAACCCTCAGGAACTTAATGAATCAGCTTTATGACTTCTTTGCACTGAACCATTACAAATTTGCTGTGGAGTATCAGTGAATCTGATCCAAGAATTAATGTTATTGACTGGCTTAGCATGATTATTGCAGAGTTAAGCTTTAACCTAAAATTAAAGAAAGGTTGTTTTTTTTAAACCAGAATCAGATCCAAACAAGCAAATTTAAAGTAAGATTTACGTGCATTCATTCAAACTGTAAAACAGAATTATGTGGAACTTGCATGAAATTTCTGTGGTTATCAGCATAAAAATAATCTTTTTTAGCGTTTCATGCTGCTGCCTTTCTATTAGAAATGGAATTTATAAATGTTTTGAGTGCCATTTCCTCCTGCTGACTTCAGTGAGAAATGAAGTTACTCAATGCTTTAAAAGTATTGGACTTTTGTTGTTCTGCAGTGTTATCAAAGTTGTCAACGCAGCTTAAAATACCTGCTAAAATTATAAAACTTCTAACCGGTATATTTGTTGAATTTACCTTTGATTGCAAAAAAGTCTTCTGTAGTTTACTCTGGCATAATTTCCCAGTCTAATCGACATTGATTAGATTATTATTTCCTTCAATTTCCTATTTTAGGGTGGAAAAAATGGATTTTTTAAAAACAAAGGACAATTCCTTTACTTACTGAGCAGAAGTGTCCTTATCATTTGTACTCAAAGCCAATAATGCTGAAAGTGTACAGCATTAGCTGTTTTATTAGTTTTCCTGACAGCTTGGAGACAGAGTTCCCAATGTGGCATCTATACATAATGTGATTTTTTTTCTGAAGAGGGTCATTCTTATTTTGAAGACACATCACATTATGATAAATGGCACCCACAGTATTTTAGACAGATGTATCTAAAAGGGTACATCATGTTCAAGTGCTAAAAGAGGTGGGGACAGCTACCATTTTCAATGTAATAGCTTTTTTTTAATACATTTTCTGAGGTTTGTACTCTTTTGTGAAAATCTGTAACTTAAAAAAAATAATTGTTTTCATCTTCTTGTGTTAAAATTATTTAATAAGTTATTATATTCACCAAAAAGAAACCACTTCAGTGCACTGAAATCATATTAACCTTGACTTTAAAGCAATAAAGAAGTAATTGTTTTTGAAGTAGACCTTTTAGCGTTCAGATTCTTCTTTTCAACATACTATAATGTATTGTTTAATATTGTCACTCAAAAGTCAAATAATGCATCCTTTATACTTCTTAGCCTTTGTAGGGGTCAAATCCCTTTTTGTATCTGAGTCAAAGCCAGACTGCCAAACTGCTTCACAGTATTTTGGAGAAAAGGGAGAAAGAGATTTAGGCAAGTATTTGTACTAATAGCATTATTGAAATAATGAATATAGCACTGATATAAGAAAAATAAGAAAAATTAATCAATTCTGTCACTCTTGTGACAGTTTTGGCTTCCTCCATATAGGAAAGAGATGAAGGAACTAGGGCACAAGTGGTTAAGGTCTGGTTTTTTTCAATTGGGGAATGAAGAGAGATAAAACGTTAAAAAAAAGTGAAAAAAGTGGAAAAAAGAAAAAAAGAAAAAACATAAAAGAAGGAAAAGGCAAAAAGGTGGAAGGGAAGGTGCGGGAAGGTGTTGGAAGGTGTGGGAAGGGAAGGGAATCGGAGTATTTAGAGTCTTCCACCATCAAGAGAGAGGTTATTCAGAAGACAGCCATATTCTTCTACTCTTCTTATAGGCTTGCAGAAGAAACCACACAGTCTTAAGCTGCAGCATGGAAAATCACAAAAGCAAAAATGAATCAGTACTTAACAATAAGAGTGGCTAAACACTGAAACAAGTTGCCCAAAAAGGATATGAAATCTCCATCCTAAGAAATTATTTGGATAAAGTTTGACATCAATTTTGAGGGTAGATTACAACAGTGGTACATTGGACTAGGTGGCCTTCAGAGACCTATTTCAACCTACATTCTACTATGGTTATGTGAACTGCTGTGTTACAGTGTTCTAAGGACATAAAAAAAATTTACAAAACTGCAGTCTGGTCTTAATAGTATCTGCCAAATTGTGGCACTCTACTGACTTGGCCAAGGGTTTTGCTGATCTATTGAGAGCTTGCTGGACTGTGTCACAGCAGCAAACTGCTTGTTGTATCTGTTTTAAATCAAATCAGGCATTAAAGTAGCTTATTGATTTGTTAATGACATCAGCTGTCAAAGAGTTCAAGGTCGATAGCAGCCACTAGATACCAGACACTCAAATAATGTCAGTTAAGCCCCTACACATTTTTAAGCATCTTTTTATAACTAATACCAAAACATTCTAATTCCCACATATACCTACAATTTCACACTTCACAGGGCATGAAGATATGCGTCCTCCTTTCCTGTGAATGTGAGTTCCCCCACTTGTTTATACCTTTCCTGGGAGAGATAGTGATGCCCTTGCTTTACATCCACCCAGCTCCCTGCAACCTGCTAATGCACAGGTCTAGTGGGAAAGCAAAACAGAACAAAGCAGTCGAATCAGTCAAAACAAGCAAACAAAAAACTCTCACAGTATAAAGACTGAGAATCAAATCTAAATGCCCAAAGTTGTCCTCTGATCCTGTGTGGCATCCAGCTTACATTCCAAAAGTATGCAAGTCCTCACTGCATCTTGTGTCATGGCTGACAGCACAGTGCAGATGCCTTGGATGTCCTAACCCACTGCAGTGTATTTAAGATGCTGAGTCATACACCTAGTGCTTGTCACCATAATCATTCCACAGGCTCCTTTTTTGTATTGTGCTTTGACTACAAATGTGGCCAAGATTCCAGGGTCCATGTGACTAATATATGGTCACTGACATTTAGACAGCTTAATTTGAAATGGAATCCCTACCTAGGTTTCACTAGCAGTGTTTGACTTCTCTATAGCACAAAAAAGAGAAGGGGCTAATAGGGGGAGGGGTGGCAGGGGAAATGCTGCTTTTGATAACAGCAGAGAAATAACTGGATAAAAATATACCATGCTCATTATAGCAGAGAGGATAGAGAGCTGAGGATAGAGGGTCTGATAAAGTCTCTTGGGACAATGGGGTTTATATGCACTTTGGATTGTTTTGTGCTGTTCTATACCTTGTGCAAAGAAGCAACAAAATTCTTTCACTCTAATTTTCAGTGTAAAAAAACCAAAACATTTCTGTTTCTTCATTTTACAGACATCGGAAATATATAAATGAATTAACAGCATAGCTATTCTGTTTAGTTTAAAATCTGTAAATATTAACCTTCAAACAAGCTGTAACATGGTTCATGATGCACAGTACTCTGTTTCACTGTGTTTAGTTGAAGCAATTAATCTTATGATAGAAAAAGCGGGTTCAGCAAATGAAGTTTTAACAAATCTGGCTTTTGCAGATCTAAGACCCTGAAGCACCTGCTCCCACAGCTTGTCCCAGTGTGAAAGACTTATCAAGCACTATGTTATTACTCCACTGGTCAGATTTATAGAATCACCCTCCCCTCTCTTCAGATCTATAGGAAAGTTTATGCCTCCAGGGTTTCTTGATTCTATGGGAATTTCAAGACAAAGGTCCTTCAAAACCCAAGGGTCCTTCAGGCCTTGGGGCCTGAACATTTCTCAGGGGACACAAATGGGTAATTTTGAGGATGAAGACAGTTTCAACTGCAAAAAGTCTGTGAATGAATATTAAGAGGAAAAAGCATAATCTGTGCATTTTTATTATACTCTGCAATCCCATAAAAAATCAACATCAGGTACAGCATCTAACAAATAAAAATATTTTTTAAAGATCTATTGTTATTTCCTCAGCTTGCTAAACCAGCAATCTCAACATATTTTTAGAGGTTTAAAAATACTCTGCTGGAGCAGCAGATTTATGAATACACAGGAGGAACAGGTGCAAGGGACATAGGAGGAAAGTAAGATGCTGAGACGGTATTACCTGAAACTATAGCATTGTATCTAATAATGTATTTTAGCTTAAGTCCTTGCTAAAGGATAAATCAAATTTTTGTTTTATCTTTATGGATCTTCAAGAAAACTTTTAAGTAAAGTCCATAAGTCTGTTTCCTATGAAATTAAACGCAATACAGAAAATATATCTTGCTTATTGTGGACAATACTAAAAGATGTGAAAAGGAAAAGCCCTGTAATTTCTCAGACTTCATCTCTTTCTTGTTATTATGGGTTTTTTCATTCCAAAATTTTATAGGCATGATATTTACCACACAGATTCCCCTCTAGCCTTCATTCAGAACTGATGTCTCAGTATCTTTAGCATAACCAAAGTATGTTATCTATAAGACCCAGCCTCTTCACTGTTGAACAGCACATTCTCAGTGCAGATGTGCATTTTCAGTTTGCTTATAATCACTACAGAATATAGCTGTATGTTGATATTTAATGCCTTATCTACAAACAAAAAAATATAATCCAAGCATTGGAATAGTTTCTAAGTAATTTCATCAGCATCTGGTGGAAAGGAAAGCTGAAGCCTACACCACAGGCATTTTGCTTAATGAACAGTATGATCTTTATAGGACTGATGCAGATTCTATCCTCCCTTCTCCAGCTTGTCTCTGCTGGAAATAGTAAGCTCAGTTCCACTTCACACTAGCTGTGACAATAAAACCCCAAACAAACAAATGTATCTTCAAATCAGTTTAAAAAAAAATCATAATTGATTTCATACAGTATGAGAACTGGAGAGCTTAGAACTGACTTAAATCCTTGTCTGAGTATGTAAATCCATGGTAGTAGATGAAGCATCCTATAGAGAGTTTTCCTTTGTAGGTAAAACTAAAATACTGTTAACTTGTATTATTAGTTGAACAACTACTCATTTCTCTGTCCTTTATTCTAGATTGACTCTGAAAGGATCATCTAGAATCAATCTACCACATTCAGAAGTTTTATAGAATCACAGAACATGCTGAGTTGAAAGGGACCCAGCAGAATCATCAAGTCCTATTCCTATGCAGGACCATCCCCAAGAGTCACACCATGTGCCCAATGGTACTGTCCAAAGGCTTCTTGCATTCTGTCAGGCTGGTGCTGTGACCACTTCCCTGGAGAGCCTGTTCCAGTGCCCTTCTTCTGGGTGAAGAACTTTTTCTTGTTATCTAACCCAAACCTCCTCTGACTCAGCTGCACACGGTTTCTTCAGATCTTGTCATTGATCACAAGAGCGAAGTGCTCTTCATCTGTCCCTCACAATAATATTTTAGACTGCAATGAGGCCTCTTCTCAGTCTCCTCTTCTCCAGGCTGAAGAAAACAACTGACAACAGCAGCTCTTCATAAAGCTTTCCCTCCAAAACCTTCACCATCCCCATGACCCTCCTTTGGATGCTAAGAGCTTAATGTCTTTTTAAAGTTGTGGTATCCCAAACTGTTCACAATATTCAAGATAAATCTGCACCAGTGTAGAGTAGATTAACACAACTCATTTTGTCTGATCTCTGCTATTTACATACAATTCCAGGTCTTGTGGATTCTTTCTGTAAGTACTTATACAGGGTCTGTCTCTGTACTAATCATTTTAAAGTGGTAGGGAGTGTTCACATTCAGACTGTCATTGGAACTGCTCATTTATGCAGTTAAAATATTAATATAATTTCTCGTGTAGAATGGTCATGTGTCATTTAACACTTTCCAAAACAAATGCCAATCTCAGCCAAAGACTCAGCGTAAGTCATCACCTATTTCCAGTTGACAAATTGAAAATATCAACCCTGACTGGGTGGACTTGAGTAATTTAAAATCTAAGGCGTAGGTTTACACATTACTTGGATCAAGCACATGACTAAATAATTTTTCTGAAAGCATAGATATAGCCAATGTTCTGACTAAAATTCTATCTCAAATTAATGAAAATTTAACTCCATATCTAAGCAATAGAAATAAACCCATCTCCATTTTTCAGAGAGTGGTATTTCTTCTGTATATCACTGTGATTGTAATAGCAATTCCAAAAGTACTTAAAACTTTTACTACAAACTTTGTTACTTTGGGACCAATACAAGCAGAAGATTTATGATAACGCAGAGGAAAGCTTTTCAAAACAAGTCTGGTTTTATTACTCAACTGGAATGTAAACTTTTATGGGTTGGAATTGAAAAACAAAAGGTTTGATGTCCATATTGGCAGTATTGTGTTCTGCTGAATATGAAGCTTCATCTCTGTTTCATTTTTGAGCAGCAGAGATTTTATCACTAATATCCTATTGAGAAAATTCTTTGTTCTAAATTCTGTTCATGCTGTTTGCATATGCTTCCACAGTCAGGTATTCATTAAAACTTGATATATAGTAATTCATCTTTCATTGTACTGTTAAAGCAGCTTCAATCCACCGTTCAGACTTTTGTAGTTCTTTTGTGCCAATACAGACATGTTTGTTTGCATAATGCTGGTCTCTTGTTTCCTTTTTAAGACACAGAATTTTCTTCACAGCCATTAAAAATAATAATAAATGAGAATAAAAAAGTAGACATAGAAAAATGAGACCTACTTACCTCTTAATGAAGATAGTGCAGAGCCTCTTAATACCCTTCACACTTGCCTATATCTCACTGATTTGTCATGGCATTATGTGCACAGCATGCTCAAATAACATCAGAAAGCCCTGCTAATTCGATATGTCGCTATATGTAGAAAGAAGGACTTTGCAAGATCTTTGAACCTTTCAAATCTAGGCTTGTGCTTCAATACCTCCAAATTCCGGGTGGATTAGGAACTCCCAAAAATCTCCTTCTTTCTCTGTCCATCTTCAATGGCTTCCCTTAACTGCCTTCTCCTGTATTTTTTCCTACTGAAAGAAAACCTGATGTCTCAATTAGGACCTTCAACAACAAAAGATAAGGTGGCTAGATTCTTGAGATGAACTGCTATATGAGTCAGAAGTGAGTATGATCAAACTCTGAAGAAATTACTTCAGTACAATTTATTTCCTTTAGGGTCTTTTGAGGACCATCTTTTAGTATGGCAACTGTAGTTCTTTAAAATCCATAAAATATATCATTATTATGGATTCACAAGGATGCCAAAACTAAATTCTTCTTCCTCCTTTGCTGTTTAATCCCTCTTCTTTGTAAAGAAAAAGGTTTTTTTATATTTCTTAAGAAATTGAGCTTTAGTACTTATGTAATTTTGCAAGTACACTTCACCTAAATATGGTGAAGTCAGAGAATTACAGAGTAATGAGTTGGCATGAATGCCTATTCAAATTATATATAGATTTCTTTCTGTCAATCCAGCTTGCTGTTGGTTTAGCCATTTCTAGTGTCAATAGTGAATATTAGAGCAAGATTTTAATCGTGAAAGGCTTTCACAGTATCACAGAATTGTTGAAGTTGGCAAGGAAACTCTGCTGGTCATCTGGTCCAGCCTCCTTGCTCAAGCAGGGCCACTAAGACCAAGTTGCAGGATACTAGATTTCTTCTCCTATCTCTTTGGATCAAGACCCTACAACCACTCTGGAAAGCCTATTGCGGTGCTTGGTCAACTTCACAGTTAAAAAAAAAATAATTAAAAAAGCTGTTGCTGGTACCTCCTGTATTTCAATTTTTTCCCATTGCCTCTGGATCTGTCGCTGAGAATCACTGAAAGCATCTGGCTCCATCTTCTTTGCATCTTCCCTTCAAGTATTTATGTACATTGATAAGACTTTCACTCATCCATGCAGGACAACCACAGCTCCCTCAGCTTTTCCTCATAGGAGAGATCCATTTCCACATCATCGTGGCTGTCCTGGTTTAGGCCAAAATTAGGGGAAAATCTCCCTAAAGAAGCCCCTCAGAGAACAAACCCCCAAAACTCCTCCCCCCTCCCACCAACGTGTTCGGGAAGAATTTCCTCAGAGGAAAAGTGGAAAAAACTTGTTTATTACAAAAAAACGCTCCCCAACATAAAAAAAAAACCAGCCACAGATGGCACAGAAAACTTCACCCGTCTGAGGGGGTGTACAGTCTCGAGCCATCTCCAGCGCCGGGAAGGGCAAAAC
>JANRGV010000051.1:68384421-68403979 GCA_024734035.1 Alethe castanea
TTTATTCTTGCAAATGCTATAATTCTTACCTGGGATTTTGCTGTCACTCAGTCTAATGATAAACAAAAATGGAGAACTTATTTGTCTCAGTGGCAGTGCCATTTTTCCAGATGAAAAAATGAGTTTCTTTCCAGTAAGGTATTTCAGATGCAATAAAAGAAACAGTGAAAACACATTTTTTTCTCTTACAAAGAGAAAATTTCTCACTATTTTCTGTTGAAACAAGTTATTTCCCAAATTAATAAAAAAAGGTGATGTTGCTTTTTAAGACGATTTTGAAAACAGATAATTCAAAATGAGAATTCTTCATGATTGGTGTATTCTTTTTTATTCTCTCTCTTAATAATGATTGGATTGGTTTTCTATCCTTGTGTTGGTAAATACCTCTATCACTTGTACAGTTGAATGCAGGTAAACCTTAGAACAAAGGCCAAAAAACAGGATAGTGACTTTAACTAAAGAACTCTGGGTAGGTCAGACTGGTTTTCAACACTGGTAGGCAGATGCCATACACAACAGCTCCAGAACTTTTGTGTGGCAGCATTCACTACTTAGCTTAACTTCATCTAGGGTATCTCTGGAGGGAGTAGGGTTACTGTATTTCCCTTAGATAAACAGATAAGTCTGTACACAGAAATACTTTTTTTTTTTCCTCTTCTTGTAGGGGAATAGTTTGAAATAAACTTGTATTGATAATTAATGTAGGGTGCTCTGGGATGGTTATCTTCTGCCTCTTTAAAAAAGTGAGAGAAAACAAACTGCAAATCTCATGAATCATTTTTATTATAAGCAGTCAGCCTCTAGGCTTTGTCTAATCGTACTCCTCTCTCCTGATAAGCCACTGAGTACGTATTTTCCATATGACAGGAGAGCCTCTCTCCTGGTGGTTGTCACTACCCTTAGAAGTGACCCTTTCCAACAGTCGTGTCTTGGGGAACACCTGGGTGAAAGGACGAGCAAGAGTTGCTTGCAGAGAACTGCTTTGGGTAGCCCTTGAGCAGTAAGGTGAGGCCTTTTTCACAGCTGTGACATTTCCTGTCATGTCTTACCTGCCTCGAGGGACAAATCCCTCCAGGGCAGTCATTTGCCTCTGAACGTGGCATCACTTTGTCTTTGATTGAAGCAATACAGAGTCAGATGCTGGCAAGCAGGATGCATACCAAAAGGTACCTCAGGAAATTAAATTCCCTTAAATTTCTTCTAAACAGCTTCCAACTCTTGACCTGTCTCTTTTATGGGCAACTCATCCTTTTCTACACTGCCGCACAGCATGCAATGTGTACAGATGCTTGGGACTGATTTTTTTAAGCCCTAGAAAAATACCAGGCATAAAGAAGAGTGCCAGGTGCTCAGGGCTGGGATGCTAAGGAGGCCAAGAGCACTTAGAGCTCCCATTGACTTCAGGGGCAGCTGAGGCTTCTTGACAACTCTCAGGAAGAGCTCAGCAACTTAGAGAAGTTAAGAACTCTGTTTTAAAAAGGTTCCTCTCTGTTTTCTTTCTTAGAACAGCATGTTATTCATAAGATGCTTATTGCCTTAATTTGATATCTACTAGCAGATTTAAATAGCAATGAGCAAACTGTTCTGCCAAGTAAACAAATAAAAGTTAGACTTTTTAGTAAATAACAGAAGGACAACTATGTATTAGGATTTAATTATGAGACGAAAGTTATAGTTGGCAAAAGGCATCTGTAATTTGTGTTTTCATCATTTTAGAAAGCTTCTTTTAATGGATTGAAATCACTTCTGGCAGCTTTTTCCCCTTTTCTGCCATAAACAAAACCCAAATCTCTACTTTAGGGAAGATAGCTGTAAGAAATGCAAACAGAAAGCTCTGAATAGTAATAAATAAAAGTATCACTATGATTGCTTCACTTTTTAATAGCCTAAACATTTTATAAGACGCTTTACTTTGCTGTAAAATAAGCTTTTCACATCTTTGCAGCTGCTTCATATGTACCTGAAGGAATATGAATATATTCAGATAGTATTACAACTATGAATATATTATATCAACATAGTCTTACAAAGTATTAATCATTATCACACCTCTCTAATGAATGGAAAAAAATATAATTTAGCTTCTTTTCACTAAATTAAATGTAATTAGGCTTTTTTTCCAGCTTGGAAATTTGTAAATTAGGTAACTATATGTATTTTTCTAAGACATACATTGCAGCACTCTATGAACCAGCCTGAGGAAGAAATAAAAATGAAAGATTTTTCATATAGTTTTTTCTGGTCTTTGTAAATTACTTGGGGTTTTTTGTTTTGGTTTGGTTTTTTTTCTCCTCTCTTTTACTTTGTGAGAACAATGTTAGAAATCCAGGAAAAATATGCACTGTGGAGAATTTCTGCCACAAATTCTGGTGTGTTGAAGTGGCAAACCAGCACTGTAAATCCATATTCAAAATAGGAAAGGGCAACATTACAATCTTGTTAACCACTAGCATAAATACACACGAATCCTTAAGGCAGGGGGTGGAGGGGGAGTGTGAAAATATCTTTCCAGAAATATGATTGATATAATGCCAGAGATTTGCCTCTTATCTATAAATTAGGACTGTGGCTTCAAAAACTTGAACATTTATAGCTATGACACATAGAGGCTGTGAATTTAAAGATTTATTTATAGAAGAAATTGTTTACATTAAAATGCAGTGAGGAAGTATCATAAAATTTTGCAAAAACAATTTATATGTACAGTAGTTATAAATTATATCTGTAGAGAGCTATAAATAGACAAGACATCATTTCATAGATTTTTGTTTTGTTTTCTAGGGTTATAATGGATTATGAAATATATAAAATGTATAGCAGTTCATTTACTTCAGAAAGGGAAGCACCTCAGGGAAGTATTGTGCCAGATTCTCAAATACAGCTATGATCCCATTGTGCCACTCAGCTGCTACAAATGAACCATAACCCAGCTGAAAATTTCTGGCAAAGGATTTCCTGTCTTCAGCAAATTCTCTTCTGACATATATCTATCATTTCTAGGCACTGTAGCTTTATGCCCTCACTGTGAAAAGACATATCTCAAGAGTAAGAAAGTTCATGGTACAGTCTTGCTATACTCTTTCTCCACTGATATAAAAACCCCATCAAAATTCTCAAGCACCAATAGAAACGAACCAAGGAATCTCAGAACAGCTGATACAAGCTCAAACCCTTCATATCTTTTATCCTCTCTGTTGAATGAGACACAGGTGAAGTAGTTGTTTTCTAAGGAACTTCCCTTCATTTATTTCCCTCCTATTTAAAAAAACCCAAACATTTCCAACCAATTTGTGTTTGTAGCATAGTAACATCACTGTGTTCACTATGCTAGCTAACAGTTACCATGTACATTCTGCTTTAATTTTGAACACTTGTCTACCTGTAAATTTTCTTTTAATTTAAAGATTTTCACCAAGAAAATATCTATTTTATTTATCCTGTCAGGAGAAAGAACATTTTTTCTACAAAATGAGGTATGGTCTGTGTAGCTTTGTATCTTTTCTTATCAATTTACCCTAATGGCCATTGTCATACATCTTCTTTTACCTTTCCTCCTTCTTCTGAGATCTCTTTTATTTCATTAACATATATCATGAAAACAAACAAAGGCCACAAGGTCATGTCTGTTTCAGTATCATAATTTCTAAAGGATGCAAAAAAACTGTCAGTCTCCTTGTCAATGGCAGTACAGCTTCTCTCTAATCAAATAGAAAATGGGATTTTCTCCCTCTCCCTGACAAAATAAAGGAAACAAAATTCTGAATAATGAGATTCTCTCTGACATTTCAGCATGAATGAATGGAGGTCTTATCCACCCATTAGAAAATAGTAATGTGCAGAGCATGACATTTGTAGTAAATACAAAATCTGTAACCATTTAGATTCTAGAATTGTCCATGCTTACAGCTCTATAATAGTGGTAAAAGCTTGCGGGGAAAAAAAAAATGTAGCATGGTTAAAAGCTCAAACACAGGACAGCACAATAGAATAGATTTTCATAATTAAAATTCAAGAAATATGTAAATGGCCATGGCATTTAACATTGCTGAGCAATAACAGTTATTAAGGTAGTCAGAATGAAGGTAATTACATTAATATATGGTATTGTTTGGCAAAGAAAACAAAGAAATAACTGTGCAGGCTTAAAGTCTATTTGTAATGCTCACATGTCTGTGACTGTGTGACCACTGAAGGGCAATGAGCAATTTCTAGGTAAAATCTGCATCATTATTCTCATATTGCAAGAAGAAAATATAGGGCACAAGGAAAGACAGCAAAAGGTGTAGTCATTCAAATAGAGTGTCAGACTTAAAAGCAAAACCTGGAGCACATCCAATTTGGAGATGAAGAAATAAAGTACTAAAATGTCACTTGTAATTTTAATTCCATAAAAAATTGGGAGTACTAGAGCCTTTTCAAGTGTGTTTGAAATGCTAGTATTCAAGAAAATTACTTTACAGAGAATTGTTAATGTTATTTTATGATTTAGGAAAATATTTAATAGTACTCTCTGGAGGAATTAAGCAAGAGAAATAGGTCAGTATTTCAAATAAGAGAAGACAGAAGAAAAATTGAAAGGAAAAGAAAGGATGCAGAATAATAGATATGAAACAAAAGGCTGAAGCACTTAACTCTATGAGCAAGCAAGTGAGCCCGAAGTGTATGATGTGTTATGTTATGGAATTGCAAACATTGTGGTGCACTGATGGATACACATGACTTAATACAACATTGTACCCACAGAAGTACCTGCAATTTTTTCGCACCTCAGAAGGTCTTCAAGGCTTGGTGCCTTTTCATGTGTGTCATAAATTGTTGGGTCAATTGTATACCCCTCAAAAAATGTTACAAAAAAGTAAAATCAAATTAATCCAAAGGCATGTAAAATTAATTTGGTGATATTGTTAGTTCAATACTACTATGAAATGTCTTGATCTCCAGAGAGAAATGACAAGTTTACCTCCAATAAGTAAATGCTATAGAAAATAATGAAGTTGCATGTGCCTGAAAAGAGTGAAAACAAACAAACAAACAAACAAACAAACAAAACAACCCCAAACTCACATTAAGTTATGAAATGCGTACTGCATATGCTTTACTAGATATTGTAATCAGAGAACAAGATCCTATAAGATAATTTTTATATATTAAATAACTGCTTGATACAGCAGCCACAGTAAAACTTCCTTTCAAGGTGATAAATTTTGCTTTTTAAAAAATAAACATGTGCCAAGGAATATGCATCAAAAAACATGAAACATTTTATAGTGAATGATAATATTTTATTTGTTTTCTACATAGACAAAGATAATGCCTCTTTGTGTGCTATTTCCAAGGACCACTTTGATTTTGAAAACAGACTTGAGTTGAAAGGATGTAAGAGATCCAAAGCAAAATGGAAGTCACTCATAAAGGAGTACACCTTAAGTATGCTGATAAATAAAAATTGTTTATGGTACAAGGATTTGAAAGCAGGAGAACTTTAGAGGTACAGCAGAAACAAAACAAACAAAAAATGAAGAGAGCACCATATTGTATATGCTAATATAAAATTGAATGAAGAAAAGTGTTTGGTTTTAGCCAAAAAAAAAATAAGAAAAAAAGAAAAAAAAAAAAGAAAAAAAGGCAGGTTAGTTATACTCTCAGTGAAGATCCTATGTAATACCTAAGTTACAGCACCATCATTTTCAATATTCAGGGTAAGGCAAAGAAAAAAATAAATCCATGTCCAGATGACACTTTACAAAACACTGATCAAAAATACACTTTTCTTGAAAGTTTTTCTGAACAAGATGAGCTATCTCTGTTACATGCCCGAGTTATTATTCTTTTACCCAAACTAAGGTTAATGCATTACTCCCATCTCTATCCCCATCCTGTAGATTTATTGTTTCAAGAGTATCAAATATAGGAGTTTAGCAGTATCTGTTTGGTAGGTTATTTACCTTATCAGGGAGTCCCTATTTGCATCTTGACACAATGTAGGTCCCCTGCTACATACACAATATGGATATGAAGGAGAAGCATAATTTGTTAGGTATGTTTTCTGCATGTCTAATGGGGAATGGGAACTGTGCCAGTAAATCAGTCAGGCCAGAGGAAGACTTTCCTGTAACCACAGTGCCCGGACAGTATTACAAATAGCATCTAATCATCTCAGGATTATTAAAGAAAAATTCATCATGATGTTTAAAGCACGAGAAAAAAAACCAAAACCAAAACCAAGATCAAAATAGCAACAGCAAAAACACAAACAAACCAACAAAAAAACCCACAAAACTTCCCCTCAAAAACCAAACAATTTACTCAAAAGAAAATGTTTTGCAAAACTTGTCAGTTTTGGTGAAACCTTCAAAGCACTGTTCATCGGCTTATCTGGAAGGGTAACTTAGTTTCAAGACCATTTTTTTCAAAGAATGCCTCATCCTCGTGTCAAAGAGAACATCTCACGGTGAGGTCCCCACTGCTCTTTCTAGAGCAATGCACTTTGCAAACTCTTGGAAAGCTATGCTTGTTCTAACTCAGATGTCCTGAGTTACTGTATTGCATCAGAATTACATAGAAGGAGGATATGGAAACTCAGAAAATTTTCAAAGTACACTAGTTAGTTTAAAGGAAATTGTTGTTTTAAAAAAATCTATGAACAATTCTCGTTAGAATTTTCTAGTTTAAAGCTATTACAGTGGCACAAGCCTTACTTTGACTTCTTAAGAGAGGAATGATTCAATTTCTTACTAATGTACAATTGAAGATGATAGTTTTATATCTAAAATCAGTATGACATTATGTTCTGATAAATGATGTACTTGTAGCAAAAATATATGCCCTAGTATTTATTTATTTATTTATTTATTTATTCATCAGTTTTCCTGCTTTAAGTTGATGATTTAAAGTTGGTGTTTGGAGCCTTTGGACTTAAGATTGATTTTAATGATCACATATATTATAGCATCAGAATTCCCATGTGCAGTAAGAATTAAATGTACTGGCAGTCACACTTGAACCTGAGTCCCTCTTGATTTTCTGGGAGATGTAGAAATAGCATGAGAGAGATGTTTGTTGTTCATTCATCTGAGTTTTAAAAAAATTGTTTCTACTTTACAACGTGGGTTATGGTTGTGTGTAATAAAAATATTTAAAGAAATTTCATAATGTACAAAAAAAAAATAGGCCTGGGGCTACAAAGGATGGAAGAAAAAGATTCTCTGCATAATTCCTTAATAGTGTGTAGAGTATCTCCAGAGATCCTACATAAAAATTAATGCATTAAAACTGCTATTTTTAGTATTTAATTTACAATATTTTTTTTAATTTATTCAAGGTTTGAGATTAGTTCTAGGAGATAAAAAGCAGTATATAAGCCTTGGGAGAAAGAATTCCATCTGTTTGCAAAGAACAGACAGAGAGTGACGACTGACTGATCTGACTTTCAGGAGCAGCGAAGTTTACTGCTGTGCTCTTCCAAAGGCTATATTTCAGGAGGAGAATTACAGGGCCGTACCACAGTATTTTAAAATTGTAAATTAAAACCTCTTATACAGGACAGTGAAAAAACTCTTTACCCAGCTGGGTCCTGGGATATAATTCAGCATTGTTTCTTTGGCATAATCCTTTTCATCCTTCATTGAACTTGCCACTCACTGGAGAGAAGTAGTCAATAAAGTATCAGGAAGGAAGCTTTCTAAATTTCCAGTGAAAAGGTATGTTTGCTACATGTCCTACAATTCCTTGATCTCCCTTTTCTTTGAGTAACCTGAGTGCCTGCTCAGGATTATAGAAATACAACATCCCTTAAGAAAAAAATACAAAACAGAATCTTGAGAAGTCCAAAGAGACAAAGAAGGACAGAAGGATGATGGTGATTCACCTGGCTGAATGCAAATATCTGCAGTGCAGACACCTCTGTTACACTTATACTTTTATTTACATATAGTCCTTCTACAGTCAATGGAGAGAAACAGCTAAGTCTAAGTGATAATTCATATTGTCTTAAGTAGAAGTTAAAAATTAGTAGAATGTTATGTCCTGAATTATTTATTTCTTATCACTGGTTTTGGAGTCTGTACAGTAAATTTAGAGGGAACTCTCTGGAATGCAAATGTCTGAGGATATGTGATATTAATTAAAAGAATATAAATCAAACTTCTCCAAGAAATTCTGTTTTACAGTACAGTTTAATACTAAGCAAGTCAATTTAAAATCAATATACTAAAATCAAGCATATCTGTGAGTGTTCAAATCTCTCAATGGAGAATGTGGAAATAAAAGGTGTAGGGCAAAACTGCAGTTAAATATTGCAACTCTTGTGCTGGAGACATTTTGATTTTATCCAGCTCTAAAAATGGAACCTTGTGTAACATATATGTAACCAGATATAGGCAACTGTCTTGTGGGAATCCAATAAACTATAATTTGTTACAGTAAAGTAAGTCTAAAAAAATCAGATGTGGATTTTTAAGAATATTATGTGAGGTTATTAATGAATTTTTTATTAAACCACAATTTTTCTTGAGGCATTTAAAGCAGAAAATAGGTTTTAACACTTAAAGCATGTATCAGGATAGATAGCTTTAAATTTGTTTTAAATTCTTTATTGCATTCAAATGCTACATGATCCTATTCTTAGTCAAATAAACAAAGAGACCATGAACATGACTAATGTCCACTACCAATGAACACAAGATCAAAACTCATAAGTATTTTGTTTTGTGTCAGCATTACTCAAGATAAAATGAAGATTTATAGAATCATTCAAATTTGTATTGCTTTTTGAGTAGTCTTGATCAGCATTTCATTTAAAAAATTTAATTTTAAACACACCTGTTCAATCAATTCAGTTTCAGGCACATTGCTTTGCTAAACCTTTGGAAAAGCCCAACACTGTTAGGCTTTAGTAGCTGATGTCAGTGTTTATGTTTGATAGTTATTTCTGATGTCTTTAATAATTTAACCCAATTTGTGTGTAAATATGGGAAACTCACTTATTAAAAAGTCCTATAAATAATCTTAGAAGACACTCCCCACTTAAGTTTGCTTGCAATAGTCCTCTGAAGAGAATGAATGTAAATCTAGTCTTAATGATGAATTTGAAAGGAAACCTTATTCTGAAGGCAAACTCAGCATTATAACAGTGGGTATAATACAATGTCGTTTTTTTCATGTAGCTTTGTACAGTGCCTTCATTCAGCAGTAGGCCTGAAAATAAGAACCTTTCAATTTATTCTGTTACCCAACATAGTTTTAGGAACAGATAGAGTATAAAACTAGAGCAATGCCAGATCTTTGTTGTTTTTATTCAAAACATGGGTAATTATATTTGCTTAGTAAAATATTTTCAACTTTGAGAATCCTTATACAAATGTCATAAGTCTTTCAAAATTTTAGAAGAGTGACAATAGGATTCCTATTATTCAAGAAAAGATTTTTATAAATAAAATATGAAAGACCAAACTGATTTTTTGTACAAAATAAAATGTATAGATACAACACAGTGAAGAGCTTGGGTTGCAATGACCCCATGAAGTGCTGCAGGATTGGGAAAGAGTGGCTGGAAAGCTGATAGAAAACTCTGTGCAAGACGGACATTGAGGGGCTGGGCTGTGTCCAGAGAAGGGCAGTGGAGCTGGGGAAAGGTCTGGAGCACAGGTCTAACCAGGAGAAGCTGAGGGAGCTGGGGTTGCTCAGTCTGGAGAAAAGGAGGCTCTGTGAGGATCTTACTGCTCTCTGTAAGTAATGGAAGGATGTAACAAAGTAACTGAGGGTTGAAACAAAGATTGATCCCTTCTCCAAGTAACAAGTGGTAGGACAAGAGGTAATGGACTCAAGTTATGCCAGCGGAGGTTTAATCTGGATATTAGCATAAAATTCTTCACTGGAAGTGTGGTTGGGCATTATAGCTGACTTACCAAGGAGGTGCTCATCCCATCCCTAGAAGTGTTCGAAGTTTGTGCAAATGTGGCACTTGAGGACGTTTTAGTGGAGAACTAAATGATGGTGCTGGGCTCATGGTTGAAACTGGTGACCTTAGAGCTCTTTTCCAACTTTAATGATTCTATGATTCAGATGTTTGTGTTACATTAACACACTTTTTCTTGGTGAAAAGACAGACATTCATTTGGCATCATCTGTATCTTCTCATCTCTTACGGAAAAAGGTTATAATCAGATATATGCCTATAGAATTGGTTTTAAAACAATTTTCTCAAGAGAAGTTCTAAGCTTGCAATTTGGGTATGTGCTTAGACTTTGTCATTAGCTCTGAAAATTATATTTTAGAATAATGTCATGTACTACTGAAATCTTAGTTGGAAGTAAAGTTAGGTTTCTTCTTTCTCTGGTGTGAATCTGAAATTTGAAAATTGTAACTGGACAGCCACATAGATTTTTAGAAATTACTGAGAGCTGTTGTTTTGGAAAAATGGCAATCAGTTTAAGCATTATTGTTATAGTAAAAGCTCTAACAGGGAAAACAAATAATAATTTAAAAAAATAGATCTTTCATCATTTCAGAACATAATCCAAAGTGGAAAAAATTAGTATTTTTTCTCAAGGGTAGGTAAATTATATCTGTTTTATTGAGACATCTTCATAAAATTTTTTCTTATAAGACAGAAATGAAACAATATGACTTTTTAAGGTTTATAATTAATATTAGAGATCAGTTACATATCCTTGTCTTCCTAATTTTATTTCAGATTATGAAGGGAGAAATGGACACTTATCAGGCAAAGTTAATCTGAGACATTTAAGACATCTACATTAAGGTAAGATTTATTACGTCCTGAAAATATACCATCTCATTTATTTTGTTAACCATTAAGGCAGGACAGGGATTTCAACTCAGATGTATTTGAGTAATTTCTCCTTCTTTGCATCAGTATAATATTCTGTCATATCTGTGACTGCCTTAGCAACAGCACAGCCAACTACCTCCACAGCCAAAGGAGGTCACTTTTATGGCTCTTGTTTCCAGAGATACTAAGGAGCAATACATCAGTTCTCTCATCAAGATCAACATCTTCATCAACTTTTAGTAGCTAAACTGATGATTCAGCCACTGACTGAATTCATTGAATCACAATCATTCACGGACTAGCAAAATGAAAAATGCTTAATAAGCCAGGATGCTAATATGCTGCTAAATTTTCTGGATTCATTTCCCAAGTGTGTGCACTTTGAGTTCATTAGGACTGAGGTAGCTCTTTTACTTTCAAAGTGCTGAAAGTTACCTTGAACTTGAGTGCCTTGAAAACTGTCCACAATTCAGCCCACTAGGTGAAGCTGCATGATCTGCTTTCCTTTATTAAAATGTCTTCATAGGAATAGCATGTGGAAGAAACAAGTAATTTATACATGGGGTTTCTAGATTCATTCTGATAAATAACGGCATTGTTTTTGTTCTTGTTTTTCTACATTATCTTGCAAAAACCACTGAGGTGCAACACAAACATCTGTTGATTTCTAATGGTGATAGCAGGTGTCCTGTAGCAGGTAGGCCCTAAAGATTTAAGGACAGAGATGGTGCATTGTGAAGCTGTCATTTCCAGTGATATTATAATGTGCTATTACCTCAGAGCTGATGGACTTATCCTTTAAGTCAAGCCTATTATTTTAGCTTAATGCTAATTCACATGAATTCTCCTCATATTGCTGGCAGTCTAATTGCTGGTTTCTCTCTGGAATGGAATATCACTGTGATATTTAGAGGGATGTTTTCCTGAGGAGTTGATATCTTAATTATAAACATGGTGAAACAAGTCACTGATACACAAAAAATTACTTTCAGATGTGCTTTTCTTAGCTTAACTAGAAGTAAATCCCAAGTTTTATGTCATTTCTAAGCTGGTCCTCAGAGAAAGATGCTATACACAGGCTGCTATGAGAAAGGGTGGGGACAGAGGCACACATCAATTTATTGTTCTCAGGGGAATGTCATCATGTTTTCCTTTATTACTTACTAAATAGCCAAAACCCTACTTGTTTTTTAGTAAATTGATAGTCATTTAAAAAGACTTGTCAAGGGGACAGCCAAAGCTAAAAAGCCATCAGTAGAGGAAGGTCCTAGCACACATCACCATTTACTATCATCCTTATCAGTTGCCAGGGAGTCAGAATAGCTGACTAGAATAGGGCAAGAATAAGTGTAATCCCTCCAGGATGGTCTTTGAACCTCTCCATAATACTGCATCTTATTGGGCAGAGATGTATAGAGCCATCTTAAGCTGCATGAATAGAAAGAAACAGAGTTAAAAAACTAAGATCACGATATTAGAATCATGATGGAAAAATAAACTTAAATTTGAAGTTCTTTGCATTCCTAAGCCATTTTAATTTTTTGTTTCTGTAACATATAAAATCAGATAATTATGGGCTATTAATTTCATTTTGGTTTTAGGTATTGATAATGCAAACCCAAATGCTTATATATTAGCAAGGTATTACATTATATGTACAATGGACAGAATTTAGCACTTGTTTGTCTGAAATTTGAGACATTTTACTTCATATTGAGGTGTTCTAGAGATGCCTGCTTCTTTGACTGACACTGTGGGAAAAATCCATTTTCTAGTCAAGATGAAAATCTTTGCATCTCATCAGCTGAATCTAACCTTTAGTTATTGCATTCCTTTATTTTTATAATACAAATTAAGGGGACAGATATTCTATATTGTTAGTTTATAAAACATATAATTGTGTTGAAATAAAGGCGTATTGTATTGTTCCAGGGTGAATTTATGAAGCTTGTATCCCCAGTTGTCAGTTCTGTTTATGCTGGATGTTGAGTTCTGCACCTTGAAGACTGGTTCTGAAAGTGAAGGAGGGAGAAGAAACTCTCAGTTTGTTTTCAGAATCTGCACTTTCTTCCCTGCATCCTTCTCCTGGACTGTGTTGCCTGCAGCACAGACAGACAGCGAGAGAGAGCTCTCCTTTGCTTTTGTTGTTGTTGTTGTTGTTTTTGTTGTTGTTGTTATTGTTGTTGTTGTTTTTAGCTAGCTGAGGCAGAGAAGTTCCCCAGACTGTGGTTTTTCTTTTTTCTTAGAGCTAATCAGCCCTGCTCTAGACTGAAAACCCAGAAGAACACAGGGAGCTCATGCCTGTGGCCCACCGGGATCCAGGATGTGGCATTTCCAATGTAAAAAGAACTGATAAAAGACTGAACAAGCCGAGCTACACCCCATGAAAAAGACTTTCTAAATTTGCCATCTCTTCAGAACAGTGAGAAGTTTTATTGTTTAATGTTATTCATTTCTATACTTATTAATATTTTGCTTGTTAAATACACAAGGTTTTTTCCCACTTTTTTCCAAAGAAGTCTTTTCCTGAAACAATAAGTACAAGAGCCAATGAATCCGGTTTCTAGAAGAACCCTTTTAGAAGTTTCTTCCCAAATTTGCCCTAAACCAAAAAAATATATGTATTAATGTAGAGTTTGGCTAAATTTTGAAAAGTAGCTTTCATTGACGAAATTATGTTTATTAGTCTCAATTTTATCTTAAAAGATGTTTTATTAAGCTTCACAAACAAACAATCGAGGAGTGAGATATCAAGTACAGGCAGATAAAAATTCCAGTCAGAAGGACAAACAAGGTTTCTCAGAAACATTGACAAAAATGTATGAGACTAACAATCCAGAAATTCGGGTCAATATTCAGAAAAGATGCATTAATCATAAAATCTACACCCAAAACAATATAGAAGTAGAATAGGCTAACCAATAAGAAAATAAAATGCTTTCATGAGGAATTACTATATTTTATAATTACTACAATCAAAACAAAAAAAAGAAACAAGAATTAAAAAAAAAATAGGTTATGATTGTGTAATAGGTTTTCTACTGGCACTTTTACATACACAAAATTTGCATAAATTAAAATATTTTTTGAATCCAGGCTTTTGGTTCTGTGTATAGACCACTGGCTAAGCCATAGTTGTTTGGGGGTTTTTGATTGTGTGCTGGTATTGCAATGTCTTTTTAACAAGAAATGAAACTATTAGATATATTAGAAAACATGTTATCATATTTTCTCAGATATCTCTGTTCTTTGTTCATTACGAGACTGATCTAATTTCTTTAGCAGTTATTAGCAAAATTCCCAGTGACTGCAAGATGGACTTGAGGGAAGGCATAATAAATGAACATGATCTGTCACTCTCTCTTGAATATAGCAGCTGTATTTTAATAGTATAATTTCTTATTATACAATATTTTATTACCTGCTTGTATTGGTTTAGTTATTTAATTTGCTTGAAAAACCCACCAAATTATTCTAAATGCAAACATACCAGATAGTAAAAGTCCTTAGAATATGTAAACTCTTATGTTGTGGGGAAAAAAGATCTCTTCACCTAACAATTTTGTATACTGTATAAAGTGGAGGCAATTAAAATTAATTTTATTAAAGTGATAAGTAGAACTGAGAGAGAAAAAGACAGATAGACAAAAAAAAAAAAACCAAAAAAAAAACGAGCCATATAATAGACTGCTCAGCTACTTATTATGCTGAGCTGCTTCTCCAAATCTGTTTGTTACTAAACTACATCTTATTTTGGCACTTAATCCTCTTAAGAATTGATCCTCCTTTGTAAATGCAGCTCACTTCAGAATGTAGGCAAATTGGTTTGCAAGGATTGATTGATAAAGGGAAGCATGCCTTCATCATGCACCACAGCTGCCTGTAATAGAAATGTGAAAGGATGACATTTTCCTCTGTCTACCCCTTCCTTGAATTGGTCAAATATTGGCGTGGTTTAGCAAATGTGAATTGCATTGCAGTAGCACAATAAAATAAAAATAAAAATAATAAAAAAGAAAGATTAATTTAAGAGTTAATTTGGAGTTTGACCCAAAATTAGCACTGTATCTTAAGAGAATATTACTTAGGTTAACTCTAAACACTTTACTCATCTTCTTATTCCTAAATAGAACTTATGGACTCTTACAGTCTTTCAGATCAAATATTGCATTTTGTTATGAGTAGTCTGTGAAAGTTCTGCTTTTTGAGAGAATATAATTTCTCATAACAACTTCCTGACACTTTTATACTTGACTCTTCAGAAAGTAAAGTCTGAATTAAGCTGCAGGTTCACTGCAATGGTTATTATTTGTAGTATTCTTACACCGTATAAGACCTGATACTATGTGACATTCTTATTCTCCAGTCATATTCTGCAAGAAAGTATGTGAAACAATTCAGCTTTAAAAAAAAAATTAAATTAATAAATATGTTCTATTACAATATTTGTTTCTATATGACGTATTTCTTCCTATTTTTCACGGATCTGAATGCTCATCAGCAAAAGTAGAGTAGGCAAAGTAGGCTGGTCAAACATAGTATGTCTGGGCATCTTCAGTGTGCAAATTTGGGGCAAAAAACATAAGGTCCAAGCTCAACAGAGCAGCTGCTACAGAGCTCAGCATTATCTGGGAGCAAGTGACAGCTGCTTTCCTGCAGACAATAATCTGCTTTATGTGAGACAAGAATCCTTATGAGTAGTAGTAAAAGAGGAAGGATTTATGACAGCTTTTTAAATGTGCAAGAGTGTCCCTAAAGTAACATCATTTGAACAAGGAAAATCTTCTCACACTGAAAGGTAGGGATTTGGGGCAGCCATTAAGCTGTGAAATCAGTGTTAGAGGACCAATCATAGCTTCTTACAAAAAGTTGTGGATTGCATCTCCCAGTAAATTCTGATGTCAAAGATGGCCAAGGAGTCCTGAGAACCCCAGAAGACACCCAGGATCTCTTGCCTCTCTTTAAAATTAATATCTGAGCACTTACCAAGACTCCTTCATTTATTCTTTATAGTGTCTTGGAAAGGAGTTGTGTTACAGATCACATAAATAAAATAAATAACATTCATTTGAAGAGCTGAAAGACTCAGACCCTGAGATCGACCAGCTCAGTTTAGACACAACTTTTGCTGCTTACAGACACCAGGTCTTGCTACAAGAATTTTTTCACATGCGTAAGATACCAATGTCAGATGATTGGCAGTTTTTGTTCATCCCTGAAGAGTGATGGCTCGTGCTTCTGTTGACTCTTGTAGGTTTGCTTGTAAGAAATTATTTTCATCTCTTTAGTAATTCTGGATAAAATCCTTTCCTTAACAAAGGAGTTGTTTGCACTTTTGGACAAAAAAAAAACAACCAAAAAAACCCCAGAAAAAACCACAAAAAAAACCCAAAAAACAAAAAACAAATCCAAAAAACCCCAAGCAAACAAAAAACCCAAAACACAACAAAACAAAAAAACCCACTAAAAATATTCTCATTAAAATGGGTTGTAAAAGGCTCTGGTGCTTCCAGCCATCATATACATGATCTACAAAGAGAGAAAAAAAATACTAAAAACCACTAAAGTAATATAATTTAAGTTTGACCTTATCGTGCGTTCGAATGTGACATTCAAGTTCCTTGTTCAAATATAACTCCTGCTAACAAAATCCTGCCTCAGAGACTCTTTAGCAAAGGAACACATAAACCCCTGATCTATACAAATACAGCAAATTGTACAGATATTTCTTAAAAAATACAGAAGTTTGCAGAGGCTGGCAGTTAAAATTGCATACAGAAATATTAACCATAATGAAGTAATGGATTTTATTGCTATTTAGTTCAAAAAATACTACATTTTTAAATTCAGAGTACATGGGACATATAGGTACCACATATCACCTCTTCTTCACTACAATATCAGCTTGACTATATGAATTGTAGTCCTTTGCAGTTTTTTATATTTGTTTTGACTAAGTAGGTGGGAATATGAAGGTAGTTACAATGAAAACAAATGCTGGTTTATAAATTCAGACTCTGAATGTAACCTGAACCAGTGATACATTATATGCTCTATCCATGGGTGACTGACTCTTGCATGGCACATTAGGTAATGAGCTGGTTTTAAAGCACTGAGCCACAACTGCCTCAACCAATTGTATCATTTATATCTGTCCACCTGGACTACATGCAAAAAAACATGCTTTTGCTATTATAGAAATCCATCAACTTTGCAGAGGTGCAAATGACAGGCCTGGAGAATCAGACCTTCTTTCTAAGAAGAAAGGGCTCTCGGAAGCTCCTCTATTTAAGTAAGATTAAGAATGACAATGTTCATGAATCCCTCGCACTTTCATGGGTTAAATATAGGTGTTTATGTCAAAGACACTGATACTCAAAAAATTATTCTTTATTATATATCGATTTTTCCCTATGAGCCCTCGGCTATCCTCTTAAACCCAAAATTTCTAACACCAGTTCATCCCAAAATAAGATTTCTGGCCATTTTCTACTGTTGTATAGTCTGCTAGTAGTGAAAATATCGTTGTTCTGCCAGCTTTGGCACAAACATTCCAACAGTTGACTCTGCTGCTAGGGCATCCCTTAGCCCCCTCTTCCACAGAACAAAAACATCCAGTGTCCCCCGTTTTTCCTACAGTTAAGGCTTGATCATCTTGATAGGTTTTCACTGGAGTTTCTCCAATTTTCCAGGCCTCTTCTTCCAGGCCTCCTGAGCAGAAGAGCCTTCAATCTGTCTGCTAGCCATATTCCTACTGAAGCACAATGGGATGTGCCCACACTTTTTGCAGTAAGCAGTTCATCCAATTTGCAATGACTGAACAATGAGTGTTGCCTTATACTCAGCTTGGTCTCCACAGTAACTTCCAGGTCCTAATCAGCCACCAGCTCTTTAGACTGTATGAAGGTTGTGGTTCTCCTCACTGAAATGGTAAGCACAGAGGTCTGAGAACAGAATTCCTGCTTACATTATGCAAGAATTTTGGCGTAGTCGTTTCCTACCTACCCCACTTTGCTCCTCTTTGCTTTGTGTTTGTGTCTTAGTTCATAAACAAGGCCCCTGCTTATTGAAATAGGTTTTCTGCTTAAAGTCTTTGTCCATTGTGGGATGACTCATTGATGAGTTATTTTATTTATTAGGTCTCCTGGACAACCTTGTCCTTTATGGTTACTTGTCAGAGTGTAATCCTAATTAGATCTAGGAAGTCCTTAAATAAGGCAGATTCTTCTGTTGTGAACCCCAGAATCCTAACTCCTCTGCTTCTTTTCCAAGGCTCTCTTAAGATCATGAGCTCGATTGTCTCATGGTTTCTGAAGCCCAGACTGAGCCTGGGCATTCACCACCAGTGTAGGAGTAGCAGGTCAAGGAAGCATCTTCTAGCACTTGCACCGGTATACTAGTGCTATCTAGGCACTTCAGGGGTAAGATAAGGTTCTGTGACCAAGACAATTATAACAGTGAATTCTAGAAAGCCTTGTACAAGCCCTTCTCAGAAAATAATTTTAATATCCTAAGTTGGAAGGGACCCAGGGGGTTCTTTAATTCCTGACTCCACGCAGGGCAATGAAAAAGTAAAACCACTATGTTCAAATGCTTTATGAAAACCAGCAGGCCTGTGGCCATGATGACTTTCCCAGGGAGCTTATTCCAGTGCTTGGCTGCCCTCATACTGAAAATTTTTTTCCTGGTATCCAATCTGAACTTCCCCTGGCAGCTTTAAACCATTCCATCACATTCTATTGCCAGCAACCAGAGAGAAGAGATCAGCACTTCCCTCTACCTTGTGCTTCAGGAGAAAGCATTGCCACAACTCTTCAGTCTCCGCTTCTCTAAGCTGAATATACTTCTTAGGCAAGTAGTCTGGAACTGACCCTAATTTAATTCTTTCACAATATCCCTAGGATTGCTTCCTCCTGACCTTGATTCAGTGTGGACTTAGGACTAACACTGTGTGTAGTCAAGGCAATATGAGGGAAGGTAATTCCAAACTATAGCCCTCAGTACCAGGCAGCTCTCCCTGACCAATAATTTTTAACAATAAACCTGCCTTTCTGATCTGGGATTTAGCTCCATGTCAAAGCTAAAAAAGTTTTGTCTGTGCAGTGCCGTGTCAGACAATACAATAACAGCCATAAATGACTTGGCACTTAATATTTACCTGTTATTCAGAAATTGTAGGATAATGTTTCTATGAGATCCTTGAAAGATCTTACATTTTAAATTTACCTACCACCTATGAGTAGAACAAGACATTAGTTTGCAGCGAAGTTTTGTAAGAAAGGATGTTCTGAAGAACTGTAAAACCAAAAACACAGTAAAGTTTTGTAAGAAGGGATATTTCTGAAAAACCTACAAAATCTAAACATATATTACCCAGCATTTTTAGATGTCAGGAACTCTTTACAGCAGGTGAATTTTGAGTATTTCCTTCGCAAGCTAACTGAGAGTGGCTTAAAAATATATGCAGTTTTGTAGAAGCTGATCCTTATAAGAGTAATAAATAAGAAATAGCTAACAGGATTCATTGACCAAGGGTAAACCTATACCTATGTGTGACATTTTGGTTTTTTCAATAAAACGTATTTAATAAACCAAATTTGCTTATAGATATGATTCTATACTTTTGGAGTTAAGAACACCAGATAACAGTATTACTACTTTTATTTGAGGTTAAAAAAAAAAGAATTATCTTCCTTTGCAGATGGTGAACTGAAAGAGAGACTTCAAAGAAGTTTTCTGTCTCCAAAAGCCTAAAGTTCACTCCTC
>JANRGV010000051.1:68409569-68449227 GCA_024734035.1 Alethe castanea
GGGTTTTTTGCTAAGGAAAGCAAATTAAATTACATGCATCAAATTTGAAATAGTGTATTAATTGTACTCTAACCACAACTGACATGCTGTAGCTAAGGAAACGTAGAATTATCTTGTTCAATGTTTTGTAAATAATACTGTGAATCTACAAAGAATCATTGTTTAAAATTTACATAAATGTCCTACATTTACAAAATTACTGAGGAATTTTATTGTTGCAAAATGGTGCCATTTCCCCTTTTCCATTATCACACTAATGTACATACTCTATTCATGACAGTATTTTCTTTCAATAACATATATTTAGAGGCAGAAATTGACTTCATTTTATGATTTTTTTTTTTTAAATTGAATGGCTCTGTAAAAAGAGACAGTCTTTGTTTTCCCCTCAGCTAGAGGCATGTAAAATCTGTGACAGCAAATACTCCCTTCAATCCAACAAACTTTTGTCTTTTGCATGGAACAAAACCTTAGAATTCCTATTTTCAATCTGTCATATTTATTTTGAAGCACTAAGAAGTTTTGAATTCTCACACTTGCATTTCCATTATTATTTTTAATGAGGCAGGCCAAGTGTGATAATGTCCAATACTGTATTTCTCATGGTTGCTAGTAACAAACATTTGACTTAAAGTAGTTGAATTTTTATTTATTTCGTTTAGACTAAAGGACATCCTTTGTTTTGTTTAGTATTATGTATTTTGCTTCTTAGTGAAACTCAAAAATATTAAATCTTTCTTAACATCAGCAATTGTTGCATGACAGTTTGGATTGTACAAAGCTTACTGTACATCACTTTTCCCTATTATGATGTGAAAATTCCCTTTTTTTTTTTTTTGTCTTTCATCTAAGTCTAATCAAGCACTTCACATGGAGATGGGGAGAGAGTGGTCTGCTTGTTATCTTCTTTATGGTCAAGTGCAGCTGATCTCAATAAACTGTATGCAGGAACCTTCTCATTTTTTAGTTATATAAAGACAGAGAAATGCAAAAAAATGTCATAACATTTGATCATAAATAGAAAATAATTATTCACACCTTTAGACTGATATAATTCCTTCCTGGTAGCTGGCTTTTTAAGGAATTATTATAGATAAGAATTATTAATAAAAATATCTTCTGAATTTCCTGGGAGAGTTAATCATGGTTGTTTTTGGCTTAATTTTTGGAAATGTTGTGACTACTTATGATAGCTGTAAGGCTGGGAATTTCTGCAAGCAACTATTATCTCTTAATTTCTCTGACTCTTTCATGTCCTGGAGTGACACAGCGAGCTGCCCCTTTCATCCCAATGCTCCTTCAACCAAAATCGTTGTCCTCACAGATAAAATATGAAGGCTCTAGCAAGCCCATGTGGTATTACTGAGAATTGTAAAGGACCAACCTTCACTTCTGAAGAAGATGGTGATATGAAGATGTAAGCAGACTATTCCAGTCAAGTAAACCTTAGCACATTACTGTAGGAAAAAAAAAAAAAAAAAGAGATTCTGGTTTTGATAGTGATCATTGACATTGAATATTTGTGACTGGGCTCTTCTGTGATGTGTGGGATATGCTTTCTGTCAGACAACATAATCTTGTCATATCAGCCTGGACTGCCAGGTAAGTGAAATGGCTCCATCTTGTTCCTGTGCTATGGTGTAAAGAAGATATGAAGCTATTAAAGAGCATCCAGAGGAGGGTCACAGAAGTGGTGAAGGGCCTGGAGGAGAAGCGTATGAGGAGCAGCTGAGGTCACTTGGTCTGTTCAGCCTGGAAAAAGGGAGACTGAGGGGAGACTTCACTGCAGTTACAACTTCCTCATGAGGAGAAGAGGAGGGGCAGACACTGCTCTCTTCTCCCTGATGACCAGTGACAGAACCCAGGGGAACAGTGTGAAGCTGAGCCATGAAAGGTTTAGGCTGGATATTAGGAAAAGGTTTTTCACCCAGAGTGTGGCTGGGCACTCAAACAGGTTCCCCAGAGAAGTGGTCACAGCACCAGCCTGACAGAGTTCAAGAAGTGTTTGGACAATACTCTCAGGCACATGGTGTGATTTTTGGAGTCAGAAGTTGACCATAATAATCCTTGTGAGTCCCTTCCAGCCCAGCAGATTTTATAATTCTGACATGAAAGAGAAATGTTTCACAAATTATGTTAAGACTAGTTCACAAAAGACAGATTAGAGGGTTTGATAACTGTTGTCATATATCCACTCCAGCACTAAAAGTTGCTTTTCAGCATTTTCAAAACAAAAGACAGAGCAGTAGGCAGAAGGAGAGAGCACATAAGGGTGAGAGCACAAGGGAAAACTTTCCCCATCAGCCAGCTGCCAATAGAAGTGATGGGGTGTCCAGATGAACATCCTCCCCTGAGCATCATCTCTACTGCAGCAGATCATACCTCAAAACATTTTTTTTTTCATGTAGTAACTACATCACTTTCATCAGGAACTGTCCAAAATGTCTGTGCTTGGTTTTGCTTACTAGCAGCAACATGAGTTGAACAGGGACATATGATACTTGTTGTTTGTTGTTAAACTTTCTTCATGTATCTCCTTAAAGTTAAATAAAAGTTACTAAAAAAAAAAATATGAAAAGGGCAGAAATGCTGGCAAATAAGTGCTAACAATACTAGAAAAAGAACTATCAATGCATTATACAAGCAAGTGATTTTACTGAAGAAAAATCTTCAGCAGTTTGGATTTGACTGAGCCTTTCCTCTCCCCCTCCCCACTCCACGCTTTAATGGAAAACAGTATTTCCCATAAAATAACCTGAATGCCAACACCTGGTACAAAAATGCAAATGTAGTTGAGATAATTATGATTTTAGATTTAAACTTCACAGTAACATTATGAAATGTTACAGGACCCTTCTGTCCTGTAGCTCGGTGAAACTACTAGTCTTAGAAATAGCAAAACCCAAATCATTTACTTGTAGAAAAAAAACCTACTAGATCCCAACCTGTGTATCTTAAAACACGTACATACATGTGGTGTGTGATAAGTGGATTGGATGTTGCTTTGGTTTTTGCAAAGAAAAGAGATACACTTGGAAAAAGGCAATTTTTATTAATTTGTTTTTTGATTCTTTGCTTGTTTTCTGTAAAGCACTTTTATTAGAAAATGTCAGGTCAACAAAACTGTATCTTATTTATGAGCTACTACCTGATAAAACAAATAAATAAAACCAGATACCGGAATTTACCCAGAAATTACTGTCTCCCTAACACTCAGCTGAATTAATTGATATGTGTCCACTGCAGAAGTTATTTAGAATAGTTTCTGGGAAAATAAATACCTTGTATTTCCACAATTTATGTTTATTCAAACTCATTGGGCTTGGTTGCAAAAAGTATTTTTTTGCCTATTCCAAAAGTAAATTCTTCATACTAAATATGCAAGTACTTTAGTTAGCAATATAAACCTAAAAGTCATAAATTCCCAGACACAAATTATAACCAAGTGTTAAATCTGTGAAACTATACATCAGCTCTCTCAATTCATTCACTATGGGCGATTGCCTACATAAAGATCTCCCACAAAGCATGTAAAATTATTTTATGAATTCCAGGACTTTGTGTGTGGATGTGCATGTAAATCTTACTATGTAAAAAAGGCAAGTTATTTGGAGCCCTTCCAAAACCTATTATAGGAATGAGATATTCTTATATTGGGAATCTTTATTATCATCAATCAATGACACAAATAGGAGAAAAAAATGTTCTTATTTGTCCCTTCAGCTGGCCTCGCTGAAAATAGTTTTTTTTATATTTCTTATAAAGTAGTATTTATCAATATAAGTAGCCTCAACAATAAAAATGTTTATTTTTCTTTGACTTCCTTTTAATCATAATGAAACATTCTATATCAAAGAAGTAATTACCTTCAGATAAATTTCATTGTAACAAGCATTTGGCTGTTTGTCCATGGAAAAGATACACTTCTTGCTAATTACTTAATGAGAAAGTTTATGGGAATCTGGTCCAGTCATGTTTCAAAAAGAGTAGATATGCCAAAGAAGCTAATAAGCTTCTTCAAGTTTTTAAAAATTGTTTGCTGGATAGGTGTAATAGATCCAAGTTAACTGTACCACTGAGGGAATGCTTTGTTTTTAAATCAGTTGTTTTTTGGTTGTTTTTTTTTTCGCTTGGCCATTAAGTACACAGCTTTACAATCTTTAACCTTCTGTCCAGCTATTGTCAGATCTTTGTGTGTGGTAGTAGATGGAGAGAGACTAAGGGGACAAATACAGTATTGTAAGACAGAGGGAGTAATGAGAATAATGAGGAAAGCAGGTGACTTGCAATGAAGACGATTTAACACAGAAAACTTTACTCCACTGAGAACAAGATTTTTTTATCTCATGCTATAGCCAACAACTTGTTGACTTGAACTTAGCAAATATTATTTATATACCCAGAAAATTACTCAAAATATTTTACTGTGGTGTATTTACAGATACTGAAGCAGAATGTTGAATAGATTGAAGACTTTATGAATTTCTAATGCAGGTGTGATTTAGGAAGCAAGATCTACAGGAGAAATGTGCTTTAAGATAAGCAAACTCTGGCATATTTTAAAGTACTGCAATCTAAAATCTAGCTCCTGATATGATATTCAGTTCATTGCTCTCTATAATTAAGATGTAGGCAGGCTTATATGTTTGTACAGATGGAAAAGAAAAATTTTGAAAAACCATATATTCATTTGAAAACTTACTGTATTTGATACATACAATAGATTGGAATTTTTCTCAGACCTGTCCTCATTTTGCAAGTGAGATAAAAAGGCACAGATATTACACAATATCCTCCCAATTAATTGCATCATAGTAGTCAAAGGCCTTTTAGTCTGAAAATTTCCTAAACGTTTTCAAATATAGTGGTTTTCCAAAAAGTTTTTATGACTTTAAGCCAAGTTGTATTTTTACAATATTTGGGCGTAAATTTCTGTTTAGAATTTGATAGGATAGTAAGCATGTAATAAAGAAGAATCTGACTGGAGTGAAATTTTTTAACTAGTATTTGAAGAAAATTTCCCAGGTCTTGTTATGGATGAAATTCTGAAGTTTTATGCTGATTTACACAAATATTTAATCTTATTTGTTTACAGTTGAGACCTAAAAAGTAACCTTTTAACCTTTTTTCCAACTTTTATTCACAAAATACCTATTCATGCATTATTTTTGTCTTATGAAACATATGTGGTTTGGTCAGTTCTTATACAAAACCTTAGACACTTTTCTGCATGTTATGTAAAGCTTTGTCTTTAATTTAATTAATTTAATTAAAATTACAAGTGCTTTAGCATTTGGTTCTGCCCTGGAGACCCTGAGACTGTGCCATGGAATTTGGATTAGAGACACAAAATTATATAATTTACAGAAACCTAGAAGAAAAACTTTACAACTTTTTTTCAATTGGGAATTTGGGGCTTTCTTCTATTGAAACAGCAGAAAATAATGAAATATTAATTTATATGAACTATGATGTATTTCAGAAATATTTGAAAAGGTGCCCCAAATGAACAGATTTATTACAACATTAAGAATGTGTGAGAAAAAGGTGGCTAAAAGTGTTTTAGTACACTCTCTGTTATTTCTGCTGCAAATCTAAATGAGTTGTGGTTATTTTTTCTGAATTTTAAGTCTGAAGAACTTAATTCTGTTATTTTCTTTTCTTTTTTCCCTACAGATTCATGGTTTAGAACCCAATCTTGTAAATATGTATAAAGTGGCATGAATTTGTCATAATTTTCAGATGATTTTGTTAAAGAAAACACAGATTAAAGGAAAATTATTTATGAGTGGCAGAGATATAATGATGTAGGTGAAGGGCTATTTATACCAAGGATAGAGGAATAGTTTACAAAAGGTAAGTTTGCACAGGCTTGCTGTATAAGAAAATGCCGAGCAGACAGTTTAAAAATTAAATTGTTTTAAAATACACCAAAAAATAATCTTAAAAAATTAGTTGTCACGTTTTATTTATTAAAGAAAATAACTTTGCAAGTTTAACAGTGGCAAGATGGTCATTTTGAAGTTTTAGCACACCATCTTTGTCATGTTTGTATTTTGTAAAAATAAGAACACATGGGCTTAAAATATTTGTATAAAAACATACACTAACCTATTCTAGATACTGTGTTTTCTTTGACTTCTTGCAGCAATGGTGTGAACCAACATCAATTGAGATAATTATAAACTATACCGAAGTTAATATATTCTATATTTAATTTGGTATCAATTATCTGTGAATCATAATAAAACAACAAGCAAGAACTTCTTTTACTACTTTGGGTGTGTCAGACTGGAGATTAGCATTTCATCTCTTGAAATTAAAATTTGTATGTATACCAATATGTTTTCATGTACTACTGCACTTCAGTAGCAAACTATGATGCACAATATGTTTCAATATTAAGGACAAAAAATACAATACTCTACACAGCTGCAATTCTGCTGACAAATGATCAATGTGGTGTCATGCAATAGGGTCAAAGATGTTATTTGAAGGTGAAAATACAAACACCTAATAAATCATGCTATAAATAACCGAAATAAATTCAAGCTACAGTGCATTCAGAAAACTGCAATAAAAAAATTGTCCCTCTTGAATTTAGACTGCAGAAAAATTTAAGACAATATAGAAAATAAAGCTAGGATAAAAAAAAAAATTTCCACAGTACCATTCAGGTGGTGCTCTTTAGAAAATTACAGAGGGAAAAAATTGGTGGAATATAAGTTTCAATTTCCTCTCTATCAGTATGGCTGATATTCATAGAAGACTTAGACCACCAGTTCTCAAGAATACAAAATTATTGTAAATAAAATTATACATTGTTTCAACAACTAACTGATTTTAAATTTTTTACACTGAGTTTTTTACACTATTCTCTCCAAATTAAGAACAACTGCTGAATTAAAAGGCATAGTTAATCTCTTATGAAATTGTTGGTGCTTATCTTAGTCTCTAAATTGGATCCTTTCCTTGAATATAGCAATGTTTTTGAACTACAACCAGTATTTGTGCTTTGCATAATTCCAGGCAGATGGTATCAGTGGCTCTTTTCCCATCCACTAACTCTTTAACACTGTCATAGAGGACTATAAGGCATTATTTGCTCTTAATGCAACCGTGTCACCAATCACCTCCTTCTTTTCTATGTGCCTTAGAACAGCTTTCAGGAGGATCTGCTCCATTACCTTTTCAGTCATAGAGGTGAGAAAACCTGTATTTCCCCCGGTGTTCCTTATTCTCCTTTTTAAAAATTTGGCTTATGTTTTCCCTTTTTTAATCAGTGGAAACCTCACTGGATTGTAATGACTTCTCAAACATGATGAATAATGGCTTAGTCGCTTCCTCTGACAGTTCCCTTAGGACCTCCTGATGTATCTCAACAGGTTCTATGGATTTGTGTAACTTCAGGTCTCTTAGATGGTCTCAAACCTGGGCTTCTTCTACAATGGTTAGTTCATCATTCTCCAAGTCCCTGCCTTTGCCTTCTCAGGTGTTGTGGCTGGAGCACTTTCTGGTAATAACAGGCAAAAATCTCGTTGAGCACTTCATCCTTCTCCATACGTCAGGTAATCAGGTCTTGTATTTCCTTCTGGAGAAGGGCCACATTTTCCCTAGTCTTTCTTTTATCACCAACATATCAAAGTTTTCTTGTTGCTGTTGATATCCCTTCCAGATTGAATTCTACCAGGGCTTTAACTTTCCTATCTTGATCACTGGCTGCTCAGACAATTTTTCAGTACTTCTCTCTGCTTCTACCTTCATTTAGGCTTCCTTTTTGTGTTTGTTTTTGTGCTCCTACTTGTTGAGGAGCTCCTTGTTCATCCATGTAGGCCTCCTGTCATTTTTACCCAGCTTCCTCTTCAATGGAATGCGTCACTCCATAGCCAGGAGGAGGTGATCATTAAACTCGTGTAGCCAGCTTTCCTTGACCCCTCTCCCCTCTAGGGCTTTATCACATGGTACTATACCAAGTAGATCCCTGAAGCCAATAAAATATCACCTCCTGACACCAAGGTAGTGACCTTCTCCTTGCTGCCCTAACGATCTTGAACTCCATCCTTTCATGGTTACTGCAAGCAAGGTTGAATATTGATCACCAGCCTCTCTTTGCTGGTGAGAACAAAGTCCGGTATAACACCTCTCCTTACTGGTTCCTCTCATTTGGAACTCATCTCACATCATGTCATAGAATCATATCATATCATATCATATCAATCATCAGGGCTGCTCATGGCCCCTCTCAAGTAGTCTTGCACATGATTGCTGATGTTTGGTGTGGAACAGAAAATCTGTTGATCCAATAATATGTATGCCTTTTTTTTTTTTTTTAACATGGGGATTTTGAAATGCTAAATTTAGTGAGAAAATATCCCGAGAAGGCTGACGTGACATTCTGATATTCCAACCATCCATAGAATCAGTGTGGCTCTAGAAGACAATATTTAAGTCAAGGTGATAAGGAAGTAGCTTTACAGTAGCTAAGATAAAATAACAGCTTTAATTCAAGTATGTATGAAGATAAAATCCAAGAACCCAAAATTAATTCTGCATTTTTGCTACCTTGAAGAACATGTGCCATCTATAGAGGAAAAGAGTCTGTCCAAATATCTAGTCTGTACTCATCCAAATAACAGCTGTCACCAAATCCTATGCCTGACTTGAGTCTATGAAATAATACTCCATAAAAATAGAACTGAGTTCCTGCAAAAACTAACTGTAGTCCTCATGGATGTCTTTGAGTATATGAGCTAATAGTTTTAATATGTGCTTCTCCATCTGAATTAAAGGGGTGATAACACATCTGACAGCTTATTAGGTTGTTGTCTTACAGACAGGTCAATTAGCATAGGAAAAAATGATCCCACATCTTTCAGAACATAACCAGGTTACTATTTAAATAAAGCAAAAAAAAAAAAAAAAGAGTTGTTTTGCATAAACACGGGGAAGGATTCAAAAGAAAATGAAAATATAGCTGGAGGGATGCTGGTTTTAATCAGGTAAAGACTGGCTGTTAGAACAAGAGGAGATGAACATAAGAGAAAATTATGACAGCTGACAAATTAATACAATTCAAAAGCTGCTCTCTAAGTTAATTTTTTTCCTTCTCCTTAGGTTTTTAATGCAGCATGAAAACATCCCCCAACAAAACAACAAAAATAACCACAAATCAAACCACATTAAATGAATGTGAGGAAGCCAGATCTTCCCAGGCAGTTTAGAACATAGTGAAGTTTAATCATAGCCATTATCACAGAAGTAGCAAGTCTTTATTATCAAAACATTTTTCTTTTTTGACAAAATCCTTTTCTCTTTCCTGCTTTTTGGTAAATATATATATTATTTGAATAACAACTGCAGCTGAAATACTCACATCACCTATACTAAAAACAAGGTCTTTTCATTTCAGTGAATGCTATGCTCTGCCTTTATAGAGCAAAATTTTCTCTAAACATAATGATTATAGCTTAAGGTTTCTCCTAAACATTCTCTCCTTGTCTCATCCATCTATTACACCATACTTTTGTTGTGCATTGGAAAACTGCAATTTGCTTGTTTGCCTTTTTCATTTTAATTTAATCTATCCTTCGTCAGCTCACTCGAGCACAAATGAGAAAAGTGCTACCAGAGAAGACATCCTAGTTATGACTGCATGATTAATTTTTTAACTGAAACAACTGAGAATAAAAAGAAAATCAAAACAGCTTACGTAAAGTGTCTCAAATAAACATTTAATTCAGAAGATGAAACAGAGGTGTATAAAGAGTTTCAAAACTAGCGTTGGGAAAATTTATATGAAAGAAACTTGAGAAAACTATGTATATATATATATATATATGTATATATATGTATATATATGTATATATAAAATATATAAATTCTGAAATCTTTAAAATAACTAACAGATGAATCAAGACCATCATGCAATTAGCTCATAATTACAGTAATAAAAATTTTATTTTACTGTTGGGGACCTGATTTTCGCTTAAGGGAAGGGATGCTCTCCCTCTACTCTGCTCTTTTGACTTACCTGGATTATATCAAGCTCTGGGGTTCCCAACATAAGCAAAACACAGAACTGTTGGAGAGAGTCCAGAGGAGGCTGGAGGAGATGTTTAGAGGAATGTAACACCTCTTGTAATCAGACAAGCTGAGAGAGTTGGGGTGTTCAGCCTGGAGAGAAGAAGGCTCTAACAAGGCCTTACAGCACTTTCCAGTAAAAAGAGAAAGGGAGTTTTTACAAGGGCATGTAGTGACTGGACATTGGTTTTAAACTGAAGGAAAGTAGGTTTTAATCAGACATTAGGAAGAAATTCTTTGCTCTGAGGGTGGTGAGGCACTGGAATAAGTTTCTAAGAAAAGTTATAAATTTCCAGACCCTGGGAGAGGTCAAGATCAGGTTGGATGGAGCTCTTAGCAACCTGGACTAGAGGAAGATATTCCTGCTCATGGTGGTGGGATTGGAATTAGACAATCTTAAAGGTTTCTTCAAACTCAAGCCATTCTATGATTATATTATTCTATGGATTTTTTTTCCAAATTCAGAACACTTTGAACTGTATTTATTGAGTGATATTGGAGCCTGATTAAAATAAAAACATAAGAAAATAAAAAACTAAAAAAACTAAAAAAAAAACCAAAATCAAAACAAAAACAAAAAAAAAATTAAGAGGTATATTAAGAGCTTATTTTCACAGTGCCAAACAGTTTATATTTTATGTCAGCATGACAGAGCTCTAACCTTTGGGCAAGATTCCATTACTTTATGCTGTGCTGTACATTAGTTTACATGGAAACAAAGTTATTTGCCAAATGTTAAACAATGTAGTTAGGAGAAAAAAATAATAATTTATAAGACAATCTTATGTTTATATATTCCCTAAAACATTCACAAAAATCGAAGGATCATATAGAAGAGTATAAAGGATATGTAGCTGTAGCATCTTTCCTCCTAGCGTGACAAGATCAGAGTTCCCTTTCCTAGCAGCTATCTTCACTGCTGACAACAGATAATCTTTGAATGCTTCTAGGAAAAGCATTCCTATGTCTCTTAGTATCCTACTCCAAATGACATTCAGGCAATCCTTCACTGAACTTGTAGATATTCATCCTGGATTTGACACTTGACAACTATTCCAGCAGGCAGATGTTCCTTTGGCATTGTTTTATGTATCAAGAACACATAAGGCAGTAATTTTATACCATCTGTTGACACTGCCAGTGATAAAGCAGTGTGCATTTCTTTTCTGCCTTTTTACTAAAATGGATTTTATGCCTTCTGTGTCAACAATATAACTCGATGTTTCAATTGTATTATCCATTTGACTAAGCACATAGCAATGATCTTTACATTATTCCTCGAATGCAATGAGCTTTCTAGTGAGGTCAGAAGGTAGGTGGTGTTTAAGTACAGATCTCTCCCAAAGGCAAAAAAATATGAAATCAAATCATTCCTATTACCCTCTACTATCATTTGCCTTCTTGCTCTGAAATGTTTTCTGATTATGGTATTTCTTGATTTTTCAAGTTAATGATTTCCCGTTTAACTGGGACTCATCTTATGTTGAATATTTACAAATACCACAAGTCATGGAGTTGCAGAATCATTCAGAATGAAAATTTCTATCTAGTCCATCCTCCTACTCAAAATATGGGCACCACTAAATTCAGATCAGACTGGTCTTCTGTCTGTTAAAAATATTCTTTTTTGAGGGGTCAACTGAATGACTTCTGAATAATTAGCAGATTAAAACTTCATGTTTCCATTTTCATTTTTATGTCCCCCTTTAGTTAGATTTCCTCTCATTCTCACCATTATTAGTCTGTTGGGTTTAGTGGTTCAGGTTTCTGTTTATTTGTGGAGGGTCGTTAGATTTTTTTATCTTTCTTCTTCTGTTTTTCTTTTTCTTTCATGTAGAACCACCATGAGTATAAAATCTGAAATATAACTTTTCCTTATGCCGTTTTGAAATCAGGTGTCTCGCCTCCAAACCCTCTGCCATTTTATAATTAACAGCAGAATTCAAAATAAAAACTCATAAAGCTATCAAAATCATAATGAGCTGAGCAGGTCTGTAAGTAGAAAAGAGAAAGAGAAACAGTATCAATCAAATATTGCTCTTGACTGTGTCATTACTCAATTTCAGGAAAATTCATCCTCCTTTTAGGAAAATAGATTCTGATGGCAGGTAGAGCTAGGAGGACATCCTGTCCATACAGCAAGGAAATTTACCAGCTCTTTAATCTGGCAAGGATATAGCTCCAGAGTAATACAGGGTTTCTGTGACAAAGTAGATGAGACTTTCAGATATATAAAATTGAGTTTAACCTTTTTCATGAGAGGGATTTCAAGAACAATGGCTAGATTCTAGTGAGAGAAGAAAACTGGAACCCCTTCTAGTTCTCCTCTTTGAAAGACTCCACACTTTGAAAGACACTGACAAATAAAGCAAATAATATGTTTAAAACAAGCAAGGAAGCTGCTTTGGGATCTCACTTTTGCCTTATGGGGTTTTGCTCTTTCTCTGAGAGCATAAGTGCATCCTACATCTTGCAAATAGGTTGATGCAACACTCTAGTTACATCAATCCCCTGTCATGTTCCAGTATGCCCACCCTGAGGATCTCATAAAATTAATAAATCCATCCGAGCTAAGGAGTACCCTCGTCCAAAATATCATAGGGACTTTGGGTAGCTCTATACTATATGCAAATTCTCTTTCAATCTCTCCTCAGTAGTGTAAAAAAAAACACATGGAAATTTCAAGTAGACAAGGACCTAGAACAAATTCTTGAATAAGAATCAAAAATGCATTTGGTGAATTTTGACTAAGTGGAACAAGTATGCAAAATAGCTGACAATCATTCCTATCAGACTAGGAGATGACCTTGCAAAGATTTTATTTCTTGTAAAAACTCAGTTACTCCTCCAAAACATTCAGTATAAAGACAGATTAATCAGGTTCTGCTCAATTTAAATGAAGAAATAATTTGACATATTTGGAGTGATAGGGACTAACTATCACCCAACAGTAATGGTGCTTGCAATATGTCTAAAGCATCATTAATTATTTTTGATCCACCTCTTTCTGTCCACGACTGGGGCCTCAGGTTTGTGTGAACACTATCACAATCAGAAACCATACTTCTTCACTGAATTAAGATACATTCAGCTACAATTGACCATCATAGCCTTATGTCCAGGACAGTAGCTCCGACCATTACCCCTGGGTTTTTTCCTCACTTAAAGAACAACCCATATCACTCAACTCAGTAGGCAATAGAACCTCTGATTATCAACTTCATCCCACACAGTGAAGAACTAGAGATGGGGATCTTCAGTTTTATGAAAAAGGTTATTTTTCTCTATATAGTGAGAAAAGATGAGAGAGAAAAATAATCACATCTTCTTCCTTATGAAGTCCCAACTCCTGTTGTCAAAAGTAAGCAGACAAGGACAAGTACAGCTCAGAGGATGTCAAGAGAAAAACAGCATGACCAAATAGGCTGCTGTAATAAAAGAGAATAAAGAAAAGTGATTATACTCTTTCCCACTGAGAGAAGGACATTCCTTAGCAACCATGAATTGTTCAGCTAGCAACAGCATGGAAGTACTGTAAGACACTGATCAAAACTGTAAACTATGTGGAAAATTCACTGAATGGCCTGGGCTCAAAGGTCAGGGTCAATGGTTTGAAGTATAGGTGGTAGTCAGTCACTTGCAGTGCCCCCAGGGTTAATGGAATAAACCTGTGCAACAGTACATCCGGGGTGGGAGCTGCACAGAAGGCCTTTCTGCAGAAAATAGCGTTGGAGTCCTGCTATGCAACCAGTTGAACAGAAGTATGGATGTACCCATGCAGCAAAGGCCAATTGTATATTGGTCTGTACCACTGAGAACATAGACAGCAGAATGAGTGAAGTGGTTATTGCAATCAGTGCAGCAGTTTTGAGAACTCACATGGAACATTGTGTCCCTTTTGGAGTCTAGCCTGTATGAGAAAGAAATCAGGAAACCGGAGGAAGGGTGATGGAAAGAGGCTCAGATCTTTAGAGCGCTGCAGGTCCTCATTCATAATGAGAAGTTGACACAAATGGATTTGTTTGGACTTAAGAGGAGAAAGTTATAGTAGGATTTTACAATGCTTACAAATATCTAATGGGAAGTATATGCAAAAAAAAAAAAGAAAAGCAACAGATACAAGTTCTGGAAAGAGAAACTGCAGTCGGATATTAAGATATATATTATTTTTTAAAATTATGGTATGACGTGGCTCAGAATAAAATAAACACACACTGTAACATCAATAGGAAGCCAAGTATTGGAAAAGAGTTTCACAGAAGTTGTGGAATACCTGCACCCAGTTGCATCGATTCAAAACTCAAGTGGACAGCATAGTGAGTAACTTGATCTAATTCTGAAGCTTGAACTAAGTTGAAAATTGTCCCTATGGAGTTGGACATATTCATACGCCCCTTCCAAGGTACATAATTTTTCTGCTTCTCTTCTAACCACTGAAAAAACTGAGATATTAAGCAAAGTCTTATACCTGCAAGTAGAAAGGGCAATCACTCTTTATGAAAGGAATTCTTGTTAGCTAGAAGTGAACTTCAAATCTGTTATTCCCTTAGTGTATCTCTGTAGTGAGTTGAACCTTGCTGGATGCCAAGCACCCACCAAAGCCTCTCTATCATTCCCCTTCTCAGCTGGACAGGGAAGGAAATTATAACAAACATTCATGAGTTGAGATAAAGACTGGGAAAGGTCACACACCAAATACCATCATGGGCAAAACAAATTCAAACTGAGAAAATTAAGTGAATTTATTACTAACCTAAAAGCAGAGAAGGATAATGAGAAAAAAAATAATTCTTAAAAGCAACTTTAGTCTATTCCTCTCTCTTATCCAGCTTCTATCTTCTTCTCCCACAGCAATGGGAATGGGCATTATAATAATTTAATCACACATTGCTTCTGCTACTGCTCAGGGAGAAGAGTCCTTCCCCTGCTCCAGTGTGGGATTCCTCCCACAGCCCACAGTCCTCCACAAACTTTTCCAGCATGAGTCCATCCCATGGGCAGCAGCTCACCCCAAACTGCCGGCATAGTTCACTATTCCATGGGGTGCAATCTTTCAGGCACAGCCTGCTCCAGGATGGGTCCCCCACAGGGTCACAAGTTCTGCCAAGAAATTTGCTCTAGTGTGGGCTCCTCTCTCTACAGGTCTTCAGGTGCCTGACAGGAGCCTTCTCCAGCACAGGCTTCTCACAGTTCACTGCCTCCTTTGAGAATCTAACTGCTCTGGCAAGGGTCTCCTCCATGGGCTGCAGTGGTGCAGCTGCTTCATCATGGTCATCACCACAGGCTTCAGAGGAATCTTATCTCCAGCACCTGGAGCACCTCCTCTCCCTCCTTCTTCACTGACCTTGGTGTCTGCAGAGCCATTCTTCTCACATATTCACAATCTACTCTGCTCTGACCACCATTAAAACTGCACAATATCTTTTTCTCCTTCTTAAATATGTTATCACAGAGGTGTTATTATCATTCCTGATTGGCTCAGCCTTGCCCAGCAGCAGGTCTTGGCTCTGTCTGACATGGCAGAAGACGATTCTTGCATCTTCTCACAGAATGATTCAAGACTGCAGCAGGCAAGCAGTGTGACAAGTTACCAGGAATGATTAAGAGATGTTCCATTTGAATTTACCTTATTACCAGACACAAGAGCTGTTGAAAATCTGAGGTCAGAAATCAGTGACATGGAGCATGATTGATTTTGCTGGTGATGGCATGGGAGATAACAGCTAAGCATACACATACTTTTAAAAAGTGTCAACAAAATGTGAGGAATATATTTGAAGAATACCTGTTGATTTTGTTCATTATCCAAAACTTGTCTCTAATAAAAGCCTTGTGAACACCAGAGATCAGATCTTAAGTAACACAGATTGATGATGATGGTGGGAATCAATGACAGAATTTGATGTAACCTGTAAATGTAAGAAGTTTCCCAGTCTTTCACCATAGATTTGAATTTTTCATTTTAAACTTGTAACAGATTGTAACAGCAGCAAAGAGATTAAAGAAAGGCTTTGCATTGAGTTCCTTTACTCAATTTCATTTTATGTTAAAGCTCAAAGAAGGCTTCAGGGGTGGGGAAAAAGTGTAGGCAGAAAAAAGATAAAAAAGGGATAAAAGACAAAATGAAGGAAAAAAAAAAGAAAAATGAAGTCTTTGAAAGAAACTTTCTAAAATCTAAGCTCTTATGACAGGAGTATAATTTTGAGAGTCTCTGGAAATACATCAGAATTAATAAAAGCAGGGTTTCCATTTGCAACAGTGTTATTCCAGTACAAACATTTACCACTCCAGTTGAGTTGCTGAAGGCAGATTACAAAGATGAATTATTTCTCTCTCTTGTAGGTTTTTTTTTTCCCTGATAACTTTTGATCCATGTAAAATATGTTCAACCTTTGTCAGATGATCTTGCAGGGTTTTCTTATATGATTGTACTCCTAATTAAGAGTAAGTTGAAAGTAATTTTTCCTCCAAAGTATATCCTAAAAAATATAATTTTTGCTATTAAAATACCACAATCTGTGATATTTATGTTTTTGTCAATTAAGTATTGAGCATCTTTTTGTATTTGCAGCTCTTGGCTGCTGCCTGTCACAACTGGCTGACAGACCAAGGACTTCCCTGCTGGATAAAATCATAGCCCTTTATTTCATGTGCCAGGGTGAGGGCTACCATGAAGGCAACTGGCTGGAGAGGGAAACACACAAATAGCTCCAGAACTTAAGAGGACGGACAGCCCAGCGTTACCATCAAACTCCTAGCAACAAATTCAGTAACCTTGACAACTCACTGTAACACCTGCCTGTATTTCTTAAGCTGAATTTTCAACACTAGACTATATTTTCTAAAATAAAGAACTGTCAAAGTGGCTATACAAGACTGTAAAAAGCATTATAAGCAATCTGCCCCTGCTGACTGCATCACTGCAGGCACATCTCACTTCCTGCCTCAGTTTCAGCCAAGCCATTGCTTTTCTGTCACATCAGACACTTCTCTTTACTTTGTTGGAAGGCCCTTTCCTATGATCTCTGTGGTTTGACTTATCTGTTCACTGTTCTTTACAGAAATTTCTCTATCACCATGGGATCTCTCAGCTCCAGTTCTTTGTTCTAACTCTCCTCTCCTTTGTTCAGCTTCCCACTGCACACTCTGGAACAGTAGTCATTATGGCTTTACACTGTTCCATAAAGGAAAAAAAAATATGCCAAAATATGACAGTCAGACACTGTCAGTCAGAGACACCCTCTGACACCAGCTGCCCATTTGTACAACTAAGATCAAGATCCACATCAATGATATGGTGCACTTTTTCCTCTCTGAAAAAGAGTTATTCTATAAATGACATAGTATAATACGTTTTCATCACTCTGCTTGTCAAAAACACCTTCCTTGAAGTTGAAGTCTGTGGTTAAAACCTAATCTGAGTCTTAGGGGTCTTTGGAGAAAATTGGGAAAGTTCATGTGGAAAAAAGAAAATAAAACCAGTAACTGATGTGGTGTATGCCTACAGTCTCAATGTATTCCTGAGAGTAGACTGAATAGTTGGCAAGCTCTTAAGTGTTTTTCAATTCAATTTTGTAGAATTCTCTGTTTTGCCTGCTGCTTCAAACTTTCTGAAAAACATTAAAAATAGGATAAAAATAAAATAAAAAATATCTTCAGGTATTGTCTAACAGTTTCTCCAGTTGGAAGTGAAGAGGCCAAAAGGAGTGCATTTTTAACATCTTGGTTTCTCCCACGTGCTTTGCCATTTTCACTGACCAGTGGTTTCAGACTACCTTTGTATTCATCTGTGTATAAAAATTATGTGCAGGGACAGTGGAGTCTTATTCTTAATGAACATTTCTTGAAGACTACTTCAGTTTGTGACCCACGCTCCGATTTATTTTCATTAAAATAAAGAGTTATAAGGTGTCCATGGGTCCAGCATTTTCCTGAATCACATATAGATGAGGTGTGGATGCTGTATGATTAGAATTTAACTTTCTAGCATACCTCTACCTGTAGTTGTTTTTCAAGCCCCCCCACTGATTCCAGTAGCCTATATTTTTTTAAACTGTTATTAAAAAATGAACACTATTTTTTTCAAATGTATTTGCACAAAGATATTTACACAAAATCACGTGCATAGCTGCAATTATGGGCAACATCTTGTTGTGAAAGAGAGCAGCAATGTTCATAGAATCAATAAGAATCACCATTAAACCCTATCTTCACATATCATATCCACATGTATTTTCAACACTTCCAGGGATGGAGACATTTTCCGGGGCAGTCTGTTCCAATGCTTTGCAACCCTGGCCATGATTTTTTTTTCGTTAATATCTATAATCCAAACCTCCCCTGGGACCATTTCCTCAAGTTTCTGAAATTCTTTCTCACATGACCTATGATACATCTAGTACCAACATTTCCATATTGATAATAGATGTTGTTCCAGAGGTCATATGATAAGCAGACATCTAACCACAACTTACACATAAAAGTCCTCAGATAATCTCATTCTTTTGGCACTGTTTAATCATTCATGGTCATTCAGTAAATGCTGACAGTCCAAGATATATATTTAGTGATATATAGAAAGGTGTATTGTACAATGAGAACATAATTGTAGTCAAGATATGTCCTTTGCTTTTCACTTCGTTTAAAACAATTACATGAATAGCACAGCAAATATATATTAAAAAAACAACTAAGGGCTGGTCTTCAGGCTTGGTTGGAAGTATATATTATTAATCTTTATAGTCTTGTAATAAATTAATTTCTCTAGCCCCTTAGTTTATTTTTCAAATTTTCTGAACATTCCAAGGAGTGTAGTGCCCAAAATTGGCCACTATTGCAACAATAAAATCATAGAATCATTAATGTTGGAAAATACACTTATGATCATGCAGGCTACCCATTAACCCAGCACTACAATATTCGCCACTAACTCACGTCTCTGACTGCCACATTCACATGTTTTTTTTAATGCTTCCAGATATGGTGAAAAAAACCTTTCTCTTGGCAACTTGTTTCAATGCCTGACCACCCCATCAGTGAAGAATTCTATCTAAACCACTTCTGGCACAACTTGAGGCCATTTCTTCTTGCCATATCACTTGTTACCTGGGAGAAGAGGCCACCCCTGACTTTGCTACGCCCTCCTTTCAGGTAGTTGTATACAGCTATGAAGTCCCCCCTGAGCCTCCTTTTCCCCAGGCTAGCCGTCTCCAGTTCCCTCAGCCCCTCCTCATAGTACATGAGCTCCTGACCATTCACCAGCTTTTCTGCCTTACTCTGGACTTGCTCCAGCACCTCAATGTTTTTCTTTCAGAGAGGGGCCCAGAACACAGGATTTGAGGTGACTTTTTCAATGAGGAGTACATTGTGACAATCACTGCCCCAGTCCTGCTAGCCACACTGCTGCTGATGCCACTGGATGCCACTGACCATCTTGAACACCTGGGCACTCTGCTGGCTCACGTTCAGCTGCTCTTGATGAGCACCCCAGGCCAAAGAAACCCCAGCAGAACAATCTGTCCTTCTTTTAATTTTCCCCCTGGAAATATTATCCTGCCTCTCCAAGGTTTTCTTGCACTTTGCTGTTTCTACTTGTATTTACGACATCTCTAAGCCCCTTAAATTTGCATCAATGACCTTGTAAGACTCAACCAATTTAACAGTATGTGATTTTATTTCCAGTTCTGCCTGAATAACAAGTTAACTAAAACTAAATCTAATAATGGTGGTGTTGTAGAACCTCAGTGGACACAATTTCATACCTATTTTAAGCAATTCATTTTTTCCTTTGCAAGTTTCAGACAATTTAAATACATATGCTGACAACTCAAGGAAAAATTAATTTAATATATTTAATTTTGTGAAGTATGCTATCAGAAATGTTACAAAATCCTCAACCTTTTTTTATTTATCAACTGGCCTTAGGAAGAAGTTGATCTTTAACAAATGTACCAAAAATAAACATCAAGCTCACGTATCTTAGTTACTTAATTTGATCTATGTTCAGAACATTTTTGCACATGGATGGTATTTACTAAAGTGTATAAATTCTTAGATTGTGCTTTTCACTGTGTTCTTTAAATTAATTTCTTTCACTGTCCTTAGATTCATATGTATAGATGTAGAGTCATAGAGAGACATATATTAAGGCTGGTCTTCATCAAGTTCATTTTGGCTCTTGTTGTAAAAAAAATTGACAAATAATTGCATTTGCCATGAAGTACTCAAACAGCAGTGACAGAAAATAATTTGTAATACTAGACTTCTATTAATATTCTGTGCTTGATAAAGGGTTTCTGAAGTTCAGCGTTTGTTCAATGTTTTCATGTCGTTGATTGGTACAATTAAAGTAATAAAGAAGGGCGAATGTAAGAAATTATATGAACAGCAGCCAGACTTCTGTTCATATTTTTGTAAGAATCTGCTGGGAAAATAATTTTCCATTTATAGGTAGTATGCTGCATTGCTCATATTTACTTTCTGGGAAAAATGCATCTCTGTTTCTAAAGAAACTGTTGAAAGCTGCATTTAATTTCCCATTAAAAAGTTTTATAAATAACTGAAAAAAAATAACCAAACAAAAAATCAAATCAAGTTAGCATAACTCGAGGGTCACAGTAGAATATCTCTTGACAACGTATCTCAATCAATCCTTTTATAGCTCCTAAAAATATGGATTCTTGTTCTTTTTACATGGTTAAAGAAATGTGGAAAAAAAGCTGAGGCACAGGATTGAAAGCCTAAGATTGAAAAGTGTAGGAAGTATAGCCTAAGTCAAGCTAAAGTCTACAGAAGCCATTGATTGTCAGTCTGTTAAAAAATACAAAAAAATTAATAGGTTTATGAAGAAAGCACTATACTGCAACACAAGAGGCTGAGAGAGCTGAGATTGTTTAGCTTGAAGAAGAGAAGGCTCTGGGAAGATCTTATAGCAGCATTCCAGTACTGAAACGGGACCAACAGGAAAGATGAGGAGGAACGTTTTATACGGGCATGTAGGAATCGGGCAAAAGTGAACAGCTTTAAACTGAAATAAAGTAGGGTCAGAATAGTTATCAGGAAGAAAATCTTTGTTGCAAGGTTAATGAGACTCTGGAACAAGTCGCCCACAGAAGTTGTGGATGCCTCATCTCTGGAAGGGTTCAAGGCCAGGTTGTCACAGCAGCCACCTATGTAGCCTCTCCAGCTGCCAAAATCTATGCAAACCCAATACAGATGTATTTTTACAAGACAATTATTTCCATGCACAGAGAGAACCAGCAATCCTATAAGATAGTTTTGCCCATAGTTTCTGTTCTCATTGCATTCCTTTTGGGGAAGAAGATCCAAATCTGACTAATAGATCTTCAAATCCTTATAACCCTTTTTTCTGTTGATATGCCAAGTCCTTACTAATAGCATATCACACATTTTAAAATATTAGACAATCTAATACCTCTTCTCATCAATCATTCTGGCCTTGGATGCATGTAGTCACTTTTCCAAGAAGCTTTCACATTAAATCTCCTCACTTTAAAATTACTTAGTCTCCTTGACATTATAGATTCCTTGTGCAATGTCAGAAAATATTAGAAATATACCATTTATGCAAGAGAGAGGAGGCTCAGGGACACAATGAACAACATATAACTACACTGGAGGAGAATCTGAAGCCATACCAGAATTCTTCCTTCTTCCAAAGAAAAAATTGGTGTATTAAATTTTCCAATTAAATCCTGAACATGAAGGAGCCATGATTCATGTTGTGCTTATGCACTTTATACTGTGTGTGCTACAGAGATATGAGAAATGAGAAAAAAAAAATCTCTGAAACAACAGAATATTATGAGAGGTCAATTATTTGTATTTTTTTTAATATATATATATAAACTGCTCCATTAGCAGCTCATGTATGCAAAATGTTAGCTTCACAGAATCATTGTTATACTTTTAAAGAAAACATGTATTTAAAGCATACTGATTCAGTAAGGACAGTGAATAGAATTCATCTAACCATGTCTTACAGGTTTTTATTGTATATATTACTACGTATTTTAGGGCAACAGCATTATAGTAATATTTTTGTACTTCATCTTTCACAATATTTAACAGTCTTAGGAGAATATCCTTTTTTTGTTTTTCAAAGAAAAGCTAATATGTTAGAATATCTGGAAGCCAACAGCCATTCCCCTTCATACATTAAGAGCAAGGAAGCAAATACTCACTTCAGTGAAGATTAAATTCTGCGAGGCTATGACTGCCCTAAAATGTGTGACATAAAAAAAAAACTTGTAATGAACTTGGGCTAACAACTTTACTGCAGGGCCTGAATCCTATGAGATGGAACTTTCAAGCGAGTAACAGTGAAAAGCACAAACTTTTGAAGGATGGAAAGCTTCTGTTTTGGGAATTGACCTGTAGGGTGGACAAGACCTCAGGAAGTTACAGTATTGGTTGTGTCTCATACTGCATGTTCTGTATGACTTCTTAGAAATGCAAACTCCTGCACCCACAGAGGTACTGGCAGTTCAACTCACATGCTGTTGAATACTTTCTGCAGCACTAGGTGCATTAGAGTTATGAACTGAGGGATAAATTCTGCCTTTGATTGTGGGAAAATCCCTGAAGTGACAGCCTTTGATAGCAATTTCTAATGAAGTAAATTTACATGCTTAAAAAAAAGGGCAGAGTTCAGCTGAATGTTAGATCTATTGTTCTAAAGTTACATGTTTCCATTGACACAGGTTAAATTATTTATTATATGTAAAGACAACTTTATACATTAATAATTTGGGTTATTTTTAAAAGCAACATTGCTTAGAAAAATTGTTTCAATCTCTAACACAAATTATTGTATTATTTTTTCTGAAACTGTACCTGATGCAGACAAATCTTAATTGTAATGACAGCTTGAAATCTACACTGGATAAACTGAATTCCCCTAACATCATTACTAAGAGAGACTACACCGAAAGTTTGAACAAGCTAATATGAATATGCATACGTGAGAGAAAAATGAATGGCACACTCTTCATTACAAAGTCCTTGGAGAGTCCTTGATCTGTCAAATTACTGACATGATACTCAGTTACTGCTTCATTGGAGCCCCGATGCCCTGTCATGTCAATATACACAAGGGAGATGAATTTAGCAAATACATCTGGGCAGAAACAGAAATAGAGCACTGAGAACAGAACTGATGACAGTTTGCCAGTGAAATGGTTTTCCATTAAGAAATAGCATTTTGATGTATTTTCTTCTCTGATTATCTAACAGGTACCAGGGACAAAGATATATAAGATTTTTAAGTTCCTTTCCCAAATATGCTCATGTAGCAGCCTAGTAGGACCTTGTAGATTATATACAGATGTGACCTAAACTGTCTTCTAGTTTAAGAACAGTATATCTCATTGTTCTGGCCTCAAAACCTCTGAACTTTATGGGGTGAAAGGAAAAAGAAACAAGCCATTTTGGAAAACTCTGAAATGTCAGTTCACTTTTTTCCACAGAAAATATACAAGTTCTGTTTAACCTGGTCCCATAAAAAAGAAAAAAAATAGTATTAATCCAAAATTGTATGTGTGAATATTCATGTGCATATTAATGCAAATATACAGCAATGTTCAAATGTGTCAATATTATTTAGAATTTCCCATAAAAAGGACTCTCACAGCTGTCCCTGATAAATTAAAAGACATAAAGAAATTAGGTACAATGAAACCATGGAAATATAAGGGCAAGCAAGGGCTATGTCTAAATAAGGATATCAATCTAAGCAAATCTGAAAAACAAAACAGCTGTAAGGATATGATTCCTGCCTTACTTATTTCGAGGACTTTTCTTCAAAATATTTCTAGTCTGCTCCCATAGACTAAATGCCCAGTAGTGTCTAGGATGTAAAGAATGCCCCGTGAAAGTTATTTGCTACTTTAACTTCACACAGTGCACTTCACTCCCACTGAGGTGATTCACTTCAAAAACATCCATGATAAGAATATTCATGTACAAGCTTTTACTACCTATCCACTCTTCTCTTACACCCTAGTAGCCATTGAAATTACTGAAATTCAATGCTGTGGGGTAAAGTTTTTAAGTGACACAGTATGAGTCATGAAAGTGTTTCATTGAGATTCATAGTTGACAGTGTATAAAGGCGATAAGTAAGCTTCTATCAAATTGAGACAGAATCTATGATAGATCCAAGATCAGAAATGTACATTTGTATGATCTAGCCAAAATCCTGGCAGCAGAGAGTGGAACTGAATAAACAGCCATGAATATCCCTACTCAGGACTGCAGAGAGCTGGGATAGTGCAGGAGGGAATCTTCCCCAATAACTTGCAGCTGCACTGATTACCAAAATATTAACATCTGTGCCTGGCCAATCAGTCCACAGGATATAAAGGAGTCGGTTAGCTTTCCATCAGATAGATATGTTTGCAGCTGGAGATACAGACAGATCAGAAGGCTGCTGGCTGTGCTGTGAGGAGCTAAGGGACATGCTGTAGGGTAAGGCACAGATAAGGTAAGAAGCTTTTGCATGAGAGACAGTCCAGGGTTAGGTGGCTGGGAAAGGGACAGCTTGGGGTGAGCCACTCATGCAGAACAAAAGAAAGTGTTAGAGCTATGTGAAACTGCTTATAAGAAAAGGAATCAGTACAAGCTGACAGTAGGGAAATGGAGTCAGAACTAATAGAGAGGTCTATAAGGAAAGGAGATAGAGTTGTATGAGAGTAGGGGCTGAAGAAGAAAATGTGTAGAGTTTGTGAATGAAGACTGGTAAGATGTGCCAGTGAAAGGGCTGCTGGTGTTGCCAGCCCTATCTGTCTCAACTTAACTGTGACATTGGGCCAGGAGCATCAGCCAGAAAATGTCAACCCACTAGATAAGCCTACCCTACCATAGCACTCTGTTCCTTGATATGGCTTGTGTAACATCACAACTGTGATGGATATGTTCCATTCTGCAGGATTCACAGTAAGGAACAGGATCAGAGGCTAGGGTCCATCATTATAAATAATGGATTCTTTATTTACAGAGTAAGTAAGCCTTATTGACTCTTATAGGCTGGGACTCTTGACTACATATCTCAAAAACATGTTTCTTGTAAGCAGCCCTTCTTTTCAGATTTCAAAGCTTCCAATGCCATTTCTGAGAATGGCCATGTATTTCTCAACCTAAATTTAAAAATGATTATTTAAAAAAGCCAAAAATAATAAAACCTCACACCTGTTTATAATTCTTTTACACTATCTACATTTCCAATAGCAGAAATGTGTAGTATAGTTATGGATTTAGAAACCACTGTGATGGGCATGTTTAGAAGACTGCTAAACAGAGCAAGGTTTAAGTATCAGAACTTTACTGGACTGAAATTCTTTACACATACTACTATTGGGTAATTTAATCCATCATCACACACTATCAGTCATTTTCACTATGTGTTCAAAACGATCAGTCTTTCATAATCATAGGCTACATTAGCTTTTAATCCACTGTAGCACCAACTTGGTATTGCATTGCTGTTATTGCTTGGTATAGCTCTTAATGGCTTCAGTTACTGACATCAGGGTGGAGAGTTTCAAGAGGCCTCAAGGGACAATTCCAAAGAGAAGTGTGTTCTTTAGTTTCGCCCATTCTTAATTCTGCACCTTAAATCCTTTAGCTTTCCAGAAAGTATAGATTCTCTCCTCTGACCCTGGGCTCCATGTTGCACAAAGCTTGAGGAGAAAGGTGGAGATTATTTTCCCAAGCCCTGGTGTTGTAAGTGTCTTATTCTCTTTCTTGGTGGTTTCTTTGTTTCCTTTTTCTTTAGTTTGGTTGGGTTTCTTGCTTTTGTTTTTGCTTTTTATTTTCCCTTACATAGCTGCTGCTCTTTCCATTAAAGCAAAATCTGACGTTTCCAATCTATTGAGTGTGAGCTTCTTCAGTGACCAGCATTTGACTACCAGTGAACTATTTGTGGTTCTGGGGCTTCTGCTTTTGATCTGTCCCATTTTCCAAACCTTTTTCATTATCCCGCTCTTAAACTGTGCATCATAACAAAGACGCGTGGTAACAAAATCACTTGGTATCAGCCAATTCCCAAAAAAATTTCATAATAGCTTGCTGGGACAGGGGCCTAGCATGGTCAACCTTTGGCATGCTCAGAGAAAGACCTATGGCCACTTATTAGCAGCGGCAATTATATTTAATATGGGGCCACCTGATTTAAAAAGTTTCTCCATTTCTATAACATTAGCATATTTCTTTCTGGAATCACACAGAACTAATTTATGGTATGCTAAACTGGTTTCTACTGTTATGAGTGTGTGGGACCTCTGCTGTAGTTAGTCTCTGTAACTAAATTGCATTTCAGTCCCTGATACATCATTCATATATTCCATCTGTCTAAGTATTGCACCTACATTTTCACTCTTAAGCAATATTTCAACACAGCTCAAATTTTTAGTTATAGAAATTATTCCTGACAATATTTTTTAAATGAGGGCGCAGAGAATATAAGAAACTAAGCCTCAGTCTAGCAATACAAAAAGGCATGCATAATTTCACTCTTTGTGTTTTATGTAGTACACATGACTGACTGTTGGAGTTATAGTCTAAGATTTAATGCAAGTTAGGCAAGAAATACTTTGAAGAGCCAGGAACAGGATCTAAACATTCTCAGTTATGCAATGTCTCCTTTCACAAGAATGTACTAGTCAACATTCTCTGAAAATATTAGTAATAGTATATACATTAATATTTTTCTATACCTGTCCTCAGAACTTGTATCAGTGACACCATCTTCCTATAATGGACAGAGAAGCACTTATTAATGTTTTTCAGTTTGTGGTAGTTATAACTTCCATCTGTTTATTCCTTTCCTCTTCAAGATTTTTACCTAAGTGTGGTACAATCTCAATATTTTGTAGTTTAGAATTCTGAAAAACAATGGTATTTTCCTTTAAAAAAAAAAACAACAAATGAACAAACAAGCAAGTAATCACAAAAACATAAAACACCCCTCCCTACTGCTCCCATAATACTTTAGAAGGTAAAGCTCTTCAAAACAAGTAAGATACTGCTTTTTGTCTCATTCTGTGTAAATCCCTAATCTATAATCTTAAGGAGGCCGGCCATACCATGTTTTTAGTGAGATGGTGTTATTTAGACCACAGAGATGTATTTAGATTGTACGATCTTTGAACAGCAGGTTTTCAGGTCAAGTTCCAATATAAAAAAATATTCTAATTATTTTATTTTATTTATACCTCCCTGAGGTTTTTTCTTCCGTGGCCTCTTCCAATATTCCATTACTTCAGTCATGATACATCACTCATGCAAGGTATTTTAAGATCAGTTGCCAAGGTTATCGTCAGCTTGCTTTCCATTATCTTGTCCTTGTAAAGGATCTTTCATCAGTTTTCCGCTTCTGTAAATCATTATGAAGAAAGGAAATAATTTGCTATACACAGTTCTATCTTTAGTATAAAATTTTCATTTTCCACAATTATATCTACATGTAATGCAGAATAAAGATTTGTGAACTTCATGGTCTGTGGACTTGTTGCAACCCAAAAGCAATAGAATACAATTTAGAGTTTTAAAGTTTTGAAGTTTTAAAAAGGAATGAAATCAAATTAAATCTTGAAAAATCATCAATTGTTAGAAAATAAAAATAAAACCAAATTATGGCATTACATAAATGTGAAACTGCAGATCGTATTATGGTCTAGATAAAATTGAGAAACATCTGTCAGAAACATATTTATACTGTGGTTTATTGTTTCAATAAAAAGGAATTAATTTTGAGAGAAAACAAGCTCTGCCATGCTCTTAATTGGAATTAAAGAAACCAGAAGATTTATACCCATGAAAATAGGATACTTTGATATATTGATTTGACTGGAAAATAGATACTTATATATGCCCTGAAACAACACAATGAGAAAAAAGTTATTAGTGACAAATAAACCTAATTATGGAGAGTCTTATCCTGGTTATATCTACAATAGACAGTTGTTTCTTAATCTGTGTTGCAAGATAATCTGTTGTAATATTTACACATTAGTCCCTGGATTAGTTAAGATGTTGGTGTAATAGCTAACTAATGTTGACGGTAAAGGCTGCATTGTCTTATTCTAATTCCTTAGAAAGTGGCATTGAGATGAGTCAAGTGTCATTGAATGGTTTTAAAGCATGAGTTTGTTAGCTTTCTAATTCTTGTTCTAAGAACAGCTGTCTCAGAGGATGAGAACTATCTATTTTAGATCCTGATAATGGGAAATAGTAATGCATAGGTTTTATCTTTTGGTATTATCTGCTTCATTCTACTTTAAACTTCAATTGCTTGACAAGGAAACTGTCATTCTTTGTGGTAAATTGGACATAATGCCTTCTGGAAAATGTCAAAGATTCTAAATTGGATGAGCTGATTATAACAAAATCTTTCCTGGCCCAGGGAGGAGGAGCTGGGGATCTGTCATCTAACTCAAATATGTTAAAGTGGTACTGAACACAGATGAATAGATTAGACCTTTCAGTTTTCAACTTGTGCTACACTGGAGTTTCCTGAAAAAAAAAAAAAATCCAGCTTTTTGAGGTGTGAAGAAACACAAGAAGAAAAGTAAAGAGCAGATTAGGGTTATAATTATTCCAAACTTTAAAATGCTAATAATCAGTGCTATACTATCTCTGTTACAGGATGATGAAATCTAGTTCCAAAGCACCAATCTAAGACAGCTGGTTAGTGTTAGTGTTGAGCCAGAGGAAAGGTAAAAACAAGATTTGATAAAAGACTTGACATCAGAAGCATTGGTTCTTCAAGCGTTAAAATCCTTCAGCATTAAAACATGTTAGAGATTGAAGAACCACCCTAAAATGCTATGTTAAAATATGCATTTTATTCTATCTTTGTTCATGGTTCAGACAAGACTCAGCAAATAATTAAGTAGGTGCTTCAACATAATAATCCAGAAAGGGATCAGTTAAATATGATCTTTGAACTCTCACAAGAATTTTTTTCTTAAATGCCAGTGCTGATTGTAATTTCAACTTCACAGGGTCAAATTCATAAAACTACCTCTTTGCTGTCATAAGGCTTGGGAAGAACAGTTGAGTATATTTTAATGATAAATTTTGATATTGAAAATTTGATTGACATGAATTTTGTCTAGACAAAAACATCAGATGACAAACTTAATTTCTCTTCAGTTCTCAGTTTGCTACTTTTCAAATAAAAATGCATCTGTAACAGCTGATCATAGAATGTGGATTTTAAAAATAGTTTTGTATATTTAATAGACAAAGATGGAAGACATAATCACTTGGAGTTATTTTTAAGTTGTTTATTAAATGCATTATTGTACATATTTTTTGAGTGGTATAATAATCTATTGTAAGTGCAACTTGCCCTCACTCTTCCCTAAGGAATTTATACAATGACTATTCTAAAGTATGTCATCTTAATCTAAAACTGTTTCTTTAATGAATAAGCTATTCTGAATTTTTCTATTTGAAGATTGAGAGCAGAAAGCCTTCTCAAGATTTTGTTTTCAGTAGGTTGTGTTATACTGAATAAAAAATTTTTAATTTACTGTTTTTAGAGGCTGATGTCCAGTTTGGGTTGTTTTTGAGGTCTTGTTTCGGGCCAACAGGGAGATTTCTTGTCTTGCTTTCTCATTGGAAATTAACTTCACAAAAATGAGAATAGAAATAGCCAGTGACTAAGCTAGGTGTTAGGGGTAGGAAGAATCTACAGAGTGATTTGGACAGTCTGGATAGATGGGTAAAGGATAGTTTTAGGAGGCTCTCCCTGGCCAAATGCTGTGTCTTGCACTTGGGTCTCAACAATCCCATGCATGACCACAGGCTTGGGGAAGACTGGCTGGAAAGCTGCCCAGATGAAAAGGACTTGTGTGTGCTGGTTGATAGCCAGCACATGAGCTGCCAGTGTGCTCAGGTACAGAAGAAGGCCAATGGCATTCTGGCCTGTATGGTGTGGCCAGCAGGACCAGGGAAGTGATTCTTCCCCTCTACTCAGCACCTCAGTTCCTGTGATCGGTTTTGGGCCACTCTCTACAGGACATTGAGATGCTTAAGCATATTCATAGAAGGGCAACAGAGATGGTGAAGGGCTGGGAGAACAAGTCTGATGAGGAGCAACTGGGAGAGATGGAGTTTTTTAGTCTGGAGAAAAGGAGTCTCAAGAATGGACATTTTTGCTGTCTACAGCTACATGAAAGGAAGTTGTAGCAAGATGGATATTTTCTCCCATGTAACAAGTGATAAAACAAGAGGAAATGCCCTCGAGTTGTGCCAGAGGAGGATGAGGCTGCATATTAGAAAAATAGGGTGGTCAGGCATTGGAACAGAGAAGTGTTGGAACCATCTTCCCCAGAAGTGCTCAACAGGTTATGTGCATGTGGCACTTGGAGACATGATTTAGTGATCATGGCATTGTCAAGTCAATGGTCAGACATCAGACTTGATGATCTTAGGGTTCTTTTCCAACCTTAATGATTATATGATTCAAACCTTTGTTTGTCTGTAGAGGAAGCTGGTCACTGGACTGTGTTAGAGCAAATTCATACACAAACCTCTCTGTCATTAAGCTCTGCAGTTTGGTTTAAGAACATGGATTCTTAGGAATCTGGTTTAGGCAGATTAGTTTGGTTTTTGCTTAGTTCAAGAGCTGTAGCACTCCAAACTCATGTGAAAGGTCTCCCAGTTTAGAGAAAGCCTCTGTCCCCAAACCCAGGCTGAGATGTACTTCAAACACTTTGTTTTAAATAAAGTTTTTCATAATTTAATTGGCTGGAATAATATAAAATTTCAACTTTGTTACCTTTATTTTTGGTTCTGGTGGTGTATATATAGTTATGTGGCTATATAGACAAAATACATTTTACTAGTTTTTTCCTAAAACTACTTTTTTACTAATATATATATTAGTGTCATTAAGATATCATTTGTTGTAATTTCTGTTCATTATTCATAACTATATAATTGAGTATTAATAAATCTTTCTTAATTAAAAATATCTTGCAAGCCTTCGGTTTCTATTATTTATTTAGATCAATAATCTCATGGACTGCAGCATATTCCAACCTAACAAGTCCAGACATTCAATTTAAATTTAAAAATGGCAGAAAATATTTTATAAAAAATAAACCTTAATGAAAATATTAAATAGTTATACTAATTTTTGGTACAAAATAATTATATTTTACTTATTCAGATAATTTCAGCATTAGGTTGAATTAATTCTGAAGATATTGAAAAATACACAAGCTAAATTCTTTTTTCTTCCATATGATTGTTTATTTACCAGTTTTACCATTGAACACTGACTAAATTATTCTTCCACAAGTACATATATATAAAATTCTCATATATATAATTAACAGAAGGAATTATTGAAATCTGACAGTGCAGAGAATTTAACAGTTTGCCATTGTAGTAAGAAAGTTGAAAAGCCTAGGAAAGACTGGGAGCCAGCATTTTGGGTTTGTGCTAACTTTCTTTCCAGAACTTAGAGCTCAGTAATCATGTGCCCTAGACAGGAAAGAAAATTAGGGTAGACTGTGATTTACAATACACCTAGTGCATTACTATGCACATAGCTTGGCACAGCTAGGTAGGGACTGTGCCATGGCTGCCTATTTTCTCACAGAATGAGTGTGCTAGGGTTCTACCTATCATCACTGCATTGAGCACAGTCAGTTGATGTGAAGGGTGTCAATGAATAAGAAAATTTTTCCCCAAAGCAAGCAGAAACAGGGAAACAGACATACATGAGCTAGCAGTCTTCAGAGACCAAACCAAGCATTTCAGCATGTACACATTTTCCTCCACCTACCAAAAAAAAAAAAAAGGAGAAAAATGCTCTGTCATTATTTTCCTTTCTTTTTTTAAAAGAAGCTTTCAGATTATAAGAGGACCTTTAATTAAGTGTATGACATGTTTTTAATGTTAGGAGCTAGACAGTTACACAAAGTAATTAGTTTGTTTTTAAAATTTTTATTTGTTCTGCTAAATAACTGTCATCTTTTAATGAAGGATGGTTGAAGAGCTGGTTATTCTGTCACTGTAGTTGAGGATGTTGATAAGAACCTGTAGGGAGCTATTTCATACTAAAACTGCAAATATATGAGCAAATATCTTTCCCTCATGATATCACTCAAGCAAAGTCACAAGCCTGATGTATAGGGATAAAGGGAAAGGTAAACTGAATGTTTTCTACTATTCCTACCCCATTGGTTATGAAGCACAACAAATCAGTGAGCTGTTTTCTAACTACCTGTTACATGCTGAGGTTATGTTATTGAATCCCACTCCATTTTTCTTTCCACACTACATTTAGTCTTTCCCTTCCTAGATTAATTCCTATCTTAAACCATAGCTGAGATCTCATTTCTAATTTCTGCGCACTGTTAGTGCCCTCCTCTGGATTTTGTCCAATTTTTCACACATTTTTTATATTTAAGACTTCAAAATTATTGTCTTAGTCCCTAGAAGCAATAAAATGCCTGTTATACTGTGTTCTTCTTAACAAATTCCAAATTTCCTCATGTTGCCATTGCTTTAGACTTCTGATTCCCAATTTTGATATTTGATAGCCTCTTGCTCTTTTTCACCATTACTGATAGTTTGCATTATCACTTATTTCAGCTGTATTTTTTTTTCTCTCCCTTAGCAAAGTAATTTTAATTTTTTCTTCTCTTTTAAAATTTTAAAAATTTTTATGGTTATCAACTATGCCCCAAATTTATAATTCCGAATTTTGATCCTTCTTTCTGATTACTTTCATCTCTGCCAGTATGACGTAATACACACATTTTATAAACTATTTCTCTATTCCATTGTTCAGTTTGCTAGAGAAAATATTTAGTAAAACCATCTCAATGCATGCTCTGTTGTATTTCAGTTGAAATGTGCTGCCAGTCTGATAACAAAACATTGATAAGTAAACTTCATAGCTGTTTTCAAAGAAATAGGACTTTCATCTGTATCACTCAAGAGGCTCTTTGCCACATTTTTGTCCTGATAAATTAATTTTGTATCTTTATACTTTTAAATGTGTGTAATAAATTGCATAGTTTGTTCAATATCTGTGTAGACATTAAAGCTGATTTGGCTACATTTTACCAGAACCTCATTTTTTTTTTCCTCCTCTGACTGCTGATGACTGCTTTTTGAATTCCACTATCTTATTTCGATTACTTTTATTCCTTCCTTCTCTCAGAGTAGGGGGGCTTTTCATTGTTTTTACTTTTACAAAAATTACCTTGTAACTTTAGATTTTCAATTGTTTTGTTGCTTGTAACTGGAATAATTCTAAACCAGATGCATCTCTTTGAACCAATATTTTACAAACCAAGGAACATGTTTTTTCTATCATGTTCTAGAAAGTTTTTGGACTTTGTGTCCTGTAATGTTGATTGGAACAGGTTACAGGAAATATAATTAAAACATCACTTAAATAAGTTTGATATTCAGTCAATTAGCTTCTCATTTTCTCTAATTTTCAAACAACTTATCTATACAGTACAGTTTGTCACTTTTTCCACAAATGAACTACAGTACCAGAATAGATAGACTAGTTTGAATTATTTTCATTGAATTTGAGTTGTATCAGTTATGCTGAAAAATCAATTTCTTTCCTTATGCTTGGAAGTGAAATTGTTTTTTTTATAAGTTTTGCATGTTTTTCATAGAACTTTTTTTAATGAGTCCATTGACATTAATTTAGGGTTGTGGCCCTCTGTCAACCAATAAAAAGATATTTTGTTGAAAACTCCTAACTAACTCAATGTAACAAACAACCACTTTTATAAAACCAATTATGATAAAAAAGCACATAACTAGGCAGTTTCTTAGACTGATAAAAATATAAGAATAAATTATTGTGGCACTATTAGGTTATAAATAGGAGAGGAAGATGTCATTTTGAGGCTTCTGCATTTTCTATGTATTAGATTAAAGCAGCCTTTAAAATATTTTGGTTTAGATTTGGCTGCCTATCAATAATGAATAACTAAGGTACCAAAACCTGCTACAGTTGCATCTGCATGAGTTGATGGAAGTAAATAGACACGCTGAGAAGCATAATAAGCTCTGAAAAAAAAAAATCCTTAGGATCGTCCTAAGGAAAAGCATGCTTTAAGGTAATTTTTTTTTCAGGGTCCTAATAGAAAATATTAATAAATTCTGCATTAAAAAAACCTCCATTTTCTCCTTCAAAAGTGACAACATGCTTATGTTATCAAGAAAACTTCTCTTTCTGAACATCCAGGATCCCTGCAGACAGTCACACTTGCAGCATCTGAGCTGGGACTGAAGCCCCTCCAGAGCTCCAACCCCACTCACGCACAGACTGATCAGATTTCCTCACCAGCTCAAAAACAGGTTTCTCAAAGCAGAGGCTCAAATATCCCTATCCTTCAAATAGTTTAACCTTGGTACAATAACTAAATAAAGTAACAACTCAAGCTGGTGCCTCCAAAGAGGGGCTTCCAAAAAAGAAAACCCTGGGCTTCCATACCTTCACAGTCTTGATGGGAAAGTGTGGGGTCATGACTCCTGCTGTGTCCCTGACTGCCTGGTCACCTGGCAGGGCCACAGGTCCCTGTGCCCTTAGTCTTGCAAGTGGTCAGCAGTTCACAGCCTCGGGGATGGGACCCCAACACCCAGAGCTCAACTCACAGTTCAAACTGCAGCTACACCTTGAGCTGCCAGCACTGAATGTATTCCTCAGAAATACTCACTTTAATTAGCCACAGAAACTAATAAAGGTTTAAGCTGACAGGCAAACTAATAGTATGCTTGCTGAACTTGATAAATCAGATGTCAATTTATGAATCCTAGGGTAATTCTTACATAGCTGAAATCAGGTCTTTAAACAGAGTGTTTGCTCAGACTGGCTGATAGTGTTCCTAAAATAGAGGGGAACTTATCTATGGGCTTAAGAACATGATTCAGCCAACCTACCAAACAAGGCTGCCAGATTACAAAGATATTCATGTTTAGTGGGCATGTTGTTTTCTTTTTGCAAACATGTACTCAGATGATTACTGCCTACACTTTAATATGATTCAGTGATAAGTTCAGAAGTACAAAAACTATTATACACTTGGGGGTCTTGACATTGTGGGCTTGATCTAAAAGCTTTACATAGATATTAACTTTAGCACAAAACATAGCCAGAGTCATAAAAAGTGGAGCTTCACCACAACTTACTCTAAGTTGTGTAATATTCTGGTTGTTAGAACCTTTTAATCGTGTTTTTGGGGTTTGGTTCTCCTAACTCAGCAAGATACACTCTCCAGTCCAGGGGCAGTCCAGTTTTTCAGTTGTTAGCTCGTGACCAGCCTACAAATCTGGCACATCTCAGCACCTTCTTTTTTCTTACTGTCTTAACAAAGAATTTCTTTTTCTTGGGTGAGTGCTGAAGAGTTTTATGAAAGCACATATACCTCTTTTGCAGTAAATGAAGAAAAGGAAATACCTCACTTTCATGATATTATTTTTCGTATTTTTTTTCACAACTCTGTTACTGCAGAGGGACTTAAGGTCCTGACTAGGTATTGTAAGACATTAGATGTATAGCTGAACGGTTCCCTGGGGCAGGAGAGTAGAAATAACAGAAAAATAGACAGGTATCCCTATGACTACTTTTCTATAATCTTCCAGTAGGTGGATGGCACAGTAGCATATATAAATGTTACAGACATGACTTGCAGCATTAACTGGCAGCAGGAACTGGTACAAATAGCTTGACTGACTGGTATATTCTTTTTCTACAACTTATGCTTCTATAGATGCTTTCCACGTAGAGCACAGAATACAGTACTGGCAGAAACTTGACTGACTGACAACAGAATATAGACAGGCCAAAGATGTGACTGCATGAAAAAGAAAATAATATGATTCATTTAAGTTTTTACAATCTATATGCAAAGTTTAAATATTTTCAACAAATATATTTTATATTTTTTAATAGTTGCTCTCTCAAAAATAAATTATTTGGTACAGAGAGTCTCAGTTTTTATTACACTGTGTTGAATTTACATTTTGTACATGTTCTTATAGACTAATAGATATTACCTTAGAATTATTTTCTTAGCTATAAATAGTAATGCTGATTGTTTCTCTAAAAATGCCTCAGCATTGATAGCCCAGCTGAAGTACCTCTAAATCAATGCAATTTACCCAGTTACAAACAGGAGGAGCTGGAAACCACTGTGAAGGTAGAAAGCTACCATCTAATTGCCATTGCTGAAACATGGTGAGATGACTCACACAACTGGAGCATGGCAGTCGATGGCTGTAAACTGTTCAGTAGGGACAGGCAATAAAGGAGATGTGCAGGTAGGTTGCTGCCTCTATAAGAAAATGAGTTGACTATACAGAGCTAGCTTTGAAAAACAGTGATGAGCAGGTCAAGAAACTATGGGTGTTAAGATCTTCTGTGGCCTTGGCAGTGTTTGAGATGGGCAACGGTGCTTTTAAGTTCTCACAGTGGGTAGAAAATAAAGGGTTTAAGCCAACCAAGGAAGCCTTGTGGTTGATATTAACTACAGGCCACCCAGTCAAGGGGAGCCTGCACATGAAGCACTCCTACTTCAGCTACAGGAAGCATCAAAGTCCCAGGTTTTGATCCTGCTGGGAAACTTCAATTACCCTGACACCTGCAGAAAAGCAGCACAGTTGCTGTAAGATGTAAGTGGTCTAGGTGACCCTTGGAGTGCCCCTGCTTAATCCAGGTGATAATTAGCCCCCTGAATTTTTGGAAAACAAACTGGAATTTCTTTGGGAATTGATGGATGAATTCTCTGAGTAATTGCTGTCAAAGCAGGTGAACTGGGCTAGGAGCTCTTTAAGGACATTTTTCCTACGCCACAAGAGTTCTTGAGTTTTGTATGTAAGAAATCAGGCACAGAAGGAAGGAGACCAGCATGACTGAGTACGAATGTCCTGGTCAGAACTAAGGTGCAAGAAATAAATGTACAGGCAGTGGAACCAAGATCAAATATAATGGGAAGATGCCTAGATGTGTAGGGATTGGATCAGGACATAAAGCACAGTTGGAGCTGCGTATATCAAGGGATGCAAAGAATAATAATCACAGAATCATAGAATGGTTTGAGTTGGAGAGTTGTTAAAGATCATCCAGTTCCAATCCCCCAGCCATGGTCAGGAACCCCTTCCATTAGAGCAGGTTGCCAAGGTCCAATCCAACCCAGTCATTTCTGTGCCTGTGTTCTGCTCCTGCTTTAACAGGTCCCTGGCTTTGCTGTGCTGGTGGCCTTGATCAGGAAGCAGTACTCCAGTGGGGATCTCACTAAAACAGAAGTGCTGAACTACCTGCCACAACATACTGACATTAGTTCTTTTCCAGCTGCTGGGAATGCCTTATAATGGCCTTTCAATACTTAAGAGGGATCTCATATGAGGGATGCAGAAAGACTTTTTGCAAGAGCATGTAGTGACAGAACAAAGGACAGTGATTTTAAACTGAAAAAAGTAGGTTCATATTGGACATAAGGCGGAATTTTTTTTTACAATAAGGTTTTAGAGAAGTAGGACCAGGTTTCCTAGTGGCATTGTGGATTCCCAGTCCTTCAAAGTGTTCAAAAGCAGATAGGATGGAGCTCTTACAAAACTGACCTTGCAAAAATATCCCTGCCCACGATCAGGGAATAGGAGTAGACGATCTTTAAAAAGGTTCCCTTCAAATCCAAACCTCTCCCTGATCATATAAACATAAAAACATATTCTGATATTTAGAAACAGGGCGTTTTTCCTGTGTCTTACAGAAAAAGTCTTGTGATTCTAATGTAAATAAAAAAATGATGGATGTTGGCTGCTAACTGTTTTAGATTTCATTTCACTTTGCTTTTGAGGTATTTAAACTGATGTATTTCATTTAGAATGTAATCTCTTAGATATTATACTCTGAAAGATAGTCTTAGACTAATATAAAATATACAGATAATGTAAGGTCTTAATTTAGTAACAAGCAACTCATAATAGAGTGCACGTCAGGTTATACCAGAATCCGTAATATATATACAGAATGAAACAGAAGCATAATAATAGTATGATCCTGTTGGTATTGGAAACTACATGTCCTAAGATGAATGCTGAAAGACCAAAATAAGTAATTGTGAGTAAAGCTAAGTTATAGACAGCTCATAATAATCGTGGGGCATAATAACCATCCTAAAACACAGCATAGGGGTTTCAAAGTTTATTTCCATCTAATTCTGACAGTTGAATCTTTTGCCTTACAATGTATTCTGCTTATATTTTAACTCCGAGATATGCACTGCTCTTTGTGGACCTTAAAAGCTCTATTAATGGCATCCAAAACCCCAAAATTTTATATGTAACTTTTTATTTGAAACTATTTGTCTTTTAAAATTCTATTTTAATTTATTTTATTCATTTGAGAATTCTTCAACAGTGCACAGAGATAAATGTATGTATCAAAAAGTAAGCATCTGAAAAAAAGAAACTCTTTTACACAATTTGCAGCAGTCAACATAAAACTTAGACATATAGTAGCATATCCAGGAAAAAAACCTATGATCTTCTGCTAAGAAGTACAAGACAATGGGAGATGATCTTTTATAAAATGTAGTAAGTTTGAAGAGTTTATGATATTCTTTATCTGTTTTTATAATTATTGTAACCATTTCACTATCTTTATGTAAATCATGCCTCTGAATCCCATGTTGAATAGATTATAGGTATAAAGATGACTTAGTATATTAAATCTAAATTACAGATATACAGCATTGAGAGTTCTACAAAGTTCCCACTACTTTAGAGCATAAGCTAGTGGTTATGTTTAAGTTTAAAGCCTAAAGATTTTAAATTTTGTACATTAGGAAGCTTATATTATTGTAATAAGCATTTAATAGGATAAAATAATTTTCTTTTTTAGATTAAAGAAGCTTTTGAAATTCAGTGGGAGTATCTCAATATATTATTAGTTAACTGATTCTTTCTTTTATGTTCTTTATTGCTTGATAGCATGGTAATAGGCCTTAGGAGACTTCCTACTCCTGCACTAGGAAAAAGTGAAATTATTTGATTAATCTGTATGACGGATTTTACTCATAGAATGAAAGTAACATATTCCCTATATTCTAAGGAGAAAAGAAAAAAATGCTACAGTTCAAATTCAGAGTGCCACCTAGTGTTGAATAAAAATGTAAGAAAGCAACTGTATTTAACCTGAACACATCCGTCTCTTAAACTTATATATGTCATCAAGATCGCATAGCACATTACAATAAATAATTTTTAAAACTACGATTTATTGGCTCTTGAAGAAGCTACAAAAATTTTTGAAACTTTCTAATACATCGCTGCTTTTAGAGTTCAAAATATCTGACAGCATAACATATTAAATTCAAATATTTCTTTCCATTATGCAGAAACATTTCACATAAATTCATTATAGTCTCTTATTTAGTCTTCTTTGCTTTATCATCTATGACAAAGAATATTAACCTACTTTTGAATTAGTTTTTTCACTTGTGGAACACAGTTGCTATTATGTTTGGTTTGTTTTTTTTAAAGTATTGAAGCTATCAATTTCTATTTT
>JANRGV010000051.1:68449327-68519681 GCA_024734035.1 Alethe castanea
AAAGTATTGAAGTTATCAATTTCTATTTTTTGGTATATCTGATTGGACTCCTGTGTTAATAAGATATATTTCTTAGGAATTTCTCTTCCAACGCTGATTTAAAAAAATCTTTAAATCTTTGATAGAAATAAATCAGTAGGATTGTTTACATTATTTATTTTGCTAGTTCATTTTAGCATTTAGAATTCAAAAGCACAGCAGGATCCAGGATTCAGAAAAAAATATTTTTCTTTAATGTCATGTAAAAAAAAAAAAAAAGGATGCCAAGATATTAGTGATGACAAGATATCAGTCTTCCCCCTTTACCAGAAAAGTTCCAAATTAAAAGAATAATGTTTTTTGAAAATGTGCTCCTACTCTATCAGTGTAATTTTGGCTGTCGCTCATGTCTTCTGGAAATACCAAATATTCTACTATATAAGACCCTGCTTTACGCCTGCAAATCTGCTTCACAGATCTGTTGAAGTCCTTAGAACAAAAGTCTCAATTTATGAGTTCTCCTTCTTCTTTCCTACTCTTTTTTACTGCAACCCACCTACATGTGCAGATTTTGTTTAAAATACCTAAAACTAAAATGAGATACAAAATTCATTAATATCTTTTCAGTACATTCAGTATTTAATCCAATCTTTTACTCCAAGAAAATAGGCAAACTATGTATATTTTTCAATGAAAATGAAGTTTTTACTGAAAGGACATTTTAGGCCAGTAAGTAAATATCTTGAGAGAATTACTCTTTATTGTACAATTATGAACAATATATGCAGTTTAGAATGGCACATATTTTTCTGGGATTTCTTACTTGGTATGTACACTCAACCAGCACTCTCTTTTTTGTGTTAGGATTATGTATTTCAGCCATGATCACATAGCATCTTTACCACACGAAATGTGAGTGGTTAAGGAAAGCTGTAAGCAAAGTTCTGGAGGAATCCCACCAGAAGAATTGTAAAACCAGATGCAATACATCACTGAATCTCTTTCTTAACATTTCTCTACTGCTTTCACTCCAGCACTTGAGAAAAATTTGTTCTGATGGAAAACCTGTCTCCAGGAAGACTGTATATTGGGACCAAACAGATGATGGATCAATTGGCATTTATTTATTTCTAAGTTCCAAATGATAACAAATGACCTATAGGTTCAACAAAAAAGAAACAAAGCTCAAATTAAGACTTTCTTCCATACGTTTGGAAGTGACTACAAGAGATTTCAAACATTCCCATACAATTACCTTCAGAATCAAGAGTAAGTTGTGCAAATGGGCTCTACAGATAAACCAGTTGATGATTTCAACTTTGTCTCTTATTTCTCCTATTGCTTGAGAAAGATAAATTACTTCCAAATTGAATTAAATTAGGTACAAAATATAAAAATTGGAATTAATTTCATAATTTCTAAAAGGAAATTATCCTTTCCCTCCAAAATAACAAATAGAATCATAGTCTTAAGGGTTAGAAGGGACCTTAAAGATCACCTTGTTCCAGTCTCCCTACCAGGCAAGGACACCTTCCTCTAGCCCCAGTTGTTTAAGGCCTCATCCCTCCAGCTTTGCACACCTCCAGGGTTGGGGCATACACAACTTCCCTGGGCAACCTGTCCCAGTATCTCATTGCCCTTACAGTAAGGAATTTCTTCCCAATATCTAGCCTAAATTTCCTGTCTTTCAGTTTGTACCCTCGTCTTACCCCTACAATTCCTGATGTAGGAATTCCAGCTTCTCTGTAGGCCCCCTTCAAGTACAAGAAGGTTGCTACGAGGTTTCCATGCAACCTTCCAGACTGAACAGTCACAACTCTCTCAGCCTGTCTTCATAGGGAAGATGCTCCAGTCCTCTATCAATTTCATGGTCCTCCTCCAGACTGGAAAATTCCGTGTCCTTCTTATACTGTGACTCCAGAGTCAGATGCAATAACCTAGGTGGGATCTAAGAAGAGAAAGGGACAGAATCACTTCCCTCACCCTGCCAGCCACACTGCTTTTGATGAAACCCAGGATTTGATTGGCTATCTGGGCTGCAAGTGTACTACCAGCTCTTGTTGAGGTTTTCATCAAGCATCACATCCAAGTTCTTCTTCATAGGGCTGCTTTCAATCACTTCTCCACCCAAACTGTGGGTGTGCTTGGAATTGTTCTCATTTTGGAGGACTTCATAAGTGATAATAATTGTCCCTTTTTAGTTACTGACAGACAAATAAATGCAGAAGTCTGTGTGTTTATAGAATCTTCATCCTAGGAGATACTTAGAAGCCATCTGGACATCATCTACTATTTCTTTAAACAGCTGGAAATTCACTTTTCTGAAGTGCATAGTCCTTACTTGGTTCTTTGCCAGGCCTATATTTCTTGAGATCACATGCTCAACCAGGGAGGGCAAGGCTACCTCCAATCTTATCCTCTTTAATGAGTTCCTCTGCGTTGGTGAGCACCAAGTCCAGTAAGATTTCTCTGCTGGTTGATTTGTCCAGCACCTGGACTAGGAAGTTATTCTCAATACAGCCCAGTAGTCTCCAGCAATGCTTGGAGCCAGCTGTTTTGCTTTCCTAGCAGACACCTGGGTTGTTGTAATCCCTCATTCAGATGAGAGTTGCTGAGCTTGGTGTTTCCTGTATCTGGAACAAGAAAGCCTCAATAAGAAGCTCCCCCTGACCAGTTGGTCTTTAGTAGACTCCAGCCACAAGGTGTCCTATATTGGTTTAGACCCTGATTTTCATGCATACACCCTCAGCCTTTTGGTGGCTGTTTCTTACAGGCAGCTCTTCACAGTCTATTCCTACTTTAACATAGGGTGAAATGCATCCACTCCTCCCTCCCAGACAATCTTCTGAAAAACTTAGAGCCCTCAATTGCAGTATTCCAGTTGTTGACTCATCCCTCCCACCACGTTTCTGTAATAGCAGTTAGGTCATAGTTTTCTAATTGCACCATGGTTTCTGCCTTCTCTTGCTTGTTTACCATTAAGCATGTGTGCATTGGTGTAGAAGCACTTCGACTGGGCTATTGGCCTCTTCACCTTTTGGGACCAGCATTCCCTAACTCCCATGGGACAATTTACAGCTATTTTCCTGTTACTTCCTAAAGTGTTGATGATTCCTGGTTCTTCTCTGTCACTCCTTTTGCCTGCCAGATATAGTTTGAAATGCTGCTAATGAGTGCAGCCACTTTGCTCCCCTTAACACTCTTACCCAATTTGGCCAGGTGCACCCTATCTAGTGGCAAGTTATGATGTCTTGGAGGTAAGTTGAAGTACATCCTTACACTTTTGCACTGGTTTTAGCTGAGGTAGGGTTAATTTTCTTCACAGAGTCCTGTATGGTACAATATTTACAATCTGTGACCAAAACAGTGTTGTTAACACACCAATGATTTAACTATTGCTGAGCATTGCTTCTTTTGCTTTATCACATTGTCTTTACCCCAATCCATGAATGTTTGCACTTTTACACTTCTGATTCTTTTCCCTGTACCACTGCAGGAGAATGAACAAGGAACTGTGTGGAGCTGCATTTGTTGACTGGGTTAAACCACAACTTCCATATGTACATTTATAATACTAAATACATGCAAACATATACAGGGAATCTATGGTAGCCAGAAAATCTCTTCTGCTGAATAATTTTTCTTATTCCCCTGAAGTGGTCAGGCATTTTCCAGCTGAAGAGAATGGAGCGTGACTCTTCCCATTGGCACCAAGCAGTAGGACAAGTGGCAATGGGCAGAAACAGATGTACAAAATGTTCTACCTGAATATGAGGAATAACTTTTTTACTGTGTGAGTGACCACCTACTGGAATGGATTGTCTACAGAGGCTGTGGAATATATCTGTCACTGGACACAATCTTGCTCAGTGTGCTCTGGGATGGCTTTGCTTGAACAGGGAGATTTGTTCAGTGGACTCGCTTTGGTTCCTTCCAACTTGATCCACTCTGTGATGCTATGAACCGGTAAATTTTTTTAATTCCTGTACACTTACATATACAACACACACACTGATACTGACATATTAACATCCATATTAACAGATATCAACATACAACTCATAGTATAAATCTAATGAAGTAAGAATATGCACTTATATTGTCTTTTGAATGGAAAGATTCCTTCTTACTAATTAAAAAAGTTTCTTGGTGGCATTAATATGAGCCGAAGGGAAATTACGTGTTCCAACTAATCCTACTCAAGGCACTGCCATTTTTTCTGAGTCTTTTAAGTATAACACTGCTCAGGTTAAATAATAACTAACAAACTACTGCTTCCTTCGCTGTCTACTTAATAGACAGCATCTGCCTTAAGGAAGTAACTAACAAGCTGGCAATTAAATGTCCAAATTCAGTGAAATCAGTTTCAAAGTCTGAACAGAATTATATTTCAGGACTGCATAGATGTCCCAGTCTCTGTTGTTATTTTTAATACATGGAAAAAACAATGTAGATACAATTTCAATTAATTCTTTTCTCAATAGGAATTACTGAGTTCTGTAATTTAAACTAATTTGGTGTCTTGTGAAAGAAACTCTAGAGATTTTATGATTTTGACTCCAATAGCACAACTCATTAACCAAATCAGATTTTACTGGCATCTATTTTCCATTGAAATGCTTCACATCTTGTAAAATTAAAAGTAGATAAGATTCTCAAAACATAAAAATGGCTTTACAGTTTATATCTTATTATTAAAAGAAATTGGAGTATTCAGTAACCTTCAGCTACTCAGACATATTTATTAGTTTAGGTCATCTTTAGCTATCACAAAACTATTCGTCTAAGACAGAGTCTAACTTACCTGTAGCAAGCACCATTCTTAAACTGGGTGAAATACATTAGAAGTGTCTCTCTTCTCTCTCTTTTACCTAAAGACAGATTTTTATCTAAAATGCCTAGGCTTCTAGAGGGTAAACTTCCTTTTGAGCTATCTACTTAACAGCACCCGCAAATATTTTCATTATGGATAACCTATGGTGTTGATAAAGAACAATGAATTATGTTAAATTTACTGGTTTTAATCAGAGTTCAATGGTCCCAATTATAAAAAAAAAATCTTTTTTGTCATCCACACCATCTTTCTGAGAGTAACTAATTTTTATTTTTAACTTCAATTCTTATTTGATAGATATATATGACCTATTATGTGTTTATAATTTGTATACAAATAACAATTATAATGTCAAGACCTAATTTAGTATGTAATCTTTCAATTAGAACCAGTGACTGTGCATAAAAAGATGGGATTTTCTACATCACTTTACATGTATCTTAATTGACTTTCATCTGCTATTGTATTAGTACGTAGTTGGTATTCTGAAATTATTCTGCGGTTCTTCATACTTGACTTCATCTCTGCTACTTCAATAGCAGCTTTTTTTTCCCTTCAGTATTTACCAGTTTTTGCAACTTTTGGAGTTATGCTGAACAGTCAGACACAAGAATTGTAGAATCACAGAGTCATTGTTTGGGTTGCACAGGACCTTGAAAGGTCATCTAGTGCAAACTCCCGACCAAAAGCAGAGACAACATTCACTGTCCAATTACTCAAAGCCTCATACAAACTGATCTCAAATAATTCCAGTGATGTGACATCCATAACTTCACTGGGCAACTTGTTTCAGTATTTCACCACCCTCATTGTAAACAATTTATTTCTTATGTCATATTTAAATATAACCATATTCATTTTAAAACAATTGCCCCTCATTCTGTGAGTACAGGTAAAAAGTTTTTCTTCTTTTCTTAAAAGTGTCCTTTAAGTGTTGAAAGTCTTCAGTTAGCCTTCAGTGAGTTCTCCTCTGAACTTTCTTTTCGCCAGGCTATAAAACCCCAGTTCTCTCAGCCTTTCTTCACAGTTAAGTTGTTACTGCCTCCCAATCACTTTTGTGGTCCTTTTCTTGACCTGCTCCAATAAGTCTATGTCCTTCTTTTGTTGGAAGTCCCAGAGCTGGATACAATATTCAAATTCTCACAGCAGAGGAGTAGAGGGGTAGAATCACCTCCCTAAACCTTCTTGTAGCTTGGCTTTTTGTGATGCCCATGGTGGTTGCCTTTCTGGGCTGCAAGTCCACATTACAGCCTAATGTCCAATTTTTCTCCAGCAGTATCATTAAGTCCTCAGCAGCACTGCTCTTGATTCCCTCCTTCTCCTGGGATTCTGAGGAATTTGGGTTCCCATCTGCCTTTTTTCACCTGTACTTATCTAGGCTTATTAAGATTGGTCTTTGACAGGTTTACGGTTTCTGCAATTAGCTTAGAAGCAGCCAGAGCAATGAATTATTTGAGCTCTTCTATCTGCCATTCTTTCTCCATGCTTCTTTTATGGGTGTGCAGATGAGTTTTTATTACATAACCTAATGTAAATGAATTAATTATTAAGGTATTTAATCCTTCACTTCCTATAGGATTTGGAGTAGATGCCATATGTTTACAGAAAGCTGTTTCTTTTCACTTTCCTTTTCCTGATAAATTACTGACCAGAAAAAGCTGGGATGCAGCCCTTCTCCTCTAATACAAAAAGAAAGAGAAAAATACTCGCCAAAGAGGTGAAATTTTCTGTCTTATTCATAGTGAGTAAAGATAGAAGAGAAATCCTTATACCTTCCAGCACTGACATTAACTTCTCTGAGCACTCATCTCAGGTTTTGATCATCTACTGACCTTATATAGTTCCCATCAAGCTTTGTTCACCTGATCTACTTGAAGAATGACTTATCATTATTTTTTAATGCATTCTTCTAGTATTTCCTCTATGCCTCTTTTTGTACTGACTTACTGTGTTTTCAAATTTACCCTGTCAGGTTTTAAGAACTTTTATGATTTTTTTTTTAAACTTGAATTTATTAACTTTCATTCCTTGCTATTCAGCAAGAATGTTTTCCTCACCACACTTTAAGACTTTATCTTGAAGTAGTATAAATTTCTTTTGAACCTCCAACACAGATTCTTTTCAAAGCTCCTGAAATTTGAAAATGTTTTACACTTTCCTACACTTTTTTTATCATCTTCTTTGTGAGCTTCATAATTTTTGTGTAATCCACACTTTCTTCTTCAAAATGAAACACAACAAACAAAGGTTTCTAGCTTTTGGTAATCCTGGAAAGGCCTTGGTTCTAAGTGGATTGTAGTCACTGCTATGGATCAGATATGGACCATAACATTATCAGTCTATGGCACCGACCAGGACCAGGTCCAAATAGACACACATTGACAGAAACTTGCATTTGTATTTTTAGATATCAATCCGCTCCATTCCTGAACTGTCTAAAAATTCCAGCTAATTTACTTTCCTTGTTTGTAGTTAGCAATTTTCCCGTGATGGTCATCAACATCTATATTTTCTTTCTCTATGACATTGATGATTTCATTCAGATTTAATATGCCACAATTTCTGTTGCAATTCTCATTGACTAACTCATAAAATGGTGCTAGTATTACCTTTTTGCTAATTAGTAAACGAATTTCAGTGTTGTTGACATATGGAATATCCTTCAATTTATTTTTGTAAATAAAAATATTCTTTCACCAATCAAAGGAAGCTCTTGCCAGCAAACATTTTGCATCCAGTGTCCTACAGATTGTTCCCTATATATATTTTTTCAACAGTTCCTATTGTTATTACTATGAAGTCATTAACTGCAAACTAGGCATAGCAAAATGCATCTCTGTTGTTTCCTGGCAGAATGTTCAGGTGTTGCTAAAAGCCATTCACTTTTGAATGTGGTTGTTGTAGCTTGCTTGCATTTCAAACCTAAATATGTATAAGCTTGATGACCAAACCAAAAATGTTTCTGTCTTTTGGCAGATATCACCAGTGCAAAGGCATATGTTACCACTTTCTAGACAGAACATTGAAACCAAAATTTCTCATCCTTTGAGAGAACTTTCCTTTAAGTCCTTTTAACAAGAAGTTGAGTGTGTTAGCCTGAAGACAAGGCTGTTCTGTTCTCTGAGCGTTTCTTTACAATTTTCTGCATCCCCCTTGCTCCTTTCTCAGTAACACTAATATTGTTCTAAACAGCGGTCTGTTCAAACACATCTTTTGGGGCATTGCTGATCTTACTCTACTATTTCTTGAGCTCCTCTGAGTATGCCATCCTGCTCTCAGGAGTTAGTTTTTTGTATGAGAGGATGCAACCTATTTTCCTGGGTTCACTTTATTTTGCTGCAGGGAGAATACAATACAGTACAAAAATTTGTAAGCATTTCAACTAACACGTAACACCTACCTATAAAAGCTTCTGCATTTATTTATTTAACATCTTTCTACTTTCTTGAGTCATTTTTCCACAGGGAGCTTCTATGCTGCTCTGCAAAACCTAGAAACACTTCAGCATGAACTGATATCTTATGGCCTGGTTTTTGTCTGGCTTCTTCCTAACCCATCACAAAGAGGGTGCAAAGCAAGGCTGCTCCAAGGGAGGAAGCTGAGGGTGACACAGCACAGGCATTGTCTTCCCTGAGCAGATGAAGTCCCACAGCACCTGAGTAAAGGGATTAACTGGGATAAAGCAAGGCTGGGGCTGGCCTGCCAGTAGGCTGGGATAGAGATGGGTCCAGAGGTGAGGTCAGAGACAGGACACAATGCAGGTCCAAGGGGCGCATCCAGGAGACAGGCTCTCCATGACACTGGGGCTGGGACTGGGCACAGGGACCTCCTCAGCATTGCTGGCACCAGTCTGGAGATCAACTGATCCCAACACCCATTAGTGGAGAGGAGAAAAAATCAGCCTCCATTGAGAGGAGAAAACATCAGTCACAAAAACAGAACTATCTGAAAATACCGTAGACTAAAAGCTCCTCTGCAATTTAAGATAACAATTCAATTCCAATAGGATCAATTTTCATGAATGAAATAACTATACAACTGTAAACTATTATTATTATTATTATCTTCAAAACCAGCAGCTTTATGCTTCAGTTATGCTGATGGTTTTCATCTTTTTCATAAAGAAGAGCTTGCATTAATTCATGAGAAAAGGTGCCATCTAACTCATGGCCTTTAGTGTAGTTCAGATACTAATCTCATGTTGTCTATGTATAACTCCTAAAACTTAGAATAAAAATATTCTCTACCTTCTTCCAGCCCCGGAAAAACAAAATGGAAAAAAACTGAATTATTAAAGGAGGAACTCTTAGTTTACCTTATTTGGGGACTTTTTTTCATCTGATAACATAGAAGTTATAACAGAATTAACATCACATGTTAAGGAATATTCCGTATGTAATAGTATGCCATATTTCATATTTTAACTTTACCGTAAGTTGATTTCAGATCCAGCTCAGACAAAATAAATTTTTTATTTGAAAAAACTGGGGGGATTGTCCTATTCTTAACTCCCAGGTGCCCACTAAGATTGTTCATCATTCCCTCTTTTCATCAAGACACATTATAAAAATATGATTAAAAGCAACAGGGAGATCACTCACCAATTGCTGTCATGGGCAAAATCATCTTCAGCTGGGGAAATGAATCTAATTTATTAGCAATTAATTTTAACAGAAAAGGATAGTGAAAAATAAAACAAAGCTAAAACTACGTTCCTTCTACCCTTTCCTTCTTCCCATGCTCCACTTCACACTTAACACTTCTGTCTTCTTCCCTAAGCAGCCTGCTCTGGCACCACCTCTCCATGGGTTGCAGTTTACCTCAGGGTGTATCCACGTGCTGCAGTGTGGAGTCTACACGGGCTACAGGTGGGTATCTGCTCCATCACAGTCTTCATGGTCTGCTGAGGAACAATTCATGTTGCCATGGTCTCCTCCATGGACTGCAGAAGAATCATTGCTTTTTCTAAATGGAGCATCTTCTCCCCTGCCTTTGCTGGCCTTGGTGTTTGAAGGAACAGACAGGTGTCTGTCTCTCACATTTACACATTCAACTTTCTCACAGCTGCTGCAATTTTTTACCCTTTCTTGAATATGTTATTGCAGGGCCACTACTAGTATCGCTGGTTGGATCATCTTTGGCCGGTAGCTAGTCTGCTTTGGAGACAGATGGAAGTGGCTATGTCTGACAAGGGGACAGCTCCTGAACTTTTCTCACAAAGCCCCCTTGCTACCAAAATCTTTTCATGTAAGCCCAGTGAAATATTTTAATCACAATTTTCAATGAATGCATTTTAAAATCTGCCTGTTTTGTCTACAGCATTACATATTTAGTTTTGTCTGTCCATAATATATTCTAACTGTAACATAATATTCTATGTAAAATAGCTATAATGTATACACTGGCTGTGGGTATAAGATTTATATATATATATATTTATATCTTACATATAGAAATGCATCTGTGGGTAGGAATCTTTGTTGCTAGATCAAAGTCAGATTTGGAGCATAAACCAGCTGGTCTCCTCAGAAGAGATTCAGCTGCTCACGGAAGTGCCTGATGTGGTTTGTGATTCCTTAGACTATGCAATACTCCGGAACTGGGCTAAGCTGTATGATACAGCACTTAAATGAGACCTGCATCCTGTAGAAGTAGAAACCTTGAGGCCAACATATGTCACAGTACCTCAAGTGACAGTAGGCACCTATTTTTATGCACTGCAGTTGCACTTTTTCTCTCCACTAGTAATACTGTGAATATTTGACGTGCTAGCTCGGATTACACATCCACATTTCAGAGGTTCAGAATTGGTGAAGATGAATTCTCTCCTCCAGCATTTTATCTTAAGTTATAGCAATTCTTTCTCTAGAAAGAATCTAGCCTTCATTCTACCAATTGTTCTTCTCCCCTAAGTTTAGATTAAAAGGATTTAATAGCTGCTCAGCTGGTCTGTGGCCAAAGCTAGCTGTCTAGAACCCAACCTGAGAGCTCATGGGATAGAGCGTTACTGCAAAAGCAAATGAAATGGAAATTGCCTTTCAATGTGCTTGCCTATGATGCTGGTTTCTGTAAGACAAACTTTCAATCTACAGTTGAGCTAAACTATTAAACTATAGTGAAATTATGCAAAATCATCTGAGAAATCAAGAAAAAGAGAGGGGACTAACAGAGGAAGGGAAATCCTGAGTTTTCCCCAGTTTGCAAACATCCTTTATTCTCTTTCACAGAATATCCTCCATATCCTTTTGAAGGTAGGAGGAACAAGGAATCTGGTACAAACTTACTCTACCTTGTAAAGGAATAATTTGCAAATTAGGAGAAAAAGTATGAGTCATAATCTGAATTTTTTGTAAAGAAGTTAGAACACAGATTGACAGTACATCCTCTAAGAACTATTTTTAGTAAATTATATGGCTGCTCTCTAACTTTTCTGTAGCAGTCCTATGATTTGTAAAGCATGACAGCCACTTTCAACTATTTTCAAACTGAAATTCCCTAAAAATGACAATCTTTGGGTTTATTCATGCTTTCTTCTAAGAAATGTTTTTAAAATATCATCTTTAAATATGAATTTTCTTTTATGAATATAGCCATTTAAAGAGGGTGAGAAGGCTTAGGCCGTTTTCTTTCAAAAATTATCAGTCACCTGCCTCTTTCTGTAAGATAAAAGGAAAGTATGGATAAAAGGAATTATATTACTTTAATAAATACTAATTTCAACCTGTGCATACCATCTGTGACAGGCAATAATATGGCAGTTTCATTTCTCATGCCGTAATGAGCTGCTAAAAGTGGAACAAAGCTAGTTATCATCGTATTTTTCAATTTGGCCAGCTGCCAGTGTTTATGACATCTAGTAATTCAATCATTTAATAACTCAAGGTTTCAAACTGCTTAAACACCATCTAATTTAGCATGGGTTTTAGATGACGGAGTCCAAAAAGTGATTTGGTCTGTCTTCTTTTCAAAACCTCCCAGTATTCCCCTTATTTCATTGAACATTCTCTCATTTAGCCAGAAAGCTCCTTGAATATTTAACTGTAGTCACACATGACTATTCTGGAGAGAGAGAGGCTAGATGTGGTTAGGACTGCAGCCAAGAACTTTGTAGACAATAGATTAATGGAAGTGAATTTAGATAGTAGATTTTTTCTTATCTTGAGGAAGTTTGAATCTACATCTTCCATATACAGTAAAGGTGTCTGTGCTGGTTTTGGCTGAGGTATTTTATTCACAGCAGCTGTATGAGACTGTGTTTTCATTATGTGCTGAACACAGGGATGATAATATAATTTTAAAAAATAAAATTTTTTTGATTGCTGAGCAGGGCTTAAATAGAGTCAAGAACTTTTCTGCTTTTCATACTGATACACTGGTGAAGAATTTGGGGATCCATGGGAGGTTGGGAGGAGACACAGACAGGACAGGTGACTCAAACTGACCCGGGGTATTCCAGACCCTATGACACCATGCTCAGTCTATAAAACTGGGGCAAAGAAGGAGGAGGGATGATGTTTGTCTTCCCAAGCAACCGTTACATGTCGTGGGACCCTGCTGTCCTGGAGATGGCTGAACACCTCCCTGCCCACAGGAATCAGTGAAATAATTACTTGTTTTGCTTTGCTTGTGTGTTAGGCTTTTGCTTTCCTACTTAACTCTCTTAACCCATGAATTTTCTAACTTTTACCCTTCCAATTCTCTCCTCTTTCCTTCTGCTGGTGGAGGGAGAAAGCAGCTGTGTGGGGCTTGGCTGTTGATTTGGGTTAAACCATGAAAATGTCTTAACTACCAGGCCATGAAAAAAAGTCTTCTTGTGGTTTGTTATGTTTGTTTGGTAGGTTGGGTTTTTTTAATGCTTTGTTTATTTGGTTGGGTTTATTTTTTCCATTATCTACTAAGAGTGTCCTTTGGTGCAGCCTCATCATTAGAAGATGCACCAGTCCTCTTGACAGACTCTTTAAGAAGTCAAACATCATGCCTGTATCACAGGTCAAACCATGGGATGCCCAGATGAGCAACAGCAGTTACCCTGTGCTGAGGTGCATGTGAGGCTTATGATGTACCTTGCAGGGGAATGTCTGAGGGGGTATCTGAACCCCTTGGTCTCTGTGTGTGGAGAGACCAGGCAGCAGCAAGGATGACAATATGCTGAAGAACACCAAAGATGCTTGGACTCTGTGGCCTCGCCAACCAGACTACCTGATCCCAAATTCTTGCCCCTAGCCATAATCTCCCCAAAGGAAGCTCTAATAATTGTGACCACACACAATAGAATATCTCATCTTCTTTGCCTCCTGTGGCACTAGCACCCAGAGCAGCTACCCAAATACAGCTCCCAAGGGAAGAAGCTATCCAAGTTTCTGTTGCAGACTGTGCCTGAATTTTCCCCTTATGTCTGAGGGCAGCAGAAAGAATGACTAAGTGATGTGCCCAGATAAAAGAAAAAAGTGAAACAGATTGAGGAGTATCCAAAATTCTGAGATTATGATTGACTGGTGGAACTACATTTCTTTGTCTCTGGACATGTACCTTGCCTTCCCAGGTGCACCTATACAACAGATAGGAGTTTCTGGAGTTGGAAGTATTGTTTTGGAAATCTGGAAGGATCCCGTTCAAATGCAAGCCAGCAAATAATTTTTTTCAATTTTCAATGACAAGAAGGAAGATCCTGGTAATTTTAAGACTTTCAGATTTACTTCTGTGCTTGGTAAAATTATGGATAGAATTATTCTGGGAGTTACTAAAAAGCACTGGAAAACAACACAGCCATTGATCAAAGACAATATGGGTTCGTTAAGCAAAAATCATGTCTTATTAACTTGCTATTCTTTTATGAAAAGTTTATTCTTCCAGTGAATGAAGTGAAGATACTGGATGTGATTTGTTTGCTTGTTTGTCTTCTCTCATGTCCAGTGGAGGGAATGCCTTATGTCTCTGTCTAGGACCACCACTGAGAGGGTGGTCAAGTGCTAGAACAAGCTTCCCAGGGAGGTGGTCATGGCCCCAAATCCTCTTGGTGCTCAAGAATTTGAATAATGCTTTTAGCTCATAGAATTGTGTTGGTTGAGACCTTAAATATCATCTAGGTCCAACACCCAACCCGTACCCATCCCCCCCATAAGCTGCTATTAAGTTTCCCTGGAGCCTCTTCTCCAGGCTGAACAGTCCTAAGTCTCATATTTTCATAGGAGAGATTCTCCAGCCATTTGATCATCTTTGTGGTGCTTCTCAGAACACATGGTTTAACTTTTATGTTGTCTTGTGTGGGGTGAACAATTTGGTCCGATGATCTTCATAGGTCCCTTCCAACTCAGAATATTCTATCATCCAAAGGCTTCATTTACAATTTGGTAAAGTGACCATTTCAAGTGGAATTCCTACACTTGATCAAACAAAGACGTGGGAGCCAAGGAGATTAGTAGAATTTTTTTCCTGCAATCACAAACAAAGCTATGAAGTTGTCTTGTATAATTCTTGCCATTGTTAAATTTAGAATAGCTATGAGTCAAAGACAACTGCTTCCATCCACAATAAAAATACTTTTCCGTAAAATTGATACCGTTTTACGTACAAGCAGGAACATCCCCACAACTTATTTTTGACTTCCGAAAAATGAAACAGAAGCTATAAACAAAAGAATCATTGGACATGTTAAACCTTTCAAAATAAAGTATTTTGTATTATTATTAATTAAACTTCATAATCACTTTATCATATCTCAGGACTTCTTCTGATAATATAGTGTGTAGCAAAGATTTAAACGTCATTGAAGGTAATAAAAACTCAAACACTGAAGAAATTTTATCTTTTGCAGTGCCCCAAAGATAGTGATAACTAAATGGACACTGAATGACATGAACAAAAGTATTAAGGAAATGAAGGTCAACAAGAATAGTCAACATGGCTTCATGGAGAGGAAAACATGGCCACCTTCTACAATGAAATGACTGATATGGTTGATAAGGGTAAAGCAGTTGTTAGTGTTTACCTGGACTTCAGTAAAACCTTTGACACTGACTCTTGTAAGATTCTCAGACACAAACTGTTGTATGGTCCAGATCAGCAGGTAGATTGCAAACTGACAGGAAGCTGGTACAAGAAGGTAGTGATCAGTAGAACAATGCCTACTTGAAAGGCCAGTAAGTAGGTGTGTATCCCAGGGTTAGCTCCAGTGCTATTTAACAGCTTCATCATTGATGTGGATAATGGGGAAGAGCATACCATCAGCAAGTTTGCAACTGGTGATGGGAAACCTGCTCTAGGCAAACTTGCTGGAGCATGGAGTCAGACAAGATGGCTTCCAGAGATTCCTTCCATCCTCAACAACTCTGTGACTCGCTGATGACTCGTATCTTTAAGTTATTTCTTGCCAAATCTGTGGTGCCATCGTCGCACACAAAAAACAAAAGAACCTCCCTGTATATGGTATAAAGAATTGCTTGGATTTTAGCTTTTTTTTTTTCTTCTCCATTATTTCCATAATAGAAGAATTTTTTTTCGTTTTCATTCATTTCCTTCACTCTTCTTTTCTTAGTTTTCAGTCCTCATAGTCAATATTCTCATGAATTTCCTGTAATTTTCCTCTCAAAACTGCTTTCTGATTCTCATATTTCACTCTCCTCCACATCTACACAGTTACAAAGATTTGTCTGAATCTTATCCAACAGTCCTCTCTTTTGGGCTTTCTTGTTTCTGCTGTCCAAAACTTTTTATCATATGTATGATAAATATTCATGATTTTACATCCTAACATAACAAAAACTGTAACTTAATTGATTTCATACAATAAATTAACAAAATAAATTAATATAAGGGACTTCAACAGATAATGGAGTAGGCACTGGAGGCTTTTGGTAAGATTAAGTGAAATCAATAAGACAGAGACACAGGCTTCCTGAAGCCATGATTTTTGCTTTCACAGGGATATAAATTAAACATTGAAGTACTCTATTAGCATATTAATTAATGCAGAGGTTCATCCTCTTTTTCAAGATGTGAGTCGAATCACCACAGATTACAGGATGCCTGCTATCCAAGTACTTTAACCAAAGCTAACTATTCAGATGTGGACTGTCATGATATGTTTTTTCTTTAACTCTCACCATGTTTAGGTAGGTGAATTTAGCTTTTAGATTCTCAATAAACAAGTGCACGCACTGGCCTTTTTGGAAATGGAGATAAGCATACTTTATTCCACATGTGACATTTGAAAATAAAAATACTAAAGATAATTAACTACTCCAATGTTATGTGAAGCATGTTGACTGGGCAGGCTAAAAGTGCCTAAACCTCTCCAGCATTGTGTAGATACTGGCTATAATACTTTATGATGACTAGAAAAGCTGGCAGTGATGCTTAAGGCAAAGTGCTAACATAGTAACTGAAGCCTATGATCAGCAAAGTCAAATTTGAAAGCCCATGAGGACTGAATCACTGAATCCATTGGTGCTTTCAAGAGTTCAAAGTGTTCTAAGTACATGGATGGTCTAGCCTATTATAAAATGTTGTCCATACTGTTACAAGCGGTGAATTTCTCTTAAAAAAATGTAAAACACAAAAGGTACTGAGATCATTAACCCTTAGTAGACATATAAAATAATAGAATGCAAATTAAAATGTGTGTAAAAGGATATGCCATATCTTTTCACATACTAAGCAAGTGGAGGGAAACCTCCTTCTTTGGCGCTATGTACCAAGAATAATTCATCATGAAAAACTGTGAAAAGTGTATTATTGATAGTAAAAGAATAGAGAAAAAGACTTACTTTTCTGTATTTACTCACTTGCTTGATTTATATTAAAAGATTTGCTTTCTCCAGAAAACTTTCTAGACTGGTGCAGCCCTCAGAATACTACCCATGACTACCCATCTTCCATGCATGGAGTGAAGGGTGAAGTGGTAACACATAGTTTAAGGGCAATCAAAAAGAAATTTGGGGCCTTGGGATGGTTGATAAGGGATTCTAGGGCACAAGCTTTATTCTCTTTTGTACTTCCTGAGGGCAGCAATATCAGAAAAAAAACATGGGCCGAGTCTATTAAAATATAGCTCCATGGCTGGTGTCACCACTAAAGTTTTTGGATTTTTGACAATGGAATTATCCGTTCAACACCAAGCACCCTGTCATCAGACAGGACTCGCCTTTCTCACCATGGGGGGGAAAGTCGTTGCTCAGGAATCAGCAGAGATCATTGGCAGAGCTTTAAACTAGGTGTGACATTAGTTTACAACATCAGCTTTGTCCCTGGCAAGGTGTGGGATGATATGCAAAGGTTAGAGGGATGGGATGCTATTGAGGGCCTTCTGACAGTGGCTCTGGAAAGTGCTGGCCACACCAGAGCGTCCTTGTAGCCTTGCAGAGATGAGCCAGGGACTCATCTGGTGACAGAAGCCAACAGGACAGCACCAGGGAAATGTTTTGAAGGAATTAAGAGGTGGTCCTCTGGGAAGGCAATGTGGCAAATAGCCCAGCTGAGGTGCTTTTACACCAATGCATGCAGCATGAGTGACAAACAGGAGGAGCTGGAAGTCCCTATCTGCTAGAATGTTATGATCTTGTTGCCCTTACTGAAAGTTGGTGGAAAGAATCCCATGACTGAACTGCACCTATCAATGTCTGTTCATAAGGAGCAGATGAAGAAGATGTGGAGGGGTTGGAACCAAGGTGATTAAAGGGATGTAGCGTGTCACCTCTAAGGGAGGGCTGACAGAATTGGGATTGCTCAGTCTGGAAATGAGAAGTCTTCACAGTGCCCTAATTGCAGTCTTCCTGTATCTGAAAGGAGTCTAAAAGAAAGAGGGAGGGAGACTTTTTACAAAGGCATATAGTTCCAGAAAAAGCAAGGAAGGCTTGGAATTGAAAGAGAATAGTTTTGAATAAGATGTTAGGAAAAATGCTTCATCGTGAAGCTGTAGACAGGGGACAGGTTGCTCAGAAGAGTCATGGATGTCCCATCCCTGGAAGTGTTTAAAGCCAGGTTAATGGTCTAATGAAAAATGTCCCTACTCCTAGAAGTAGAGGGTTGCAATTAGATGATTTTTAAGGTATCTTCCAACCAAAACCATTCTATGATTCTATGATTTCTAATGAATCCTATTAGTTAAGAAAGGACACTAGTCATTCTTACATGCACAATCACTGTAAAATGTGGAAGGATGACAATAGTAATCAATCAAGGCAAGATAGTGATTGGAAAAAGAAAATAAAGAAAAAAAAACTGGAAGTACAGCTAATTCAGTTTAAAGAAGACCACTAGTAGTTGTAGTTCTGATTCATCCTTCCCATTATAGAAGTGTCAAGGCTCTTTGTATAATCAATAAAAAGAGTGAAGCATCTCCAGAAAGCAATTTGGATCTTATATGGCATGTCCCTCTGGAGTTTTTTATTTCTTTCTTCTGACTGTAAAGTAAGCCTGAAGTACTATTAATTTATCAGGCTTCTAAATAGGAAGACATAAATCTTTGGATTTATGCAGAAAAAAAATCTTCATTTAGATGGTGCTTAGAATCTTAAAATACATAAAAATAATAAATTAGAAGATTTGAATAAATGAAAATTTAGCTACTTCATAACTTGAAAAATGAATTATATCTACTTTTAATAAATATTTCAGTAATGTTTTTATTATAATTTTTAATTCAAACCAGCTCATATTTGTGCTTCAAAAGCCCTTTTATTCTGGTAAAGGAAAAACTCAGCTCAGGATTAAGACTTCAGTACCCATTTCCATAAAATATATATCAATTTTATTTAAGGAAATTAATTGCTTCAATCATAAAACTGAAGCCATATATACATTATGGTAGTTATTTAACCTAAGTGGAAACTTCAGGTCACCCTACTTGCCTATATGCAGATTAGAATCCGTGAGCAGTTTTCTAGTGATGTTCTGAATTGTTTATTTCACCAGGAATCTGCACAAGCATTTACACTAATAATGGAAAAAGTGAGACATAAACTGTTTTAGGAATCCGTAGAATTGTTTTAATTTGAATCAGAAATTTTAGGTCTTTTTAAGTCTTCTAAATTCACCCACATACTTATGTCACAGACGTTTATGAGTGGACAAACTATAGTGTTTTTAAATAAAACTATACAGAAAATAAGTGCTTCCAATGTTATCTGGCCTGTAGTAAGCATACAGTCTACAGGACTAAACAAGAGCCTTCTCAAAGAAATTACCCTCCTATATTGGACAGTATGAATATCTTGGCTACAGCACCACCTGTTTCACTTTACAGTACTATTTCTGTTTTGGTGGGTTAACCTTGGCTAGTGTTCAGGTACCTAGCAAGCTACAAGCAAAATCTCACCCACAAATGTCCCAAAGGACTGGCTCATACATTCTTCTAGGTTACAGCTTTGTTCTCACAGAGCACTGAAACAAAATATATCCATGTCTGGTGAAACTCAGGCTTATGTTCATCTAAGGAATAATATTGCTACTTATAGAGGCATACAGTACAACAACAACAATAATAGCAATAATAATGATAACATTAGATGCTTCATTGTTATTGCTGTTTGCTGTCTGAGATGGAAGATAATATCTCAATAGTAAGGTGTATGTGTGAGATCTGTTCACTGTGCATCACATGCATACATGATAAGTGTTGCACATAGCTGTTGCAAAAAGTTGGGGAAGAGAAGAGATCCAGATGATGATGAAATGCCTGATGTATTTTTCACTACTGAAACTGGAAGTTTGTGCATATAATGGAAGTAGAAAAATTCAATTTTTACTGCAGGATGCATGCAGCAATTCTAACAGCATCATGGCTTTGTAGAGCAGGCAAAGAATAAGGACACCTCTACCCAGACTAGATGTGTGAATCTGCAGAGCATTAGCATGTAAGGTAACAACATACATCTTTTAGGTTTAGGTGAAAAGGTTTTGGTAGCAGCTGGACTGCAGCAGGGGCATCTTCAGTGAGCGGACATCAGAAGTTTTCCTTATTTCTGTACGAGATGGTTCCAGATGGCTCCAACATGCATTCTCTGCTGGCCAAAATTAAGCTCTTCAGTGATGTTGGTAGAACCTCTGTGATAACATATGTAAGGAGTGCTACAGATGCTGCACATCAGCAGTTAAGTATCAACATGTCAGTACACTGTCCAGTTTTTTCTCTCCTCCTTACTGAGCTTCTGACATGAGAGGATGCCACAAATGAAGCGTATAACAAACCATGAGACCACAATGTAGAAATTCCCCTGAAATGGATAATTTCCAAGACATGGGATTTTCTCCTAAGAAAAACAGGATAGGCACAGCCTCAAAAGTTATATCCTTCTGTTAAATTTCACAATCACTAATGACCGAATAAATTACTAGGAGAAAGCAGAAAGCTAGCCAGAAATACAACAAAAACAGTATGACTAAGTTAGTCTAATTTTCAGTGGAAAGAGGGATAAAAGTAATATTTAGGCAAGACATTAAAAACAGAAAACTTCCTTTTCTATGCAGGTTCCATTAGTTACATGAACAGGATTTTTTCTTCCTTATTAAGTAAGTTGGAATTTAGCAAGAGATGGCTATGATGTTAAACATTCTAAGATTTTTGTCCAGTTGAATTTGGGGCATTTTTTTAAATTGTTATTTTTTAATCAATAATTTATGCTGAAAAAGATCTTTAAGATCATGAATTAAACCTGACACTGCCAAGTCCATCACTAAACTATGCCCCTAGAATGCCACATCTACACACCCTTTAAATACCTCAAGGGATGGTGACTCCATCACCAGCAGGAAAGCCTGCACAGCCTGTTCCAGTGCTTGAAAGCTCTTTTGCCGAAGAATTTTTTCCCTAATATCTAATCTAAACTTCTCCTGTTGCAGCTTGAGGCTTGTCCCATTACATGTTACCAGAGAGAACAGGAGAAGCCCCACCTTACTAGAGTTTCCTTTCATGTAGTTGTAGAATGATGAGATATACCTTGAGATTCCCTTACTCCAGAATAAACAACCCCAGGTCTCAAAGCTCCTCTTCATAAGATTTGGTCTGTTATTGTTTTCAGTGAAGACAAGACAATTCATCTTAACACAATTCACCGTTGTGATTTTCCATCAAATTCTTGATGTATCATTCACAGTTGATACATTTACTACAACATTAAGCTTTTTTTCTGGATGAGGGTCAAAGTTGTCAGCATGACTTGCTCTGGATAATTTTTCATCTTGTGGTGTAAAGGATGATAAATTAGAGCATGTGCAGACATTAATTGGACATCCTTTATGTTCCAAACTATGATCTTCATTTACATGTTAAGCAAGTGTTTTAAGTCTTTCATAGGTTTGAATTTGGCAATGCAAATTGTACAACTCTTATATGCTTATTAGTAAGGGAATGCCTCATACTTTCATCTTTCTGGTGTTTGTCCCAGTAGAGTGGTTGGGAGCATAAAGGGCTGGCATGCAATTATTTGTTACTAATAGCTACTTACCCACCTGGGAACTTGTAAATAGCCATTTTATAATTACAAATATGTTTTATGCCTTAAAAGTACACCTGCCAATGACTTAGCCAAATTGCAGTACATGGGTCACATTCATTCTTCATGTTCATTATGAATTAAAAGTAAAATTAGTGTACATTTATGCCTAGACAGCAGATGGCATTCAATGGTACAAGCATAATGTACCATATGTCTGCAAAATACTTTCAGAAAGTACTTGACAGTTCCCAAAATTAAAATATAAAATTAGATAATAAAAATAATTTATAGTTTGGGTATAATTTAACTAAAAATATTTTAATTGAGCCACTAAAATTTAGTCCCACTCACACTTGGTGTTATGAGAACTGAAAAATTGTCAAAAATGTTTGCAAAGACAGAACACTTTTTTATATTCAGAAAGTAATATTTTCATTTCCTTGCTTTTATTTAAAATCTAAACGTTCATGTTGAAAGAAAATAAGCTTCAATTAGTAATAAAGAAATTTCATAATATTTTTTTAGCTGTCATATGTACATGTTAATTCTGCTTAAATTTAGAGGTAGGTCTACTTACACGTACTGCATACTTGTCCATAACCTATGGAGTTCACTATCATATCTGGGAACATCATGGCAAGTGTTAGTATTGCAATTTTTTTTTAAGTGACAATTTAAATTCTTTGAAAACAGATGGGTCTGAAACATTTTTCTGCACTTACGTTAAATCTTATCCATCATAAAGTCTAAGTTATTCTCTTTAGCTATAAAAGGAATGTGCAACAATCCTGATAGAAAAAATGTACAAATCACGTAATACAGAATGCAAGTCCATAGATAAAGTTCAGTTATGCTTCACAGAACCAGTAAGGAAGCCTAGTGGTCAAAAGATTGAATGAAAACAGCTCAACACAAGTTGTAAATTATGCATTTGATAGACAGTGAAATATAAAATGAGAGTCTTTAGTCTGGGTTGTGGAAATAACATGGTAGAAATCTCTCTGAGAAAAGAAACTGTTGTTCTTTTGTCACAGATTATTTAAAACATCTAGTATTTTCTGCTTCATTGATAACTCATAAATGGAATGGCATAGGGTCATACAGACCCTAGACGACCGAAAAAAAAAGTAAAAAGAAACTTTTCACACTTAAAGTTTGGGGCATTGTTGTGGCCGTTGTTAGTAGATAAACACTTCATAAAATCAAAAAGAGTATCTTGCAAAGCTACGTATCAAAATAATGATAAATCTTTAATATGCATAAATCCATGTATTTTATATTTAAAAATAATATTAAACTGCATGTACTCTCATACTTTAAACTAGAAAATTTATTTAGACATCATATTTTGCTAAAAGACTACTCTCATATCAGTGATAGGACTTTTTGTTAGGTTCTTGGTACATAAATGAAATACTAAAACCCTCTAGTCTAAAGAAACATGAACATTTGTATGAATAAGATTGACAGATATATAAAGATGTAAACATGTTTTTCCACATAATAATGACAATTTATTTAGAAAAAAATATGATTGAAAAAAGTCCTTGTAATATAAAGCCAAAGATAAACGACTGAAGTCATCTTTGAATAACTGCTGAAGAAGTGAGCAAAACCAGTGGTGAGAAAATGAAAGGGACAGGGTAAAATCCATATAATTTTGACTTAGAAAAAGAAGTAAATTTGTAAGAAAGTTCTGTGATTTCACTGGGCTTTTTTTCTAAAGTTCTCCTTTAGGTGAATGCCGATTTCTAGATATTGTGCATTCTATATTTTCTCAATGGTCGAGAGGAGATCATTAGTGTTATTAATGAACATTTATGTTGCTTTTCAAGCAACTCAAGCATATAAAGGAATATATTCCACCTGGCACATTTTTTGAGCCACTGCAGAGAAAGACTGATTTGCATGTTCAATTCTCACAAGATGTGACAGGTTGTGAATGCTTAAACTGACAGCAGACTGTGAGTAATAGCTAACTTTCCTCCTACATTGCTATTGTGTGCTTAGGAAATCAGACACTGTCGAAGTCAAAGCGTAAACAAAAGATGGCATTTTCACAAACTGTCCTATAAGTCTTTTGCCAATTTTTTCTTATCAGAAATAATAAACACCACAGACAGATAAAACTGGTCAAGGTGGCCTTCTACCCCTGCAGTGTAGAGAAAGAACTTTCAGAGTTCCACAAAGTGGTCATCTCTCAGTGACGCCCTCCATAAAAAAGAAACTGCCTTTTTCTGAAGTATTTCAGAAATGACATATCTTGAGTAGCTTATGTAGTTCATACAGGCTATTGAAAGCATTTTTCAGATGTTGCCCTCTACATTTTGAAAAATAAATACCCCTTTATTGCTGAATTGTCACTTTTTCTCTAGGAATATTCATAATGACAATAGCTGTGATACACAAAGTAGTGGAAGTGGCAGCATCTTCCAATTAGACATCAATGAAAATGAATATATACAAATTCCTCTCTTTCTCTTTTTAAGTTGTTAATCCAACAAGTACTGTTTTACTCTTTGTAAACATGTGATTCTTGATCTCACTTCAAAGCTGACACTGTATTCTCTGATGTGTCTTTGCTCTCAGACATCCTAAAGCTTTTAACCCCATTCCTTGAAGTTTTGAACTCTGAAAATATTATGGACCCCAGTGCTACAATCCAAATACATGTTCTATGACCTACTCTGATTATTTGCATAATAATTTCATTACCTAATGAAATCTAATGGATTTACTTGTTCTTCAAGTCCAGTATCTGGACCTGAATTAAAACACACTGTAATATAAATCAAGATATATCAAACCTTAAAGGAATTTGTAGTGAATCAAGACTACTTATTGACATAATATTCCAATGTTACTTGTGATTACTCATGCCAGAAAGCGGGTGAATAACCTTAGTTTGACTTTTATTTCAAGTCTCAGGCATTATGCATTATGACATTGTCTTCCAAAAAAAGCCCTTCAGTTCTGTTTCAATTATTCTCTAAAATAACTTTTATTTTAATCTGTTTTAACAAATAAAGCCTTATTTCTTGACTACAGGCATTTACAGCTTGACATCATTGTGTGGAAAATCCTTGGTTATCTGAGACATTCTCTCAGGACTAGTGCATAAAACATGGCATTCCAGATCACTCTGGCTCAGCAATCAAAGAAGTTTCCCTATAGAAACTCAAATAGCATTAACTGCCCATATTTAGGTGATTAAATTATATTCCATCAGGTCAAGACATCTGTTCAAATCACTCTCAAACAGTGCAAACTCCTACGGTTGTTGTGCTGAATAGCTCCCTCGGCATTTTGCCGACTTTCTTGCCAAGGCATAGGATTCTATTCCCTAGACCTAGCACTCTTTCAGACCCCCTGAAGTGTACCCTGAAGGAGGTGTGTCTCTTGGGTATACAATTTTGTATGTGCCACCCCTGTACAGATCCCTTTTTAAAACCCAGAGCATCTCAGATGACACTGCATACCTCTGTTTAGATATGTTTAGGCAACAAATGTCCCCAGATTTTCATAGTCTTGTCATTTAGACATTGGAGTTTCCTTGGGACACCTATGATATACCAGTGTACAAGTGTTGGAAAGCAATTCCACTTGTAAGAATGTAAGATGTCTCTAATGAATGCTTCTCTTTAAAACTACTTTTTAAAAATAACTTGGTTTGCAACTGTTTAAAGTTTCATTAAAGTTTTCAAGCATTTTTGTGGACTGCATTTATTTCTTAAATTTCATAATTCCATTCAATATGTCAAAGATATCATAACATAAAGAATATAGTTCCTTAGCTAAAAGTACCCCCCTGAAATATGAAAAAAAAAGGTCACCCGCCTTCTTTGATAGTGTGACTACACGGGTAGACAAGGGAAGGGCTACAGATGTAATTTATCTGGAATTCTGTAGCCTTTGGCAGAGTCCTTCACAATATCCTTCTCTCTAGATTAGAGGGAGATGGATTTGATAAGTGGACTATTAGGTGGATAAGAAATTGATTGGACAGGCATATCCAGAGGGTAGTGATCAATGTCTCAGAGTCACCATGGGCATCAGTGACCGTAGTCTTCCTTTACTGACTTCTAGAAATCCTGAAAAATTGGAAATTTTAGCAACAATAAATGTAAAGCTATCACTGTAGTTCCTGAATGTTGGGTTTCTGAAAGCTGCCTTGATCCATGTCATAATTTAAATTAGCACAATGGTACTGTTAATCAAACTGGATTGCAACAATATCTAGGAAGCATTATACTGGTTGATTAAATTAAATTCCCATCAAAGTTAGGAAAGAAAAGGTTGACAGTAATCTTTCTACTGGTTGTTGCTGGGGAAATCCCCATCAATCTCACTAGGATAGAGTTGCAGCCTATGCAACAAGCTGCCCAAGCTTGCTCAAGCAATTAGGAATAGTCACAGTGGCTGGTTTGTAAATTATTCGTCTATATATAAAAATGTATCTAAAAGCACATTTTGTTAATACTTTCTCAGAGTATACGTATCTATGACAACTCTCCCAGCACAATCATCTTCCACTGCTCCTGCAGCAGTACAGGATTCTTTGATTGTCTTCTTTTAGCAACCCTACTGTCTGATCTCTTCTAAGCTATTTTGTTTCAGTTTCCAAAGTTTCAAACAATTTTGATCTTCTGACTGAGCTCCTATTATCTTTGCTTCAACATCCAGCTATTCTAGACACTTAGGATCAGTTCTAATAACATTTTGGCTTCATGGGCTAGCATTTCCACTGCTCTGGGTAATTTAACCCCGTTTTTTACTGTGTTAAGTGACCAGTTTTTTTCTGAAATCGTACTGCACCTAGTAATTTCTATTGGGTGTTTTGCTTCTGCTATACAATTCACTCTAAATTATGATTTAACATACCTTATGTGTTTAAGATGAGATGGTTGTGTGGAAAATGCAAGTAAGCAATGCTTCCTCTAGGAGATTATTTGAATCATTTTCCCCCAAATAAGTTCTTGGGGAATAATGAGAAACATATATGTGTTAGAAAGACACTTAAGAGGAACATGTAATAAAGATTGTGGAACAGAACTTGCTAGAGGGAATTTGTATGAATTAACATTAGGAAATACCTTAACTAGTACAATATTAAACTCAATTTTTCCTATAGGTAGAATGACGACAAAGCTATTAAGAAAATGATGTTCCATTTTTAAACATCACTGACCTTTCCAAGAATCATGTTTTGCACTGGGTTTACTTCCATGTTTTCTTACATCTGCTCTTCTATAATGTATGCAAGGAGAGAAAGGATCAGATTAATGCAGGCATAACTTACTCATTATTCATCACTTAGACATTTTTTGTTCCTGGATAATCTCCAACCTGATTTCTAACTGAAAAATATCCTTAATTTAAATTTCTTAGCATATAAGACTCTATAGATTAGAGTGTATATACACATACATAAAATATATGTAGATTTAATTGCTTCCAAGCAGTAGAAAATCTAGTAGACAAAACGAATTCCCACAGACAATCATTGCTGACGATACTTGTGACAGTACAGTGTTTAAATAATATGTTTACAACTCTGCTTTACATTTTTGAATTAAAACAGCTTACAACACAGCACTATAAATACATCTGGTTTCAATTAGCCTAGGAGATGAAAGGTGATTACAGGTTTCTAAAGTTCTTTAAATAGGTGACCTTATATCTTTAATTAATTTAGTCATGGCATACTGCAATCTATTATTGGTATGCGATCCAATTTGGATTTATTACTAGCTTTTTCTGTACTTTAAGGTTTTTGATAATTTTAAATACTGTTGAAATTCATATTTAAAGTTTAACTGCAATTAAAAAAAATAATAAAAGTCCTGTCCTGTCCTGTATCATTCTTAAATTTATCCTTTGATTGCATTTAATGAGACAATCTATATATGGCAACTTCAGGAGTTTGATAGAATTATTCCAGGATCTGACATGAGACACTATCTCTCCTGTTGTTATTTGAAGCAACATGTGGAAGAACAAAAATCACAATTTAGCCTCATGCAGATGGTCTTAGATACCAAGCTGTCACAAATGGCTCTGACACATATATTTGGGCAACTAACACTTATGTGCTTAATATTAGGTAGGCTGGGTTTGGTCTTGGCCTCCAAAACTGAAATTCAACCCATTTAATTTTCTGAATTTTGTGCCATTTCATAAATAATGTCTTGTAACTCTACACAAGAATATTAATAATAATTGCAGTCACATTAATTTGCATCTCCTTTAGAGGAAACAAATTTTTGTAACACAGGAAGAGCAAAATGCAGGATTCTTGTTTTCAACCCACTAATGTCTTTGAAATTATACATGCAAAACATACTATTATGTAGGTTTATTATTTTTAAGATCATCTGCATGATTTTAGCTCAGAAATTTCACTATAGAGTTGGTCATTTAAAACGTGAATACTTCAGATCTGAGTATCACATTCTTAAGACCTGTATTCAAGTTAGTAATTTTATAATGGGATACAATGGTATTGAAAGAAACTGGCAAACTGCTGTTTTCAGGGCTGTCTACTACTGTAGCACATACTACTACACAGATACAGAAAAATCAACATTAAGTACTATCTTCTATCGATATATTCATAGTATACATGCCATAGGATATAATCTGTGTAGAAAGTATATGTAACTGCATATACCTTATATAATATACATACAGACAATCTAGAAATTTATATACACCCACATATAAAAATGTTTGTCCTATTTGTCCTATTACAAATGTGGCACACCACAGCTTCATTTAGTTTCTTGAGACTCTGACTCAGTTTGCCATATCACTCTACAGCTGACAACTGGGAAACCAAGAAATGTATCTGACCATGCAAAGACACAGTCTGGAGATAAGACTGAAAATGGGTAAAGGCAATTTTTCTGTTTCAGCTGAGTAATGGAATGGTTTGCATTGGAAGGAACCTTGAAATATAATCTAGTCCAAACCCCCAGCTATGGGCCAGGACATCCTTCACTGGGACAGATTGCTTAAAGCCTATTCAACTTGATTTTGAAAAATTCCTGTGATGGGATATCCACAGCTTCTCTGGGCAATCTGTTTCAGTGTCTCACCACTCTTGTCACAAAAAATTTCTATTTAAACCTCTTTCAGCTCTGTTGCTACATGCCCAGGTAAAAATAAATTCTTCTACCATCTTTCTTATAAACACTTTTAAGTATGAAAAGACCACATTAAGGTGTCTCCAAAGCCTTCCCTTCTCCAAGCTTAACAGCTCCAGTTGTCTCAACCCTTCCTCACAGGAGATGTTCTGGACTAGAAGTCCTTTTTTGAACTTGCAAGTTCATGTCTCTCTTGTTCTGGGGGCCTCAACACCGGGTGATACAGGTGAGATCTGCCGAGAGCAAAGTAAAGGAGGGAGAATCACCTCATTCAACCTGCTGGCTACATTGTTTTTTATGAATATGTGGATATGACAGGCTTTCTGGGTGGTAAGCACACACTGCCACAACTCATGTTCGATTCTTCATCCATCAGCACAGCCTAATCCTTCTCTGCAGGGCTGCTCTCAATCCATTCATTCCACAGTCTGCATTAGTTCAGGCAATTGCCCCTCTCAGGAGCAGGACCTAATTCTACTGTTCCAGTGGATACTTGACGAGCATCATCCAATACTGATCTTCCTTTGGGCCTAGAGGCATTGATCATAACAGCTCTTAGGATGCAGACTTTCAACCCACTTCCTTATCCATCTAAACACTCATCTCTTCCATTCAGGGATAAGCATTTTCTTTGCAAATTATTGTAAAAAAATGGAACATACCCACGTAGGGAGTAGTAGTCAGAGTCCAAAGAAGGAACTTTCTTGTGAAGGCCGTCTGTAGAAAGCATCTCTTTACAGAGGAGGGACAGTTTTAACCCCTCAGAGAAATTAGACAAAGTGGAAAGATAGTGGAGAGTAGATGAAAAATAAAATAAATTGAAGCCATGAGTCTTGATAGAATTGTGATACTTTTTTTCCATACTGGTGCTGTGAAATTATAAAGTAGAATAATCTGCATCTCTTCGAAGCCCATAGAGAAGCCTAGCCTGGGTATAGAGGGAAAATATCAAAATTCACTGGGGAGCACTTGCATAAATCTCTAGACATATTTCTGCCTGAAATCAACAGAAATTTTATTAGCACTACATCAATTTCCCAGCAAGGGAACGGATGATCATGTGGCTTTTTGAAACATCTGTGTGCAAATGTGAGAATGAATGGTTGCAGGAGACATAGCAACCTAATCAATTTTGCAATAAGAGGTCATTGTAGAATTGGAGTCATTATGACCTTAGATCCCCTATTTTTGGTAAACAAATTCAACAGAAACTTTGGCTGTATTTTACCATTTAAGAGAGAGAAAAAAAGTTTCATTTACTCAGCTATTTGTTAAAATTTCTGGGAAAAAAGGTAAAATTCACCCCCTATAATTTGACTGCATCAATAGATTATTCAAACTTTATGTCGCTTCTCACCAGCTAAAACATAAAGATAAAAAAATGCAAAAAAATGACAGAAAAAACCCCAAGCAACAGAGGAAAACAAAACAAAGCTGTGGTGCTCTCTGTCTAACTAAACATGCAGTAATGGAACTAATCTAATGTTGACTTCTGATCTGACATTTTTCTGAAGTGAAATGAATCATTATAAGTTTGTTTCTTATACGGTTTGGTAAAAAGCACTTTTTTATTGCTTTGAAGAAAAATCTGGAGGCACATGGAGCAACCAATAGATTCTCACTTACCACTTCGGTTAATTTTAGTTGAAAAAACCAGTCACAGCAAAATAGAAAGAAAAAAACCCAAAAAACAAAACAAGAGTGCTCGACCGTTTTTAAGTAATGATCCCATTTGCTTTTTCTTAAGTTGAATTTCCAGAAAGCATTGGAAATAATGTGTTAATACAGCATTTTGCTCATATCTGAATGTGTCACTTAGGTGGCTTTATCCTTGATAAAAATGTAGAACATTTTCAAAATGTTGTGTGGGTGTCTGATAAGACTAATGGTGAAGTAGTACTAAATATGAGTAAGACTATAGTATTAGGACATTATAATAGCAAATAAGTGCAGAGAAAATAGTACTCCTACATAATATATTTAAAAGATTGTATGCAGCTTTCGTGCAGATATTCATAATATATTTGTGTATAGGTATGTCTACATGCATACAGATAAAGGTATATGCCTGCATATGTGTGTACGTATACATATATATATATATATCACAAAACAGGGATGAGTAAGGTGATCTGCATGATATAAATAGTTATGACAATGACATAATAATACTTACTCATTAAAAATACAACTGAAGAGGAAAAACATTCTATTTGTAGAAAAAAACAAAAATATCATAGTTATGTAGTAACATTAATAATAGAATAACACTAGTCACATAACACATGGGCAGACAAGACCACACTGCAGCTTACAGAAAGTTTGCAATACCAACATACCCACCTTACAGAAAATGAGGTCTGGAGGTATGAAGTTCTTTGTGAGCAAAAGACAGAATCAGGAATACCACATAGGACTCTTGATTCCTTATTCCATGCACAATTTTTTTGGTCCTTGCATTCAGTTCTTGCCATAAATTTAAAAATAAATCACAAATTTTCACAATTAAAAAAAAAATAAAATTTTGCCAAACATTTTTTCAAGTCACAATCTGCCAGTTCAGTTGTTGGTTTAACATCAGTTTCAGCCTGATACTAAGACAAGAAGCTCAGGTGATGAAATAAGGGTATGAAACTGAATATCTAACTTCAATCAGAAATTTTATAGAACATTTTTCCTCTATTGTTTGATATACCCACGTATAAGCATGGCTTCCTTTGCCATAGGTTTGCAAATCTCACTCTATACATATGAGTGTATATCACTCGAGTGCAGGTACAAAAATTATGAAACAATGGCTAAGCTCAAGTGATCTTTGTTTTTAGGAAAATAGTATGTTAGACCTTCTATTCATAAAGGCCTATGGTGGTTCAGGAAAAACTTATACCACTTTTTGCATAAGGCATTATTTTCTAGGCATAGAAAATATAAGCCAGTATAGACATAATGCTAAAAGACTTTTTTATACCACAAAACAACTATTATCTTTTAAATTCCTTTCTACAAGAATCTGTAGAATCATTTTCTTCAATAGATATTTTTATTCAGATTAGAAAATGTATGTTTTTCCTCGTAGGTTTTCATTATTTGGTAATTTTTAGTAAGTGTGGGAAATGTATTCTACTTACACTGCTTACATGTTCCAAGGTGCAGCATGATATTTTATCAGGTATGTTGTCTGGGATTTGGCTGGGGTAGAATTAATTTTTCCTAGTAACTGGTACAGTTCTGTGTTTCAGATTCAATATGAGAACAATGTTGGCAACACAGTGACGTTGGGTTTTTTGCTAAGTAGTACTTACTCTAAGACATGAACTTTTCAGGTTCCCATGCTCTGTACACAAGAGCTGGGAGTTAATACAGCCAGGACAGCTGACTTGAACTGGCCAAAAGGGTCTTCTATACCAAAGAAAATAATATTTTAATTATTAAACTGTTCTTACTTCAATCCATGCTCTTTACTTTTTTATTTGTCTCTCATCCCTATCCGACCACAGGGGCAGGAGGGAGGGAGGGGAATGAGGAGTGAGCATGTGTGCAAGTGAGTGGTACTTTTGTTACTGGCTGGGATAAAACCAAAATATATACCTACCTGAAATGAATTTCAATGACCTTTGTAGACTGAAAATTCTTAGCACTAAACTATGGAGTTAATATTAAATAAATTTATATTTCTTGAATTTCAATAACGGTTTTAACCACCCTTAGTTTTACTGTCTGGTGATGCATGGCATAAGTTTGGCTCTTCTTCAGTAGTATTTTTCTGACTAGTTTCTACATTCCATGTTCACTCCTTGGGTTTTAGCTCCTCTTAGTGCAGTTTATTACTTGGGATTTGTCACACTTTTGACATTCTGATTTCTTGATTTGTGAAATATGCTCCAGTTTCTAAGTGAGTTTTATTTAGTTAGATATTTCCAAGTAGATTGAAAAGAATTTTGTGGTAAATACTTTATGCTTTGTTTTCTCTTCAGGGATTACAATACTTAGCTGTTTGTTAAGAACAAAATAAGCGTAGTAAAAAATTGAGTCTGTCATTAGATAACACACTTCTAATGTCTCAATGTGCAGTACACAAATACACATAGTACTTTATTTTATATGAAATTTGTAAGTGCTTGAAAAATATTTTTGTTTTTAACTTCATGGAATTTCTGAATCCTCCATTTTTGCAAAATGGGGCCCAAAATATCCAATTCAGTCTTCTTTCCTTCTATTAAAAATGTTAAAACTAGAACAGTTTGACTACTGAAAAGTGTCTTTGTGACTTTGCATGTTGCAGGCCACATGTTATGTTTCTAAGATTAGGACTTGTTTGTCTATATTCATTGTTTTCAACAGATAGCTTCACTTAAAGAAAAAATAAATAAAACAAAATATTTTTTGCTTTGTGAATTTTATCTGAAAAACAAATACACTTACAGAATACAAATGTATTCTATGTTCTGCCATTGTTTAATAGACCTGTATGTTCTGTGACCTGATGACTGCAACCACTTATAAAGTGGCTTCATGTACCTCAGTTTATTTTTCTGCAGTTTATTTTTTACAGATCACATGTCACTTGTGTTTGGAAGGTTACAGACATGATTTGCCTCCAGACGCCAACAAATGTGTCAATAACACACTCACTGCATTTTTGTTGCTTCTTTCCTATTTGTTTTTGTTTTGTTTTGTTGGGTTTTTTTAAGGCTAGGCACAGTGCCTTGCAGACATTGTCAGTATTTTCTCTGTCAAACTTTTACAGAATGCGAAGATGCACAATTGTGGTGTAACAAAACACCATCATCTGCTATGGTGCATGCTTCTGCCAATATTGTAAAAAGACCAGGTCACCTAGAAACATAACAGCTTTCCACACTTTTAATCTTCCACTAAGTGTATCTGGATCATTCTGACCTGCCTTTATAAATGTTATTCATGCAGGCTTTTTCCTAATCTTTTCTTTCTCTCATCTTTGACTGACAATTAGACCTCAGGGATGAATTCCAAAGGTGCCAAGTACCTGCGCTTCACATTGATATATATGAAAATATAGATCACCTGGACTTATTTTTAACATATAATTAATTTAATTTGCAGCCTCATTTTTGAAGACCTTGTGTAATACTTTTAACTATTAAGCCAAAAGATAGCTCAAAAGGTGATGAGCAGTATTTTCTACCACCAGAATGCGGAACTTAAAATGAACATGAAAAATATTGCAAGTTGAAGTCATGAGGAATCTCAGAGGACTGTATCTGTGATACGAAGTTGCTATCCAGCATATTTTTTTTGCTCCACAAAGCAGAAGTGAGGAATTTCAGCACCTCAGTTTTCTCAATTCATCTGCCTAGGAATTCATATACAGTCAAACTAATTAGGAGAACTCCTCTTGGGAGTCTGGTCTGATACAAATCAATATACATTGATTTATTATTTTTTTCTGCTTTCCTCATCCTTTTCTACCTCAGTAGTTGCTCTCTGCCAGACATCACAATTGCTTACCCTTGTAAGGTCCTGTATTTATGTCTTCTATAAATCTGTCTCCTCATGGACATTTTTGGACATGCTTTTCCCTTCATTGATACAAAGAGTTCTCATTAAAAGTTTCATGTCCAGATGTTTCCACACCTTCCTGTTTTTAAAGATGTCCAGAATTTGCTATCAGTTAAAAGCTAAAGAGGTTTCTCAGCCAGTAATAAGAAGAAACACAAATATGTTTTATTAAATTACTGTCAAATTCTTCTGGATTCTGTAATATAGTTACTAAACCCTTTGAAGTCCTCACTGCAATTTTCTTAATCTAGACTGTGAATTCTCAAAATTTTAGACTGATAAACAAACCACAAGCAAAGTTTCTGAAGAGTTGCAGAGTACTTTCCCTGAGAACTGAAAAGTACTAAAGACATTAAAAGTGGTTTCAGACACACTGGAGATGTGTTTAGCAGGATGTATCTATTCTGGATAATTAATGTTTTATAACAAATAGTGTTTATTATTTCCAAATAGAGCAAACTCAGAAAAATCCTGTTCTGCTTGAATATGCATTTTAATAACAATTGCACATTTTCATGGCCATATGTTTGACTACAGAAGCCAAATTTTTTGAGGTCTATCTACCATTGTAATCCATATGATAAATCTAAACTCTTGGGTAATTGCTAAGCATAATAACCCTTGTGACAGTTTTGTCCTTGACACAGATGTTGCCCTTAGAGATTAAGTGAGCCCTTCAAGTGATCTCTCCTCCACATTGATTTGATTGAAAGAGAAACCTGTAAATGAGCTTCCAATCTCTTTATCTTCAATGCTGTGGTTAAAAGAAATCCATAAGTGTTATCAGCATCTGACTCTTTTCTCAGTCACACTGGGAAATTCCATTAACTTTACTGGATGTTGCTGACATCAATCTGTGTGGATTGAAGTATTTAATAAAAATGGCTAAGCTTTATCACACCTTTGTGCCATTGTGTGCAGATGCATACTCAGGACACAAAAATGTTTATCCATTCAACTCAGGTCTTGTTTCTTCTCAAGAAACTAGGATAGAAGGATAAGGATACTATAAGAATGGCAGGGAAAAAGACAAAACTAAACAAAGAACAAAAAAACAAACAAAAAAACCCCAAAAAACCAAACCAAAACCAAACCAAACCAAACCAAACCAAACCAAACCAAACCAAACCAAACCAAAACAACAAAAAAAAAACCCCAAACCAAACTAAAAAGAACAAAAAAACAACAAAACAACAACAACAACAACAACAAAAAACCACAACAGGCCCAAACATTCTGATGTTAGTTTGGAATTAAGTACAATTTTTTTGTTTGGTTGGTTTTTGGTTTTTTTGGGGGGGAGTTTTTGTTTGTTTGTTTGGCTGGTTTTTTTCCTCTCAAAATGACAAACTAGTTTTCACTTTTTCAGGACTTTTTAACATTTAGGAAAAGTGCAGGCAGAACACACTTCAAGAAAAAGAATGAAATCTTGAAATCAGAGAACAAAGGAACAAAGTAACAAACTCTCTGGAAAGGAGATATCATCAAATTAAATGAAATTGAAAAAAAGCAGAAAATTTGGAAATGGAGTGGCTCTAGGAGAATGGATTGCAAGCAACCTCGCTCCTGATGAGTTGCTGTTGTACTAATTACCAAAGGAGAACAGCCTTGTCCTTAATAGATCACAGCTATGTCTATTAAGGATGGGTGTTATAAAAGAGTGGGTTAGCTGGCAAAGGTGTTGGAGTCTGCTGAAGGGGCACTGTGCTGCCTGTGAGGAGGAAGGATCAGGCTGTTGTGTTAGGGACAGGAAGGAGCTAGCTGGCTCTGCAGAAGGAAAAGGAATGGAGAGGAGTCAATGCTGTGTGGAGCAGTCAATGCTGTGTCAGAATATGCACAGAGAAGGTAAGAGAGTTTTTACTGTAGGATAATAAACTGATGATATCAGTCAGTTTGAGACCACAGTCCAATAGTGCTAAGCACCCATGGCCAAAAGAGACTAGAACCAAAAGGACTGAGATGAAATGAGGTGCAGTGAAAAGGACTAAAACTTGCCAAATTTATTCCAATTCAAATCATGACATTGGGGAAGAAAAGTAAAGACAGAGGAGAGGAAATTGAAGAAATGAAATGCTAAAAAATAAAAAAGGGAAAAGTACTGAAACCAAGTGAAGACAATAAAAGTGAATGGGATGACAAGAAGTGTGGGGAAATATATTGAAGCTTGCCCAATTAATCCTCGTTGAAATCTCAGTATTTCATTCCCTTTCCTGAAAGGAAATTGTGGAAAATATACTGACTGAATAAAAAACTGTATCATTTTCTGTATTTTTTTTTTATGGTTTTGGTGTGAATGATTGTGTCAACTTTGTGTGTGCGTGTAAATGCTAGAGGTCTCTACTAAATTTGTTGCACAATTTTCTATTTAAACAGCATCTCAAGAGTTGGTTGTTCTTTTTTTGCTTTTCTCTCTCCTATAAACATTACTGTTTTCTTGAAATGAGTAAACAAACACAAGAAACAAATAATCACACACACCCTTTTTACATCTTAGTGAAATGTAGTCTCCTGCTTACAAAGAATGATGGTGAGAAGACTGCCAAGAACAGAATGTGCAAAGCAGGTTGCTCATGTTAAATCAAACATCATTGATTAACTCCACAGTAATCGTGAAGTCAACTAATATTTACAACAGTCTGTCACACCAGTGATTGATTATGGCTCAGCTATATCCAAACAGAAACATTTATGGAAAGAAAAAATATAGAGCTATAGCAAGAATGGGACAATACAGAGAGACATGCACTCACACAGAGATTCCCAAAACTAAAACAACCACACTAAACCTAAAACCAGGATGACTGCAGGCAGCAAGTACTATTTTATTAAGAAATCAAAGAGCTGTGAATGCTTTTAGCAAACAAAAAAATTATAAAATGCAATGAAGAGGGAATGTCTTTATCCCTGTGTACCAGGAAAAATAAAAGTGGCCATTGTTACACACATATTAGCTTTTCCTTCATTCTTCCTCTAAACAAGTGCTATTATACTTGATATATCTTAACAGCCCAAACTTCTCCAACGTTGGTTTGGAACTCTAGTCTGAATTAGTTAGATTTTGATCCCTATCTTCATCTTTCAGAAAAATGAACATCACGTAAACCTGAAATCAGTTGTACGAACTGACCAACAAAATATAAAATTATTTTTAAATCTTTGTTTCAGTGATGCAAAATAATTCATCTTTATTTCACTATCTTTGAAAAAAGAGTAGCTGTTTATTGTGACAATAGATGGAGATTATTTATAATCCTAGTTTACCGAGACCATTTGACCTTACAATACATTCTTCTTCCAACCTTCAGCTTTAAGTTCCTGCTCATTTCTGCTACAGTTTTAAGGCTCAGATCTAAATTGGAATAAGCTATAACCTTTTAACTCAAAATGTTTTAAAATTTATCCTGCATTGAAAGTATTATGTATAAAAGAGAAGGGGCACCCTTTAAAAATATTAACAAAATAATAACAGAAATAAATGTGCAGTTCAGCTCAAAGAGATGACAACTGCTGCACATTTAAACAGTACCTGTGAGCTTGGGTCCCATTTATTTTAATCACCACATGTAGGATATATTTACCTGTAAGAGTAGTACACAGCTATGTTTCAGGAATGATCCCTGGTCGAGTGATGAAATATGTCTTGATGTGGTCCATGACTGTTTTAGGATTTCAAGTTAACAAAAAGTCTTTCTCTGATTTCTCTCATCAATAAATTATTACTGTTGTATCAAATGGTAGTGTATACATCCAAAATTTAACCTGAAATTGAGGAGAAATAAACTAGTTGGAATTAATTAAATACATAGATTTCACTGATAGGGCAGCTACAAATTTATTTTCAGTATGAAAAATTTTGCTAATAATTTGAATTTTGTTCACATAAAGATTTTTCTGCTATTTTAGCTTCTGGGACAAGTACTAATAATTTTAGCCAAGTAATTATAGCACTGGCTTAATTGGCATAAACATATCTCAGTTTTTGACTCCATGGTGAGATTATTGTGGAACTTATATGCAGAGTTTACCAATTCAAAGGTTCATGACTTGAAGGAAATATGCTCCTCAGGCTTGTCTTTCCATTCTGTTACAAACAGGTCAATTAACCATTATTTTCAATGTGTCTTGAAATTTAATTTAAGGACTATATTTCTGATGCTTAAAAAGTAATTTATTCAGACTTTAAACAATTAAGTTACCTCAAGCTGAAATTTTTATGGTGCTAGGGATACTTTTATCTTCCAATAAAATACTTCTGCTATTTCACAAACCTAAGGAAAAACCCTGTGGGTTTCACTTCTTTTCTTTTTTTTTTTTTTGTTTTTGTTTTTGTTTTTGTTTTGTTTTTTAATGCTTATAGGAATTCTGGCAATTTATTCTTTGGAATGCTTTTATAGCACCAAGCTGTAGGATAAGGACTTAAAATCTGTCAGCAAACTGAGTTTTGCATACTCTACTTCTTTCTTTGACATTCTTGTGAAAATTTGTCCTTGTTTGACCTAGTTATAAGCCTGAGAAACACTGTAGTTTGCATATTCTTAGGAGAGACATCCAAGAGGTTAAGCGTTAAAACCTCCATAAGTTTTGGTAAGTACTCTAAAGATTTCTGCAGCTATTAGAAATGTGTAAGCTTCCATTTGACTTCTGGCCAAGCATTACAGGTGCAAATCCATCATTCTCTCCTCTAGTGACCATGCTGTGTGAATCTGGGATCTGATTGCAGAAGAGAAAACAGGAGAGAAATTAAAGTCTGGGGTTTTTTTTGTCGTTGTTGTTTTGGGGTGTTTTGGGGTTTTTCTGTTTGTTTTTTGTTTCGTTGGTTGGTTTTTTTGGGGGTTTTTTTTGGTGTGTTTGTACTTTTGGTAATTTCCTGCCAGAGAAGAAATATGCTGACTTTGAGCCTGCTTAAAGAAAAATATGCAATTCTACAAGTTTAACATCAGCTGCTGCTCAGCTTTGAGGAATTTTATCTGAGGTTTAGTGGTTTTACTATACTTCTGTTAAAAACCTCAGAACCCTAAAAACATTGAATCTGGAAGTTAAACTTTTATAGAATTTAGAGACTGAGAAATCTAAAGGAACAAACTTACAGGCTCACTTTACAAAAAAATTACTTGCTATTGGAAACTTAATTTTATAATTTATGCAATCATCATAAAATGTCATTAAAAGCTTCTGGATACATTAACTGTCTGAAGAGAAAATAGGAGGCATAACATTAGAGATGATTCGCAAATCAGTTGTCTACCTGCGGCAAATTTTGAGATGTCAAAATTTGGATCAGTCTCACAGTCTGACAGCAACTAAGTCTTAATAATTTATTTTGAATGAAATATCCACAAACTATTTCATATTGTCATTATCTATAATTAAAATATGCTTTTGTGTTTATAAAAATAACTGCATCACATTCATAGTATTTTAATCATAAAAGGAGTCATGAAAGTAACTATAGTAGTATGTTTTCACTATAACTTAAAAAAAGAAAATAAGAACATTTTTGAATGATGATCTAAAATTGAATTTAAAAAAATCACTTTATCTATAGCTTCCTGAGAGAGTTTCACTTTATTTTTAACTTATGCATAATAATGAGTCATAGTTTTCTGTTCCATGGGACTTTTGTCTTGTCTTATCATTTCATTAGAACTCATAAGAAGATTGCTTTAAACAAAATTCTTATCAACACATATGTGTTGATTATTTTGTGCCATATTTTGTGTCCCTCAGCTAAAGTAAAGAATAAGGCACTACTTCATATTCCAATGGTTTTCAGTCACGGAGACCCTGAGTTTCCAAAAACTTAGGTATTTTTCTCGCTTCTACAAACTGTGCCTATAACCAATGACATAAAAGTTATTTTATTTGCCTTAGCTCACTTCTTTTCTTTACAGAGGCCTTTTTAAGACTGTCATTACAGTAGTGAACTTCTCCCTTTCTCTCATCTTTTTATTTTTTCACGATGTTGGCAATTTAATGGATTTATTGAATAGCAGAGGGAGAAAATAGATTTAGCCAGTTATGTAGTGGAAAAGGTTGTGGGGGGATGTTTGAGCCACAATAATAGTAGCAATAACAATTATTATAATATTTAATAAGAACGTTCTATAAATACAACTAAAGTTAATACTAAATAACTTAATATTTATTATATTATTAAAATAATATTAATATCATTTAACATAGAATTATTGATATTTTTATGAATAAAACCATAATTATATACACATTGTATCAGCTCAGAGCTGTGTTTATATCTGTTACTAAAAAAAAAAAAAAAAAAATAGGGAAAAGAGCCTTGGTCTTCTTAGTCTGTCTTCTCCTAGCCGATGGAGCTACTAGATAGCAGTGTGCTAATTTTCACTTGTTCCATGTCTGTTCCTGCCATTCCAGGTTTCTCAGCTGCAGCCAGTTATTAAGGTACTCAGTGGTAAAACTGGAGGAAAAGGACTTTGCCAAGAATATTTTCAGGTCTTATAAGGTAATTGAAGTGAAAAATGGTTTGGGCTGAAATAAAATTGCAAAACCTGATCTCCTACTTTCAAGGTAAAAGGTCTAGGCAACCTAGCATAATTCCTTTTCCTAATCTGGGTTCTTTAATGAAAACGGCTGGGATTGTACCACTTTATCCTTGAGAGATGGCTACCTGATTTTGTGGTGAAAATCAGTCCACTCGCTGTACTGTCTGAAAGGAGGATAGACAAACAGATGTATGGATCAGGAACGACTTTACAGAGGAAATTCCTTACCAGGCTGTGTCTTCTGTATCTGTGAATGTACTCCCAATGTGGACACCACAGGCATCGCAAGGAAGAAGACAGAAATACTGTGTGAATTTATATGTGCTGTCTTTGCATCTACCTCTAAATATCAAATTAAGTAAATTAATTCATGCAGACCTCAACTAATTGGTTTCTCCTATTAGCTCTAGTTCTTTGACACACTGACACCTGGCACACTGATCAATGAATTGCAATCATTTCTTAAGGATCTGATGATTTTACTCTGAAGAGAATATAGTTTCTTCCTGCTCCATTTCCCAACAAGAAACCAAGTCTTAGAAGCTAAACACAGCCTCAGAAATTATGCGCTATCATATTTTGATTTTCAGCATACTCACTCAAAATTGAAAGAGAATTCACTCCAGATTGTAAATAACTAAATTTAGTAGTCTACAATCTAAACCTCTATCCCATCATTAAACATAGACTTGTGCAATGTGGAATCCTACTTCTTGCTACAGAAGAAAAAAATTCCAAAAAACAAAAATTATGGTATTAGAAGGAAACATTGATGAACTAAGATCAAAGTACCCACATTGCATAATTTAAAAGTTTAATGATTGAGGGGATTATGCAAAAGCAAATTACAGTGTATTTAGAAGGTTTGCACAAATGCAATGCATGCACTTATATATATAAATAGAAATTATGGAATTAATACTGACCTTTTCCATAGAGAAAAATTCATGTCATATTAATACAGATTAAAAAAAAATAACAAAAAGACACTTGAGAGGAAAGGAAAAGGAAAAATGCTTGGAAAAATGTCAGTATGGGAAAAAAAATCAATCTAGATGTTTATTCCCTTCAATCAACTTTTAATCTCATTCTGCCATATGCTCTACCATGCTGACTGTCATGTTTATTTTAAATTCCTGTATGTATAGTGATTTCCAAGTATAAAGATGTACATTTCTTTCATAATTTTTAAAGCACAAAAAATGGTGGAAAAATCATCTTCTACAAAGATTTAATGAGATTAGGTACCTTTGGGCATTTAAACATCAGGTAGATATTTCCTTCCTCTGTATGACACAAATGTATCCCTGTGCAAATTCTTGAATGCAGAACTGTTACAAAGTAGTCAAATGCAACATAGAAAGTGAAAATTAAACAGAACTGCAAAATCTTGGTTAATCTGAGTTGTTCGTTGTTCTGGTTTTTTTTGTTTTTTTAATTATTACCAATGAAGGACTGCAAATTTTCATCAAGCTACTGAAAGCAGCATTAAGACTTGTCTAGTCTTGTCTTGATCTGAGATGATTTAAGCCAGGCTAAGGTATAGTAGAAATTGTCTAACAGTGAAGTGAATGTATCCTAAATTTTCCTTGACTTAGTCCTAGTTTATGGCAATAAACTAGTTCGATATGAACTGAGTGTGGTATCCAATTGAAATGTGCTGTAGAAGGGTACAGAAACAGAATGATAACAGAAATCAGATAATATCTGACTACCCATTTATTACAAGTAAAAAGACCTTGAATCTAAAATACTATCCAAAACTATCACTTAGGTGTTGACCTAAAATGTATAAAAGATAATTGCAAACATGATCAATTATAGGTATAACTGTTTCAATTAAGTGTGTATCTGTGAAAGTCAGAGATTGTTGTGAAGGGGATATTAAAAAGTGATAAACCAGTTTCAGACTTCCAAACATAACTTCACAAGACTAACATTGACTAACAACACATACTACAAAATACACTTTTAACATTTTCGTATTTTAAGTCATCAATCCTTTAGAGACTTATCTTACACTATCTTTGACCATCCAATGTTCACAGCGGGTGTCACATATTCTTGATAGCAAGAATCCTTAATAGTCTTAATCACTGACCTGATCAGGCTGAAAAGCCCTTGAAGGACAGAATGCAGAAGAGCAGTGTGTCTGAACTCTTTGACCTCATGTCACACTTTGGGATCTTGTCCTTTTATTAGACAGCTGAATTCCTTGGCAAATCCCAGCCTTTGGCACCACATTTGGCGGAATGAGACAGAGGTTGCTTTGCCATTCCCAATAGTTGCCTTATCCTGTTCCTTCACTTGTATGTTTGTTTGAGTTATACTATATTGGAGGCCTTAACTTGAGGATAAAAAGAAGCTTCTATTACAATTTCCTTGGTATGCTTCTAATTTAGGAGTGAAGGAAGCATCTGCTTTACCTAAAATCCATAGAATGTACTCATTAATATTACCTCAGTTATGAAAAGAACTAGGTTGAATATTATGCTTCAGGTCTGAAGAACTTTGAACATAAAAAGGAGTTTCAGAAGTGGGAGAAGTTTCTTCTGAGGGTATGAGCCTGATACAATCTTTCTTTATTTCCTGTTTCTTCTTTTTTTCTTCTTCTTTTTTATTTTTCTGTTTATACTGTCAGGTCATTAAAATGAGATATGATTACTTAATAAAGTACAGCAAGCTTCCATATTGAAATCTGGGTACAGATTAGTTTCTCAGTAAAAGAAGATACTGAAGAGAATGTATTTTTATTTGGAGTGTAAAGGAATATCAATAATGTCATTAGTATTTGTGTCTTATACCTCATAAAACCATTCTAAACAGCTTAATTATGTTTTTAAACTTTTAAGTCAAATTTTCATGAGATAATAAATCCATTATTAGGACCTGACCAAAAGTCTATGTTTTACAAAAAAGCATCCATTCAAATTTCTTACTCCCTGTTCAAAGGGTTCATCACAAGCTGTAACATGTCAGATCAGTTACTATCAATAAACACTAACATAAATTTATGCCAGATCAGGAATCATGTTCCCCACAATACCTATTATTTTCTCTGGTTTCTTCAGCAAAGATCTGATTCTATGTTTGCATATGATCCATGTTAATCTTATACAGGTAGATGGTCTGATACTATATATATCCAACACAAATTACCTCAGAAATTCATCATAAATTTATTTCCTATTTTTACTTTTAAGAATTTTTGGTTTTGCCTAATAACACATTAATTTATAACTCTTAATGGTCTTCCTATAAACTGTGGATAAATTCCTTTTTTACACTGGTTTTATGATTTATTATTTCATTAGGTAAACAGGTTTACTGCTTAGTTTGTCTTTTTTATATATGACCTTAAGAGAACATTCACCATAACATTTCAATAACTTGAAAGATGCAACAGAAAATGCTGAGCATCAATGTGCAGTTTTTTATTTTTATTGTGTCTGCTTTGTTCTCATTACTTTGTGCTACAAAAATTTATGTGAAAGAGCAAGGAACAGTACACTATTCTGTTATTTTATATTTCACTTTTGGAATGAAGAGGAATATTATTTTCAGGATATGTTTAAATTTGAATGATTAGGCTCTTTGAATGTGTTTACTTGGTTATCCTGAAATGTTCTTTACAAAAAGGTTAATCATTCCTCGAGACAATAAATCACGTTTTTACCCTTCTAGTTTTACCCTTCTACCTCTCCCCAGTCCTGCTAGTAAGGGGTGAGTGAGTGACTGCATGGGGCTTAGCTGCTCACCAGGGTAAAACCACAACAAATCCTTATTATCTCAGCACTAGGGAATGAATGTTGCAAAAAACAGATGTACATTAGCATATTAGCGGTTTATCTATAGTTAATATACACTGTTACAGTATTTAAGTCTTTCTTTCACTAGTCAACTTACAACAAATGAATGATCATTAATTTTAAAAATGGCTTTGAAAACTAAAAATCAAAGATGGCAAAATTGTCTTTTTTTTCCCCAATGAATTATTAGACAAGGAAGAGCACTTGTAAATAATTGCTAACACCAAACTCTCAGTTCCTATTTTTGCAAAGGCATAGTTTGCATTTAGAAATTATAAATGCATTTTTTTTAAAAAAAAATGCTCTGATGAAGAATCTGGTCTTCAAGCCATTACTTATCTGAGAAACCCTTGCTATGCAAATAATTACATTCTCTGGTAAAATCACTGGCTGCATGAGTAAAAAGTGTATGATTGACCTTTTTATTATGCTGCTGCCTACTACACAAAATGGAGAAAAATCTGGGCTCAAGGCTTCAATATGTCAGTCAAAATTTTTCCATGGATTTCAGGTGAAGACAAGCAGGGTCTCAAAGACATCAAAAGAGCATTAACTGTAATCTGTATTACTGACTCACAGAAAACTTTGACCCCACTCAGTCTGGAACTTTGTCTCTCGAAAATATACCAATTTGATCTTTATTGAACATACTGAACTTTGCTGTCATATCTCACCTGGAAGATATGAGCCTTTACTGTTCAAAGAACAGAACTCAGCAGGTTAAACACAAACCCTATTTCAGTCTGTTGAGTAAAAATTGAATATTTATTGCCCCTTGTTAAATTTCACAATATGAATGAAGAGTACTCTCAGGGTTCAGAAAGAAAGGCAGCCAGTCCTGCTCATTTCCAGACTTCTTGTTCCTTTCAGCAGCTGTTGGTCCTTTGTACATTCTTACACTTAAGAACATGTAGTTGTCACAATGTATTTTTATATGCATGATAAGAAGGGGAAAAATTAATTCTGGTTTGACTGGTGCAGAAGTTTGAGGTGCTGCAGTGGTACCTAGCATGTCATAGTGCTCTAAATGTACCATTTTTAAAACAACCTTGAAAAAAACTTTTAACCCTTTAAAACTGTAATGTTGATAATATCGTTTAATCTTATAAATCCTGAAGTCATAGAACAACAATAATCAAGGCCCAATCATTTCAAATCTCATTAAACCGTGTATTTCCTTTGAGAAAACCTAGGTAAAAGAATAATGGTTTCCTTAGCAGCATTCTGTTTTCCTTCACAACAAAGAGTTCATGAGTTATAGTCTGTCAAGGACAGAATTCCTACTCTGCACAAAATAGTAGTTTTGAACTATGTAATTTAAAAGATAGCCAAAAGTGCTTTGCTTGATACCATCTGGAAGGAAATCCATACATTACTTACTATAGAAGAGGAAAATTTTTATTTTTCTTTTCAGATATCTTCTTGATTAATGTTCTTAATATTACACTCAAAAGATAATGCTGAAGGTTGTAGAAGCTGCACATCACTTTACTTGACTTATCTAAAAGAATCTTAACATTAATGGAAACACTAAGTAAAAGATAACATATTTTTCTGGTTTACACCTCCTTTTGTGAAATGTCACCAATATTTGTGTGCTTACAGTGTATAAACTCTATGTTTACACCAAATCAAATATAAGAAATATAGAACCTTTTAATTTAAACAATGAAAATATAAATATACATACATACATACATAAATTCTGCATTTCATGTTTGATTCTCCCAGGCCAAGAAAAGACATGCATACCCTAAACGACACTGAAGAGAGACTTTTTTTTTTTTGCTATTTTATTTGCTTTGTATTTTTTAAAGCAGTAAAGTATTTTCAGCAACCTTTTCAGAGACACATATTTCAACATTCAGCTGTATCAAAATTAAGGTGTAAAAGAAACCAGCTATTCAGTAGAAAATAAAATTCAGTGCATGTAAAAATTCAGCTCTCCAGTCAAATTTCTGAATTCTCTAACACCTGTCTCACTTCTTCCTTATTATTTGAGTTTATTAAAAAGGTTTTTCATTCTTATTGTTTTGGTTCTTGTTGTTAATAATGAAAAGACAAAGAGCACTACAAACAAGTTGACCACCTTAGGTAATTAAGTGGGAAGACATTCTTACCTCTAAAGATGACAGAAAGTGTTGGAGCTTCTTAAGAGTTTTGGGGGGTGTGAGGGGCAACCTACTATTCCCCCACTTCTCCCACCAGATTCTGAAAAAATGCTTGAAGAGTATTTAAACAGGAGACATCATACATAGATATTTAATACCAAATGTTTGAAACCTGGCAAAATTGTAAGCAGTGGAAAACAAGGTTGTAAAAATTGAGATTCCAGGAACATTAAAAATAGACATACCACCTCCAACTCCAACTAAAAATAGTCCCTACCTACCTCACCTATGGTGAACTAGAAAAATAATTAGTTTTCCAGAAAATTGTATGCTGACAAGAAGATTTACTCTAGTCATCAGTTGAAACTGCACCAAAAATAGTCCTACAAAACTGACGGAGGAAAAACCTCCCTTGAAGTCCTCAAATCTCATTTCCATGTCCTTCAGAATATTCAGGGCTTCTGCTTTTGTGAAGTGCAGATTTCAGTCCTTATTTTTAAAAATCAAATTTATAATTATTAATATTTTTATGACCATAATATTTTAGTTATAAATGCTCAACTATTTCTGAAGTTAAGGACTGCGAAAAAAAGGCAATTAAAAAAGCTCCCTGGTTAATTTCATTACAAAAAATATGCAAATCCCAGAAAACTGGTTGTTCTGTGTTCATATTCTTTTTGATGCTGACAACCTGGTTTTAAGTTGTTTGCTAAACAGCTGCCTTCTGAGGAGTGAGTGACCTACTGCTCCTTTGCAGTGGGGATGTCTGTTCAGCTGGTGACTCAGACCAGAGTGCCCAGCAAGATAAGTAAGCTAATAGGAATTTTGGCTGTTTATAGGACACTTTTCTTGCAGTGGGTGCAAAGGGGATCCAGGAACTCTCCTCCAGACAGTGGGACTGCATGGCAGTGGTGGTGTCCTCACCAGGGCCAGTGTCCAGCCTCAGCTGGAGTAAGAACCCTGGCACACTGGAGGTCATGAGTCCCACACATCTTCAGAAGGAGGAGCTGCCTCCCAGGGCTCTGGGATCTGTTGCTTTATCTAGAGCAGAGTAGAGTGAGAGCGATGGTGGCCTCACTTGCGAGAGAAGGCAATCAGACAGTGAAACATCAGGGAGGATGAGCAGGAGGTTTGTATGATAATCGTAGAGACTGCAGAGGCAGGAGGCTGAGCTACAGAATGAAAATAAAGAGGGACAGTAGAAGATTATGCATGAATAAGTGTGGATGGCACTCCCGAGATATAGATGGATGGGGATTTGTGATCTCTGTCAGCAGGAGAAAGGCCCCTTGGCTTCCATATCTGAATTTAAAGAATTTATTCATTGCACTAATAGCCAAGGAAAGAGAAGAAACTTCATTGAAATGGATTTCAGAGCCAGCTGGGCCTGAACCAAGAATTAGTGCTGAGAGGAAGCAGCCGGCAATGGTGTTTTGAGACGCTGTTCTGCAAGAGATAAAAGCACCCACCTGCCAACCAGAACTGCTGCCACAGGAGATTAATTCTTTGATTAATTTGTATCAGAATGTTGCATAGAGGATGATGAGTCTCATGCAGCCTTTGGATTTTTACTCATCCATGTGTGCACCTTTAATATTGCCAAGGGAGACCTGGAGGAATCAGCAGTGAGAGGTGAGGACAAAGATGTTTTTCCATCTTGGTCCTGTGGGTGATGGGAAAGCCTCGGGCAGAGGTTCTTGAGGTATCCTGAAATAACAAGCAGATTAGTGGCACTGTCACAAGCAGTGCTTTGATTTTTTATGACAGAGTTTTCTGAGGAATAAGGACTGCTAGTGAGACATGAGATCTCTTTGACAAAGTGTGGATGAATCTTCTTGAAAACAGGACTCACCAAACTGGTGATGAAGACCATAAATCATTCATATCATCAGATGGCGATAAGAGCTTTCAGTTGAATGAAGAAAGGTAAGACAAAAGTATATATAGGACAGGGTGAGGGGTGTAAGGGAGGTCTTGTGAAGGATAAAGAACATTAGAAGCTGACCTATCTGAAGTTCACGTGCACAAACTCATACAGCCTGGGAAAATTAGCAAGAGGAATTGATGTTCTATGTGTGGATGAAGAACATATACAATGCTGGCCTTGGAGGTCTTCAAGACTCAGCTGAATAAAGGCTTAAAAAATAGTATGAAATTAGGGCTGACCTTCCTTTGAATTGAAATTGTATTATAGACTTCTTGACATCCCTTCCAACTTGGATAGTTTGTAGTTCGCTTATTCTGATAATCTACTGTAGGCTAACTACTGAATATAATACCTTCAGTCTCTTTAGCTCAGTGTAGTGTAGTAAGAAAGCAGCATTTTACTGTGCTAGACTATGCAAGTTGTCTACAGGAGGGCAAATTGACTTGTTAGTACATGCTTTACTTCAATAAAGAGAGTGACTCTTGTACATAACTTCTTGGGTTTGAGATTAATCTTGTAGTTCAAGCACAAAATATCTTAAATGAAGCCAAGATTATAGGACTGCAACACTTCTGCATCAGAATTCCATATTAGACAAGCTATATAGAACTGTGATATAGGGATTACACTGGTAACCGTCTTATCTCAGACAAAATAATGCATATTTTTTAAATTTCAGTAGAAGATTTTTTGTATGAACTTTGAAACCGCTCAAGTGGCTGGCCCTCTAGAAATACTATCACATGCAAATTCAGTGTAAAATACTACTTTATAGTTTATCTAGCTTCACCTTTTAAAATCAATTGAATCTCCAACATTCAATGTTCTTTCTTTGTGAGGAATTGTTTGTACCACATTAACCCCTTTTCAAATTTATACAAAGTCTCACATTCAGGATGGGTGTGCCTGGTTTTCTGTAGATAATATGTGAACTGCACTAGTTGATATCAGTGGTGATCCTCCACTATTTCAAGCCACAAGAAGTCCTGAACATTACTTTGGTGAGCTGAAATAAACTGAGTTCTATAGAAGTGGAAAACGACCTTGAAGAGGGATTTTCCCACTATCAAAAATAAAATATATGTCCTAAGCTAAGTTGAAATTTACCTTTATAAAAGTGATAATCTTTATTGTCGCCAGCTTCAATAGGCAGTTTCTGGTTAGATGATATACTTAAAAATGCTTAATACTTTGCATGTGGGTTGTCCCAGACAGTACAATAATAATATTCTCATCATGACAGCAAAGCTGATATTTAAGTACTTTTAGAGTATGGGAGGAGCCTGGTATAAATGTTGTGTATCTTCTGAAAACAATTTTTAAAATTTCCTCAGACAAGTAGAAAAAAAATGAATATTGAAAGGCCAGTGGCAGTAGTAACACTGTTACTGTTGCTTAGAAAACCAAACAAACAATCTATACCCAAAGTCAAGCTTCTCTCACTACTTTCAAATTGTACAACATTATCAATTTAGAAACAGGAAACTGCATTTATTGGAAGTACAGAAATCTAGCTCTACTTTCTACTTAACCTCTTACATAAAATAATTTAATCACTAGAAAAAGTAATCAGCATACAGGCTTTAATTTCTTATTGAGCTGAAAATAGGAAGTTATATTTCCATTTTGTAAGGATAGTAGTCATGCAATTTGCGATCACCCTAAGCTATCTTGCCTCATTTATTTGACTTAGTATAGTCAGTGGAGTATGGAGACCTGCTCTGGTGACCAGATCTGTATGCCAAATTTAAGCAGGATAAAAATGCTCTTCAGTTTCTACTGTCTGTCTGAGGGACGTGACTCTTTCCCTCTTCTCTACTCTTTTCCAGCTGTGTCCTGCTTGGGGCGCCAACATATGAAAGACATGGACCTGTGGGAACGAGTCCAGAGGAGGACCATAAAGATGATCAGAGGGCTGGAGCACCTCTCCAGTGAAGACAGGCTGAGAGTTAGGATTATTCAGCATGGAGAAGAGAAGGCTCCAGGGAGACCTTCCTGCAGCCTTCTAAAAGGGGGAAAGCAAGCCGGAGAGGGACTTTTTACAAAGGCATGTAGTGACAGAATAAGGGGGAATAGTTTTAAACCGAACGAGAGCAGGTTTAGATCTACAATTAGGAATAAGGTCTTCTCTGAGAGGGTGGGGAGACGCTGGAACAGGTTGCCAGGGAACTTGTGGATGCCCCATCCCTGGAGGAGAGGAAGGACATGTTGGATGGGACTTTCAGCAACCTTTTCTAGTGAAAGGTGTCCCTGGCCATGAGAGGGGCATGCAAGTTAGATAATCATTAAGGTCCCTACTATTTTTACAAAAAAAAAAAAAAAAAAATTATCTAACTCTCCAGACAATGAGTATAAATAGCTACGTATAAGCAAATGTATGAAGACTTTTTTCTTAATAAAAAAATTCCATATGTATTCTTTGAAGAATAAACCCACAATGCATTAGTCACATATAATTGCCATACTTTTGTTCTATTTAGAACGAAAATTTAAAAAAACAGGAGGGGGGTATTTTTCTTGAATGCAGAGAAGTATATAGACTTACTAATAAACCTCAATTGAAAACATATTTTTGTTTATTTCCATAGATTTTTACACCCGAAGCTAAATGAAGACTATAACAAATAGATAAAAAAGGAAATTTTCATATCATAAAGTACAGGAGAGTTTTAATGGACATAATTCGTAATACAGTTCTGTATGTTTCAAAGAACTTTCATTAAAACTCAACATTCAACAATTCCCTAATGATTTTATGCCTACTAAGTTCCATAAAAAATTTCCATGAAGGAAAATGGGTTACATTAACTGAAATCTATTTAATATTTCTACTTCTTTAAACCTTGTACTCCTGTAAGACTAGTGAATATTTTCTGAGACCTCTTATCCCATCTTAACTATGGTTTAGTAAGTCATATGTGAATCTTACCATTCAGCATTAGACTAGCATAATTCCAGGAACGAACATCAATTCTATAAGCAAAATCCAGTTCATATCAGAAAACTGAAAATTTAAGCATATTTTTTCCTCATTCTGTTTGGAGGAGCTAGTTTAGGAAGTTATTTTTGTTGAAGAATATAGGTACATCACAAAGCAATACAATATCTGTCTGATCAGTGATTTTCTCCTTCTCTGAAAAGCCTGGCAATAAGGGTTTGATCCAGAGAACTATAATGCAAAATAAACCTACACTTAAATGGAAAGGTGGCCATCTGTATATGCAGGATAGAAATCTTGCTTTTAAATAAATATCTTCCATGGAGAAAAGTATATGTCTAGTTCATATTCAGCAGTACTTGAAATGAAATCTGATTTTGGCAATGAAAAAAATAAACCAAGGATTTACTTAAAAGACAAAATGCGAGATCTAGAAAGGTGTATTTTTTAAGGGTAAAAGAAGAAATTATGCCATAAGTTTTCTTTACCTTCCCTTATTCTTTACTAAGCCCCTAAGCTTTCTTTTCTTGTGGTTACAAGTAGGCTTCCATTATTGTCAAGATTTTTTTCCTTCGTTTCTTAGCAACCCCTATTGTATGGCTAATGTATCACTGCGGTTTTCTTGCTAAATAACAAGGAGCATAGTGACAGTTATGCACCCATTCAGACTGTTAGACTGCTACTTATATCTAGTAAAACTCTAGCCTTTTTTCATATATTTTTATCCTACAGATGAAAGTATAAATTATTTGATTTAATATTGTAAAACTGACTCTTACATGTATGTGTCTTGTATTCTAGGACTTTTACTGAAATTTAGGATGAGATTCTGCCATCTTTGTTGATCTTGCAGTAGTCAGTCAAACTATTCAGACAGAAATCCAATTATGGTGAATGGCAGTGGAGAGAATAGACTTTTTTATATTTAACTCCATAAGACTATAAGAATATATTTCCTTATCAAAGAGTTCTCCTTTCACAGCTCATGTGCATTAAACTGAATTTATGCAGGGGATGTTTCAGAAAGATCCCAAGTCCATTTTATTTTCCTATGCTGAATTTGTCCTTGGGGAATACTCAGTTTTAGTTACACTGACTAAAACATGCTTCTGCTCTGGCTTTTTCATATTACTCTCTAAAGGCTAAATATACCTAGAGGATAAACATTTCATTACTTTGGAGATTTTCAGATGATCATACTTTCCAGAATACTTTCAGTCACTGTAATGATCCTGGCCAGGCAGCTGCTGGAAGTAAAGGGATTAGTGATCCACAATGCAGTTAGCCTGAGTAGGTACAAGCCTCTGCTGCATTATGCTGTGTGTCCAGGGAGGTCTTCAGGCTCTGTGGGGCTGCGCAGAGCTCTTGGCTACAGATAAACTTAGAACAAGGAGCCTCCAGACAGCTTCCACTTGGTCCTGGCAATTGCATCACTTATGCCTTGCCTTCATCTAAAATTGCAGCAAGAAGTTCTGTATGAAAACACCTGTTTTCTTGTAAGAAAATATCCCAAGAGACATCCTAGAATCTATGCCGCATGAAGTGGAAATATCCATCCCCTGACCACCTGATGCTGCATGGATGTTGCCCTAATGGGTCCTTCCTATAGATTTTCAAGGTGTGTAATATTTACTTATCTATATTCCTCTTCTTATTCTGTCTTAATAGACAGATTTTATCTTGTTGTTGAATCCTTCTTATTAAAAGTGAAAAAGAAACCTGCAACATCTCTGCCTCTTTCTCAATACCCACCCTGCTCCTCCCTTTCACTGCTATGGAACAGTCACTAAATATTTCTATGCATTCTCTATGAATGAAGAATTATAAAATTTATTTTTAAATTTTTTCTACTTAAAAGTATATTTTTGCCTTCCATTCTTAAGTAATCTCTTATAAAAACTGGCAGAACTCTAGGAACAAAAAATCTTTCAGTCGTTAAATTATAAAACTTAGAATCCAAAATAATTCTTCCACTTTTTGAACGGCTAGATAGAGTGATGTTTTTCAAACCTCATTCTGGTCTCTTCTATCTCTGATGTGGTTCTAGATCATGAATTTCTTAGTTGGATTTGTAGACACCCAATTTGCCCCATGTACCAGGGTATTGTTTTGAAATATCCAAAAATACTTACTTGAGTTTCTTGTCAGGAGGGAGAAATCAAACCATTTCTGTCTGAAGCAGTAAAACTAAAGAAAAAATATTCTTAAGCATACTTTTAACTTCAGACATTTATCTAGCTAAGTGAAAATCCAGTCTGCATCATTCTTTATTATTTAGCTTACACAGCATGAAATCAACAGAAACCTTAAAATAGGTTTAGAATTAGTGAGTAGCATTCTTACTGGGCGCAATCTCATAACTACTTCTAAATTTTTGCTAGTGTAACTGTAGTCAGAACCAGGAAAATACACTGTAGGGAAAATCCAACACTTAATTTTCATTTACATCATTTCACAGTGTGAAGTAGCACTGAAAAAAAATGCATTTCATTTTAAATGAATCTGACATGAGTACAATGGCGTTCTGTTTCAGCTGTGTGTGCGAATAGGTCACTGGATTGTTAACCCTCTGTGTCTTCTTACTCCAGAAATATCAGTTAAGAATATTGCTTGCATCTTTTGTGCATAAACTTTGTTGGAATTGGTGTTTTACATACAATTACTGCTATTTTGTGTCCTGGAGCTGTTTTCAAAACCTTTAATTGTTTTGTTTTTTTCATTGTGAAATATTAGGGGTTAATTTCCCCTTAAATAAAGTGCTTAAAATAAAGTGTATGCTGCAATCAGAGATGTCTTAAAGTACCTGAAATGTTCACACAGTGAGGCAAGGTTACAAAGGAACCATTGCCTTTTGGAGGAGCATCTAGAGGCTCAGCAATTTACACACAAACATCTTAATTATATACAAAATTAGGCGTGGCAACAGAATCAAGCCCTGACTAAAACTAGCAAGAATCAAAATGGATTCTAAAGTGCGTTAAGGGAATTAAAGGGAAAAAAAAACCCTCGATGGAAAATTTGTATAATGAAGGATGTAAACTTTTTCATCACACTTCTACTGACTGCTTGTTTTAATCACAGTAGTTCAACAGCATTTTTCAAAGAATGACAAAAACTGACAGTTCTTCATGTCGATATGTATTCACACCGCTTATGTTTCATAAAGTAATAGAATAATAGAACATTTCAAGCTGGAAAGGACCCATAAGGATCACTGTATTCAGTGTAAATTTGCCAACAGTTAGAAAAGAAATACAGTTTGAAATATCTCAGATTCTCTGTATCTCGGTATAAATGTGAACCTACATCAAACCTTTGGCCAGTACGATCAACATTACCTTGAAAGTTGCTCATGTCGCTCTGAACTAGGCACCTTCCTTTGGTCAGCTGAATAGCTCTAAAGCTCAATTATCTGTACTGATTAGGGACTTTATTAACTTGTCTACATATATAAGTATAGTGACAGCTGAGATCTGCACAATTCTGTCAGATATGGTACAAGACTCCAGGAGACCTGTCCTCTCTGGAAAGCCAGGTGGTGTATGTATGTGGGACAGTGTCCTCTTTCAACATATGCTTCTAAGCTATTCACAGACACATAAACAAATGTTTCATTGACATGCTTACATCATTCTCTTCCTCAGAATGCAAGCCACCAGGAACCCTATATAAAATAATTTTAAGTTAGGAAGGAATGTTTTTTTATTCTTACCTTCACTAGAGAACTTGACTTCCACAGCTCACATATATCACTATTTAGTTATTTCTTTCCTGTCTGTAAAATTGTGGCTATTTCCAGTTCCTTTTCATTTAACTTAATAAAGAAGTTTATGTAACTATTCTCGATTGATTTACTTCTTAATCCCTGTTGTCTGCATATTATTGTATTAGTGGGCACAGAGCAACTTACAGCTTCTCAGGTCCAGATATGTCTGTTGTGCTCTCAAACCACATCACTCTTCCTACTCTGTATTTAGGTTTCTACATAAATCAAACAAGTCAAAACAAACTAAATGCTATTGTATTAATACAGTAGTATTAATCAGCAAAGAAGTCTACCATCAGGGAAAAAACAAGCAGAATCTGCTTTCAGATGTGAAGCTTTCAGATGTGAAGACAGGACCTCTGGATAAATAATATGGAATCATATCTGAGGAGTTCAAGAAAATGTCAAGAGTTTTTGTTTACTTTCAGAGAAACATGCAAAAGCTGAATAAATTTTCAATTTTTCAGCAAAGCCTGATTACATCGATTTAGAGTGAGGGAGAAACGAATTTTAAAAATGGGCATTTCAGCCTGAGATATGGAGAGAGAAAGCAAACTGCAATATTCAGAGAGATTTTCTAACCTTAACCTCAAGCGAAAGCCATCAGGACTTGCTCAATAATGATGACAGCACATGATTCATTTCACTTATTTCATCTTGCCAAGGACAACTGTACAAAGATAGCGGGGAGGCGGTAGGGGCAGAAAGCAGTCTATGCTTTTTCTTTTCTGTGACATTTCATAGGTGCCATGAAAGTTAATATTTTTTTTCACCAAACTCTGCAGATGAAAATGCTCAGGAAACAAACTAGAACTCAGTAATTGTTCTTTTCATATTTTTTTTTTTAACAATAGAAATAGTAAGAATTGGGAAAGTGTGAGAAATCCCATAAAAAGCTATTGGTTTTATTTAATAACATTAGTCACAGTGTTCAGTAATTCAAGTGGATGTTAAATAGTTAAATGCTATTACATAAACTTTTACATAGTAGCTTAAATAAATGAATCTCTATGAGGGTATTTTTTCAAGCACCATTATGAAGACATTTTGTGATACTTCCTGCTTTGAATCCTTTACCTTACCTTCACTAAAATAATTAATAGCTCAGACTCACTGGTGCCAATGCTGTGTTCTTCTCACTAATGCAGCATGGGAATAACTTTCTTACATATTTCTTCTCATAATGCTGTTTTTACTGAGGAAGTAAAATATTGTCCCAAGTACACAACTAAGAAATTGCATTAGAGAGATATCAAAGCCCTAAGCCTGCAATGATTTAGACATCAAGGAACAAAATCTGAAAGTCTCTTAGTGCCTAAAAGCTTTCTTGGCCAAAGCTTCAGTTTTTCTTAATGTGGTACTACAAAGAATGAATGAAATTAGATTACTCACCTTTTTGAAAATTCAACCATTTGAATATTCAGCTTTTCATTTGAAAAGTGGGGGAAAGAAAAAAGGAAAAAAAGAAAAAAATAAAAGCAACAAAAACCAAATCAACCTTTTCTTAACTAAATTTTGCAGCTGTGTTAACTTCTAAAAATCTTTCTGGGATTCAGTAAAATTCTACTCGTATTTGATTTTAACAAAAATGACTTCATCATTAGCAATCATTCTTCAGACCTGCAGTGTTCATGTTATCATCGAATGTGAGACAAAGGATATAAGTCATGAGAGTCTTTAAAATCTCTGTGTACCTACAGTTACGGATGATATCTTCAGCTTAATCTTCCTGATTCCTTGCAGAATTCACATGGACAGATGAAAGCAGTATAGAAATATGCTGCACTGGAAGAGCAAACTCAGACACTTAAAATAGCTTTGCTTGCCTGATGCACACCTGTGTTTTCTGAAATAGTTCTTCCAAGATATGCGACATTGGCAACACAGACTTGCACAGTATGACCTTGTATCAAAACATGATTTGCTTTCAAACACTGAGATGATTTCTGTAACAATTTCTGTTTTGTCTAAACTTCTTTTAAATTATTTTTCTGTGGTGGCTATTTGAGAAGTGATCATTGTCATGCAAGCAGTATTATGGGAGAGTCAGAGGTTTAGCAAACCTCTGATGTGTATTCCAACTGGATATGAGATTACAGAGGTTCAAGAGCAGCCCTTTTTTGCATACATTTTGAAATGCTCCTTGAAAATTGATAATTCCAGAGCAAGCACAACTATGTGAAGATAAGAAACAAGCTTTCCCACATTATGCAAATTTCCCCCAAGTCAGAGAATGTCACTTCACTTCTGGAACAGAGAGGTTTTGCACATTTGAACTTCACAGAGTTCATCTCAGCTCTCTGTCCTTTTCTTTCCTCCTCAGTAATTATTCTTAGCTGTGGTATTGTAACTCTAAGATATGTGTGAGCAAGTGCATACATAATCAATCTTCACTTATGGTTTCTTTGGATTTTTTAATCTGTCTCTTCTTCCCACTAATGAGTAGGTTATGACATTTAAATGTGCTTATGTGTACAGTTCAAATCAGTCATTTTCAGAGGTTAAGGAGTCATAGGCTGCAACAACTGAATCCTGTGACTGACAAGCTTTTCCAAGTGCAGTTTCCATTCTGTGTCATTCCAATTGTTGAAAAAATAAACACATCTGTAAAATAAGAAAAATTTATTTTTATTGACAGTTGGACTATTTACAATTCCTGATGCATAAGAGTGGTAAAAACATAAAATGAGACTATTTTATTTTAAAATATTTTAAAATCCAAAGAAATGAGAGCTGAAAAAAAAAAATTGCAAATGCACTTCAGTAAGACATCATGCTCCATATCCTGTACCTGAAAGCCTGATAGTGACAGAACATCTTGCCTTCATGCATCTTGGAACAAAACATTAGATTGAAGTCCAGAAAAAGTCTGCAATGGAGACATATATCCTTCGATCTTTGGTCAGATGGATTTGTTTTGATTAGTCTCCATTAAGATCTGTTGCAATGAATGTTTGCCTAGGCCAAATATAGGGGTGAGGGGGAGGTTCCTCTGAAAAGTGGAAGTCAGAGGTCAGTTTTTCTGCTACACGAAAGAAATAAGTTAGAAGTAGAAAGGGTGAGACAGCTGTGGTGGTCCCGTTGTGGGTAAAGGATATGATAATCTAATATTACTACTGAAAAGATTTTACACACCTTTTTGCTCTAGAAGGGACAGTGAGATTTTCTGGGGTACTAATTGTAGCAAAAGAAGTGTTCAGGACTATAACCTTCTACGGCAAATGCTAGCCTAAATCCTCTCATAAAATTGTAACTTCTGTAAAATCAGTGGGAGCTTTCTCAGTGACTTGCAGGGAGGCAGAATTTCACACATGCTCTGAACAGTTTGGTCTTGAGATGTGAAGCAAACACTAACCAAGCCAAGTAGGTATTGTCTGTCTTTGTCTGATGATCACTCCTTTTGGTGGAACTGTCTCTACAGTCAAATGGGATGGAATAATATAAAATGGAGAAAATGGAATTACTTTGCCTTTTTTTCCTGCGCTAGATAACCAGAGGAACCTGTACATTGGGAAAAAACTGCACCATCATAAAATCTACATAGTACTTCACTGAGCTGTTTTATTGAATATTTGTCCTCTATCAGGACAAAGTTTTGGGGAACGTGATTATGAGAATTCAAGAGGGTCTGGGTGAAACAACAGTAGACTTGGAGGTTATGTCAAAACATCTAATAATCTTCCTAGTCTTAAAAGACTGCTACTAAAAATTGAGAAAGTGAATGCAAACACAGCAAATCTAAAGCATTGCCTACATTTTTGTATAATTTAGTAAAATACCTAATTAAATCAAGGTAAATACTGTTTACATTTTTTTTCATTCCTGAGTGAGAAAAGTTTCCTTTTTTGAACTTTTAACAACTAAAATTTCTCCTGTAGTTTCCTAATTAATGAACATACACTGCAGTGAAGACTTATACATAGCAATTTAGAAATCCATGATAATTCCAGTTACTGAGTGAGGCAAAGTAAAGGGTATTGTAACCTTATAATTTATTTAAAACAACTAGAAATCTTCACTTTCTTCTGCAGGTGGCCTGTTGAACTCACATGTAAGACTTCAAAGAAAAAGAATTTGCAATGAGCAATCAAAAGAAATTTCTATTATTTTTAATCTTCACTACTATTACCATCGTATTATTCTGTGAAATTGCAAGTAAAAGACATTAGCTTCTATGAAATGTCTATGAAAGTTTGGGTTTTTTTTAATTTTAACCTTGAATGTTAGAATACAATTACAATATTTTAATGTAATAACTCAAAACACTTCATTATGCCTATCAAGAGATTAGCTTCGTGGAAATAAAAGCAGATATTACTTTGAATTTCAGTATCATGACTTTGCAGGTCATTTGTCCTGTGTAATGTAAATCTGTCTTGGAGTAATTTGGGCACTACCTTTGGTTACAATGACCAACGGTCATCTCAAATAATCGCTCTGGTCTTTATCTGAACAGATAAAGAAAATTGTTTTCCTGATGGATGGCTGGATGTCTTTTATGTGTTATTATTTTATAAATGGCAAGAAGAAACCTCAGACCTGTTCCTGTTGGCAGAAAGTGTAGGTATGAATTTAAAAGAAAGCAGTGTACACATATCTTCAAAAAACATCAAAAACCTTAAAATTTCAGGTGTAGGCACAGTCTAAATAGAAGCACGTAAAAACTAATCCCATGAAGTCACAGGAAAACTCAGGATCCATGACAGTCTGTTAGTCTGATACTCTTCTACAGTGACAGAACAGGAGATGATAGATGTATTCTGAATGCAGGAAAAGGGGTAAAAATGTAGGGAAGAGGAAGACAGAGGTTGGAGTGTTTGAAATGTTCGCATGATTTTGCTATAATTTGTGGAATTGTGTTTGCCCTGGATTAATGAAAGCAAATTAACTGAAAATCATTGTCTTCCTAATCATGACACTCAAGGCTGTTTACATTAAAAAAATACATGTTCAAGTGCTGTATCTTTAATATGCAACCTATAAGGTTTGGGTACACTTCAGGAGGCTTAGAATAGTGTTCATAAATTGCTACTAAATCACCATTATATCATTTCCTAAAGTATGCACAATAGTAAGAGAGTTTTTTCTGGACTGTAAAAATACACTATAAGTGTATACAATAGAAGTGAATACTACAGACACAAATGCCAAGCAGGTGAGAGATTTCAAATAATGCAGAGGAGCTGTTGAAATAAAACCTCAGAGACTTTTAGGATTTTTTTTTTAAATATGCACTACTTCCTCCTGCCTACAAAAGAAGGGAAAATTGGGAAAATCCAATTATTAAAAGGAAAGTAATTGGCCACAGTTTGTAGTTGTTCTTGTATTGATTCTCAAAGGATATGTGATCTTGAGCATATCTAACACAATTATACAATTTTTGTGAAGCAGAAAGTGGAAAATTCTTATTTGTCAAATCCTGAAAATAAAAAGGGAAATGATAAATGACCTGCAAATTAGAGAGAAGTTCAGCCACTTTTTTCGTGAAGAGTGTAAACTTATTTGTCCGGATGATTGAATTGCAGATTATTTGCCAAGGTGTGAAACTGTGCTTTTACTGTTTATTTTTCCACCAAAAACAACAGGGTGCCAAAAATGAACACCAAAAAAATCTAAATAAAAGCATAGAATATCTAAAAATCTATAATAAATCACATACCAATTTGAAAGGAAATGGAAAAAATAAGACACATAATTTAAATAAAGGCATACATACTCCCTATAAAACAGAAGTGAAATTTGAATATTTAAGAGCTAAGACATTTGAATAAGTAAGGTTTTTTCTGCCACTAACACCCATATTATTTTATGAAAGAAAATCAGCAGCAGCTAAGAGAAGTGTTAATCTGGTATTGATGGCTGCGCACGTCTAAGGTACTTTTTACACCTCAGTGACTGATTCTATGATGTTATGAATTAATCTGCAGTGTCAGTTGTCTATTCCTATTTTTCTCTGTCATGATGACATTCCTCTTAGCATAGCAACCACTTGCTTCCTGATGAATTTCTGCTCATTCACTTTCCAAAAGAGACTCAACATTTGTGCTAGCACTAAGAAACATTTTTTGAGACTGTGTGCTCAAGATTATCAATAAAAGATAAACAGTGCATCACCACCCCAAGTACAGAATTTAGAAAGCCACATATTACTCTGAAATCTGGTCTCACTAATGAAAATAAAAATTAGTGATTAAAAAAAAAATTATCTGCTAGGGAATCAGCAACAATATATTATAAAAATGAATAGCTGTGTACAGGTCATACATATGTGACAGGGTCCTGAGAAGTGGCTGTCCCTATCCGGCCTCATCAAGGCTACCCCTGCCCACAGCTCAGGATCCCATGGCACCCCCCAGAGACATCATCCCCTGCCCCAGTGATGCTGCAGCAGAGCTGGTCTCCAGCTCCCACTGCCCTGTCCTGTCCAGCCATGCCCCTGGTGAGCCAGGCCCTTATAGTCTGGTGCAGCCTCAACCTGTCCCCATCCTCAGGGATATCTCTGATGCCTGGAGATGCTCCACTGCCCCTGGCTGTTTGGCAGCTGACAGTGTAACCAGGAGTGTCCTTCTGTCAGGGTCTGCCCTGCCTGTTCCATTACCACACCTTATGTTTCAAAGTGCTTCCTCCAGCCCAGGGCTGACTCCTTGTCTAAACCAAATGAACCCATCTGGTCTTCTGAACCCAAGAACCACCTGACGTAATCACTTTAAGTTCCAACACCAAGTGGTCCTGTCACATCACATTCCCAGGTTGCTCTTCCTGCCCTTGCTCCATGTCCCCTGGCAGAGTTGTGTGACAAGCCACAGCAATTAAACCTCCCTTCTGACCCAAATCTGTGTGCCCTGACAACACGCTCAGACGTTTGCTGATCCCAATTTCAAATGATATAGAATATAAATCACCTAACCTCTCTAAGACTTCCTATATATATATGTGTACATTTATAAATTTAACACTGGTTAAATTCATAACAGGTGACTGGCCCCATCCATAGTATCACATTCATAAGGCTAAGGTTGTCTAACCTACATGCCATGTTGTTTGGGTAGCTTACTCCTGTTAGCTCCTACCCTCTGTGTCAGAGACACACTCTGTGGATCCTGTGGGCACAGTCCTCACAGTACCCAACCAGGAAACCAAGTCCAGCATGTGGATGATGACAGGTGACAGTCAGGAACCTAGAAATGGTCAGAACACTCCAGGAAGAAGTAATTTTTTTTCTATGTAGTAACATCAGCTTTAGGAAAAAAAAAATCTTATGGCTTTTTTATATAAATTCTCATCTGACCAATATGGGTCAGTCTTTACATCACATAACATTTTGACTTAATGAAGAAAAGATTGGTATTATGGAATAACTTTTGCTAGACAGCATTTGTACAGTGAAGAGGAAATTATCCTCATCCATTATATGCACAGAGTGTGGGGTTAAGATGTGCCAATGGGTCAGCATTCAGTGAAAAACAGTGATTGTTCTCTCTGAAACAGCTTTCACTACAGCTAAAGTCTAGGGAGTTCAGCTTGACACTGTGAGGCCCATGCTTTATTATACTTGTCCATATTTCAAAGAAGAGCTTAGTATATGTGGGTTTGTCTGGAAAAACGAAAACTGAGACATAGGATAAAAAATGTTGTGAAAAACTATGGTCATGAAGAGGTGAGCTTTCTCCTTCACTCAGAATAGAAAAGTAAATAATTCAAATAAGATGAAAATCTGTTAGTAATAGTAGTTGAGAAAAAATTTTAATAAGTCACGATTAAAACACTAAATGAGTTTTTTAATAGTTTTGGATGTTACAAAGGTAGCAAAAAATATTTTAAGGAATGGATAAAAAATACCTGCAAGAAAAAAATAATTTACTTAAACTTACTTGATTCTGCTTTCATTAAGAGAGAGACTAGCTGGTACCTTAAGATCCCTTCCCACTCTACTTAACAACGGTCCTATCACAAATGAAGAGATGTTTACAGGGTTTTTTGTTTGTTTTTTTTTCAGAGTATGTTCAAACAATACACTTAGGTTTAATTTTTGGTTTGTGAGTTTGGTTTTTTGTTCTATTTTCTTTTGCTTTTGTTTTTTTTGTTATTTTATTTTTAAGATTTTTTTACTTATTTTTCTAGCTTAGCTAAGATATTCTCTTCCCAGCCCAATATGAGAACTTTGAGTCACTTGATGTAAGGATAATATCTTCCAACTATTTCCTCAGAAATGCTTGAATAGCAATTTGAGTCATACAATATTAGATGGGCCAGTGCATTTGGTTTCTTGGAGGAGCTGTGTATGAGATCAGAATGTTCAAGATCTTAAGTCAGTGTTCATAGCTTCCATTGCACATTTCGTTTTATCCCAGCAAAATGCTTCTAAGGTCACATCTGCATCAATCTCCTTGTATTTCTTGAACGTTTAAGTAGGAAAATAAATGGGGAAATAAATTCTACTAAGTATAACTTAATAAAGACTCAACTAAGGCTCTACTTACATTGTTTATGCATTTTTGCATTTGAAAATGCTTGGGAACAAAATCAAAACTTGTTTTGTCATTGTGTACAGAAGCATTTTACTTTTTTTTTTCCGCTATGTAAATAAATCAATTTTTCTCTGGAAATCTTCCTTCCAAGGAAAGACTGCTCACACTTTCTGTGCTGCACCATCAAACAGTGTCATATTAATCAAAAGCTGCTATTTATTGTACACTTGGTGTTCATTCCTGACAGATTGAACCCAGAACTGTCATTTTAAGGCTCAAATGTGGCATTTTTTACCCCTCTAAGAAAGTTCTGGAGTTATATTAGTTTGAGTGTAAATTTCCATCCAAGGTTTTAATCTTGCAAATGAGCTAATGTCAAAAATACACATTTTCCTTAATAGAGCATAGGCTACTACCAGAAGCATTGTATCAGCTAAGAGTAACTATAGTTCTATCCCAGCAGGCCAACTCTTCTGTTGTTGTGATATCTATGTAAAGAATTGTAACCTCAAGTGAAAATAAAAATTCTTGTTCCATGCAGAAGGCATCATTATAAAATTAACTTAGTAGGAAGAGACAGTGCTAAATGTAGAATGCTAGTTTTTCCTTCCTTTTTGATTCCCAAGGAGGTATATCAAAATGTTTGAATACAATTTTGCTGAAGAAATAGATGGTAAAACATTCTAATTTAAATGTCTATGAGGCACCCACCAGTGTAATCACAGAAAATGCAATCATAACACTGGCAAAAGTTATCATTTACTTTGAAAAACAAAATGGAACTGTTATTGCATCAAGTTTAACCTCAAATCTGTCTGTACACTAATTTAAAATCCTAAAGGATAGCATGCTGTCTGAAGAACTAAAATAAATTGGTGTATTGTAACTGGAATTTGCATTTTAAAATAGTTTGGAGTATTTTTTGGTAACACAATCAGAGCTGTTCCACTTCACTGAAGTAATTCAATATGCATCCTACAATAGAAATAGTATTTCCTAATACAAGCAACCTTCTCAATGCAAATCTACACAATCTCATAAAATATTAAATTGTATTCTTCAAAGCTTTGCAAGATAAGTGATGTTCAAATGTGAGTCTTGTTCTACACCATATTTCTTTATTAATGCAACATTTTTCAACTTTCTGAATATGAAAAAGTTTTCTTGCATGATATGTTTCTTGGTTTTGTTTTGGTTTTTTGTTGTTTTGTTTTTCATTTTTCTGGAGGCAGTCCACTTCATAACTTGCCTATACCTCCCAAAAAGTCCAATAATAACTATACCAAAATAAAGAGTAATGTTAAATGTATGAGTTTTTTTCCCATGTTATGCTACTGTTAGTCTTCCACATAAAACTGTCTGAAAGGGTAGCGCTACTATCAGGCTGTTTTAAAAAGTCTCTAGGATGACATGGTTAGGAGTATGTATATGATCAGACAGACATATTGCTGTCCATTAAAAGTTTTGAAAGGAATCACTAGAGAGCACTTAGCAGAAGCTACAAACATCCTGAGCATTGAACACATAAGGTTATCCAAACCCTTTAATGCCATCTCCGGAGACAAGCCTGAGAAAGCTGATTGAGTTCAGAATATTTTAGCTTTTATGTTGACAAACTGATGCTACTAGAACTGTAAAAATGAAGTTTAGATGACAAAGTTGGCAACAACAACATTTTTCACAGCACAGGAAGCATTACCTGCTTACTATAACTAAAAGAAAAAGGAGAAAATGGGATATAAAGTAAATCTCAAACTGCCAAAAATTTACAAGAGCATTCAAATCACACAGTCTGTTCATTATAACTTGTTTTCAGCAAGAGTTTTTACATAAATTGTACCTGATTTTCTGAGGCTTTTGTTTTGTTTGCATTAACCTTGATTGAAAACATGACAATACCAATACTGGAACAACATACATCATAATAGAAATTGGCTTAAGATTCTGAAGAATTAGTTTTTATTTCATATTACCATAAACTCTAAGATGTCTAAGACTGCTTTCCATTTTTATTCTGCCTGAAGCAAGAACTAACTGTTCTACCAAAGAGCACCCACCAGTGACATAAAAGCGAAACATTATTTTTGGTATGGTGTACAACTGTCTCCCCTCTATAGCTGAAATTTCAATATAATTTCAGTATCAGTTTTGCTTTTTTAAATCATTGCCTCAATGAGCTGAATGGAAAATTATTTAACACATAAACTTACTCTTAGATGGATAATACATTTTATCATTTATATAGTTTTTCTTGGTCAGAAAAACTATTTTTCTAGTAGACCCATTTATCATGAAAAATAAACTTAATAAATGTTTTATGAAAGTGGAGAATGTATGTCTTTCATATTTTTTCTCTATGACTATATATCTATATATATATGTGCATAATATGTGGCAGGAATTTATTCTATGACTAGGCTGTGGAGACATTTGGGAATCCAGTAACATGCAAAAGAACATCTGCCTTGATATGTCTTTTTACCTTAAGGTAAAAATTTTTTAAAAATATCCATTTGTGAAGAATTTAATGAACAATTATCATGAAGTGACAGAGAATTTCTAGTTTCTTCCCAACAGAAAAAAATTGCAAAAAACACCTTGTAGCTGTGCAGCTATTTACAGAAATTATATGTCAAGTACCATTATTTGAAATATATCTCTGCCATCTGCTCCAGTCCCAGAATTCAAAATGGGAAGATTCTGCATTTATGATACATGAGTCTAAGACAAAATGTGAAAATGTGTCTGTAATCAAAGCATTCCTGTCCAGCCTAGTCTAAAAAAAATTATGTTCTTATTAGTCATAGGCCTTACGTAGGCATCACAGATAGGAAGATTTTTGCACCTTCCAAATATCAAGAGTAACTTTATTAAAATGAAAATTTAATGCACAACTCTATTACAGAGTGGAAAAATAAATTTTACACAAGTTAACTGCAAGGTTCCTAGAAGAGCGATCTTCAGTGTTATATAGTACGAAAAATACACAGGCAGATTATTTCCTGCAGGAGGTTACCATGTAATTTGAAAAATCTTTCATCAATTGCACCTTATAATTTTTTAAAATCCATTTTATGCAAGACATTTGTTAACTTGAACTTGATATTCTGCCTTAGAACAAATCACTTCATACTGCTGATCATACAAGTGTTCTGAGCTATAGATGCAATATCCACTCCTACAATGACATCATGAGCCACAGGAAATTTTCTGCTTTGCTTGAAACTACAATGCTTACATCCATGCTGAATCAGAAATTGACAGGTCTAGACCCATAAGTTCCCTCACAAAAGAGGAAGAGCATCTGAAATCTACTTTAATTTTTACTTTAATTGCCTTATTGTTAAAATTTTAATAGGTTCATGTTTGTGCCATAGAAATGCTAGACTAACAGTTTCAGTAAAATGGGGTCAAAACAAGATAACTACTAAAAGCACAAAAGAAAAGGAATCTTAAAAAAAGTAAAAATAGGGTAGGTAGATCCTTTTGAGAAAAGAAAAACCTGAGCTGAAGTTATATGAGTTGACGTATAGTGATGACTATAAGAAGAAAAACACTGGAACAAAAATATAAATAAACTGTGAATTTACACCTATATAGTTTTAACTTCTGTTTAACCTATGATATTAGGTATTTTCATGTTACTGATGCTTTTTACTAATGCTGTAATTTCCATAGCTTTTACAGCAGAGAGAGTAGTTTTGTTGTTGTTTAAGGTTTGGTGGGTTTTTTTAAATTATTCCCATAAAGCTTTAACATAGGAAAGACTTACCGCTACAGATCTGAGCAGAAAACCAACCATGGAATAGTTCCGACAGATAAACATACCTCTACGTGTATATATGTATATGGTTAAAACACAAGCTCACTGTAATTCCCTAGGAATAAAGTTCAGTTCCTGAAAAATTTTGCTTCTAAGTCACTTTTCTTCTAACTCCTAAACACCACTGCACTATCCTCACACATCTGTATTAGTGACAGCATCAACAGATCTTAAAATTGCACCACCCTTTTATACACAATTTCCTTATCCTTAGTGTTGAAGAGCAACTCAACATCATAAATCATACCTCGGTGTAGAAAACCTGAAAGCTGTAATTCTTCCAGTATGCCTCACAGTATAGTGACATGGCAGGGGTTCTTGGTAGTGGGCTGAGTCCTTTCACACAGTAATAGCTAATGAGCAGTGGCTTACTTCTCTCTGTCAAAATGAAGAAGGGTTTGTACAAGAACAATATTTATTAGTATTATGTACTATAGCTGCTGTGTTCCCTTCCCCCTTCTTTATCCATTGTGTGAGATCTCAGACCCCTATTTCAATGCTCCTCTCAGTGTGAAGAACTCACATTCATTATCCTCAAGAAAGGGCTCCAGCTGTGTTTTCAAAGAAAATGGCTGCAACTGCATTTCACTGGGAATTCAACCTTCCTGTGGTTTAAATATTTTAGCAGGGAGAATACCTACGGGTTCTCTAGTTATATTTTCAGGAAAAAAACAAAAAAAACCAAACCACTAGTCACTGATTACTGAGAAGGCAATCCCTAAAACACTCAGTACTTAATATAAATCTACTCAGAAACTTTGAAGCTGAACATGAAAGCAACTGCCAAGCTATTGACAGGGATAAGTATCAGTACAGCAGGTTTTTCCTCCCCTTGTGAGTTTTGGAATATGCACACTAAAATACCCAGGAGGTTAATATTAAGTACTTAAATCCCTTGGTGAATCTAAAAATCATAGAATACAGCAAATCTAACTTTGCAGCTGCACCTTATGTTGTTATTGCTGTGATCCTTCACTTGACTAACATATTCAGTCACAAAAGAGTCTGATGTTTCCCATATTACATTCTCTTCCTATGTAAGGATACTGCAGCAAATAAAAAAAAAATCTCATTTGTTCATCAGCTGGGTTATTTTAGAAAGCTTTGCAGTGGCATGTAATACACTGCATATGAACATGGCTCCCTCTACTGACTACTTTTAGAGACTCCAAGAATTTGTTTTACCAGACTTATTTTATGCCTATAAGTTTATAACAATAATATTCACAAAACAAATAGAATTTCTGAAGTTTCTTCTATTCCGAAAAACAGGGCTTTTCCTTGATTATTTTCTCTTCATATTACATGCTCTTTTGACAAAACATTTATTCCTCTAAGTCCGAAATTCCAATTTGCTGTCAGGACTGTTATGAACTTCTGCCAGTTCATAAGCAGCTTTAAAGAGTCTTGAAAGGGTATCTAACTAGTTTATTAGCAGAATTATATTTGCAACATAGTGTCTGCAATCTCATATATTCAAAAATTTTGAAACATAAAGAATTCAAAGGTTGAAATCTAACAGAAAAAGAGATGGATAAGGGAAATCAATAATTAAGAGAATTGTCCTGGAATAGGTCATTAGTTAATACAAAACAACCACCACCAAGACCAAAAAAACCTCAAACAAAAAAAACCTACACAACCAGCCAACCAACCAACCAAAAACAATTAAAAAAAGAAAAAAAAAATGAAAGAAACAAAAGACAATAACAAAAAAAAAAAATCACAGAAAATAACAAAAACCTGTTCAGCAAATTAGAGAGAGCATCTTTCATTTCATGTTTAAAACACCATACCTAGTTATGAACAGTTATTTTAGAAGAGGTTTCTATCATTCAAAGATGTCATACTCTAGACATACTCATTCCAGGAATAATCTAGGCTTCCTTTGTAGTCATTCCAGGGAAATGGTGGATGTAGCAAGAATGGGCCTCTGGGGGACATACTTCTTTAGAAGTCTTCTTTACAGTAGAAGGAATTGCCCGAGTTGGGTGATCTGCTGAAGGGTAGGTAGGCTCTACAGAGGTATATAGAAAGACTTAATCAATGGGTCAAGGACAATTTAATGAGATTCAACAAGGCCAAGTCTTGCCCTTGGGTCACAACAACTCTTTGCAGCTCTACAGGGTGAGGACAGATTGTTTTGAGAGCTGTTCAGAAGGGACTTGGGAGTGCTGTCTGACAGCTGAATAAGAGCCAGTGAGCTGAATATTCAGCCAGTGGAAAAACAGAAATAATTTCTCAGTAGTTCAGAAGCTAACATTGTCCTTGGTTACATTCAACATTACAAAGACGAGTAGACCGAGGATATTTGTATTTATCTTGTCTCTAAGTCAGAATAATATTTCATCAGATTCTTATCCAGCAGTCTTTTCTGTATCTCTGCATTGTCCTACAAAACTCATTTAAAAAAAAAAAAAAAAAAAAAAGAAGGAAAAAAAAGAGTCACCTTGCTTCATGAAGTGTCATCTTTGATGCTATCAGTCACTGTATTGTGCTAAGCAAGATGATTTTATGAGCTGGAGGAAACCCATGCCTCATAAACTCAGCAGAGGTGAGTGAGTTATGATAGTCGTTCAAATACGCTAATGAAATTCCTAAAACATCAGTATGGTACATTAGTCTTCCTAACATTTAGCTTTATTAAGCACACAGATCAATGGGAAGCTGTCTTGTATGCCAATTGTTTAGCTTCTTTAAAATCCATAAATTTTTAAACTGCTTTTCTGCCCATAGCAGAGGAGAAACTTCGGTGGTCAAATTTCAAACTGTGGATAAATCTAAGGATTTTCTAGGTGTACATAGGAGTTAAACCCAATTTATGACTTCTAAGTTGTCATTGTGAACACATTTGTTCACTAATGGTTACCCTAACATTATCCCCATATAATGTTTATCTATAGCTCTTGACTTCCAGTAAATTTGCAAGTGTTCATGTGTTCCAGAATCAGTTTTGGAATTGCCAACACATATTTCTCTTTTTTACCCTTGTGAAAGTGGAATATGATGTCATGGCACATATTGCCAAGGTAGTGACACTTTTGTGATAAAAATGTAACACAAAG
>JANRGV010000051.1:68519781-68559922 GCA_024734035.1 Alethe castanea
GTACATATTGGCTAGGTTGTGTCTGTTTTGTGATAAATATGTAACAATAAGTTTTCAGATATAGAAGTATAGTTTTCTAAGAGAGATTTGAAATTAATCTTCAGAAAAAAAAGCTCAAGAAATTAATCAGATTCTAAATAAAATGAACTGCATTTCTATTCTGAAAGTATCAAATGACAATTTTAAACATGAATAATCTTTGTCATGGAAATATGTTTATGTGGAATACTTATTGATTGCAACAATAAAGAACAATTAGGAAATTGTATAATGCTTTGTATTTGAATGTGAAGAAATTGGCTGAAAAAAGCAAGTAAGTTCCCTTTGTGCATCAGGGAACAAATTAGTTACTCAATAATGAAGAAAATGCTCACTCTGTATACTACCTGTAAACAATAGATCATACTATTGTGAATTTTGCAACACAAAATATACTTCTCAGTTTTATACTTATGTACCTTTCTTTTTTTCCTTGTTCTATTTTTTTTTATTATTTATTCTGAGTAAAAAAACCAGCAACAGCAGCAAGAACAACCCCTAGAGGAGAGAAAATTGTTGTTTTCTTAGATATATATGAAGAGCATGTAAAAATTCTCCATTTCAAATGCCTGCATCCTCTAATTTAAATTTGTGTTAGCTGTTCTTAAATGAAGAATATTAAAAAGTTGCAAAATTCTGCAATTACACAGGACCAGTAGATTAAAAAACTACCAAGTAACAAATATGAACAGTTGCCAGTGGTGGGAAATCATTGTTTTATTTTGTTTTGCTTTTTCCTTAATAATTCAGGAATAACCAGCTTTGGATATTATATAGAAATTGAAAGAGTCAACCAAATCTAACAATGGATAAAACAGTTTTGTGGATCATAAATGGTGCTAATTATAGTAATAATAAAAAATAGATGTAATCAGAAGAGTCTGAAAAATTAGTCTGGATCACTTAGCAATTTCAAAGTAAAGGATCATACTCAAATAAAAGTGCTGAAATTCAAAGAAATATATTCAATTGGAATAAAAAGACAAAATTAGAAAGCAATGATTCTGAAAAAGATATAAAGATCATTGCAATTTGCTGAGAGTACCTATTGCAATGTTGGTGGAAAAGAATACTGAAAGACATAAAAAGGAGGATCATAAGAGTAAAAGGGGTGATATTATCTCTGCTCAGCTCAGTGAGACCAATATACAAAGTTAGCATCCATATTTTTAAAATATGTAAAATTGTAAAAGGTACAGACTAGAGACATTTCCAAGAGCTGTAAAAAATGGCTGATGGTGGAAGATTTAAAGCACAGTCTGTTTGGTTGATCAAAAAGATTAAGTGATTTGATTGCACTCATAAGTACTTACATGGGGGCAAAATGCCCATTGCTAACGGTCTTCATTCTGGCAGAAAAGGGCTATCAAGGATCTATGCTTGGAAGCTGAAGCCAGATAAATTCCAATTAGAATTTAGGCACATCTTTTAACTGCAAGGGCAATTAATCACTGAAGCAAGGTACCGAGGGATGAAGTAGATTTCTCTGTCTGTGGAAACCTTTAAATAAAGAATGGTTGCCTTTCTAGGAGATATACTTCAGCCAAACACAAGTTATTGTCTACTCAAATAAAAGTTATTGAGCTCAGAAGAGCTCAATAAAACCGGGTAAAGTTTAGAGTCTTTTAATTGAAAAGGGCTAAGATTGATGATTTAATGGTGCAGTTTGACCTTACTCTGGAAGATTTTGTGGTGGATAGCCTTAGTCATTTCTGTACCTCTCACGATATGTTTACATACAAGAATCTTGGGCCAGAAAACTCAATCTGCTATGTAAAAACCCATAATTGGTCTTCTTTTACATTTGCAGAATAGGTATAGTGTTTTTTAATACGGAACTTTGTTGGTTTTATTGAAGTGAATAAAAAGCATTAAGGATAATATTTTGCAATTGTTTCCAAATATATATATATTTCAAATGTTCAAATAGCCTAAATCAATATTAATTTTAGCATATCCACATAAGGTTCAAGTATTGAAAAAATAAAATAGAAGACTGTAGAGCTCAAAGCATCATGGGCATACACACAATTAACTTTACCAAAAATGAAAAACACGAGTTTGAAGTCAAATATTGAAGTCAATGGAACCAATCACAGGTAAGTATGTGTATAAATCTTTGAAGAATCAGTGTTTCAGTTTTATCCCTGTAATGATTTAACATAATTTTGAATACATGTTGGAAATAGACATACAGAATAAAATACTGTAACACTTAAACTACCACTAACAAATAAGTGATATCTTTATATGGCATGCGAGTTAAGTAGAATATAGGTCTGGGCATCAGGCAACTGGGGTTTCTGGGCATTGGTGAGTGTTGGGGGAGACTTAGGGGGGCTGAACAAGGACAACCAGGGCTGGTGGTGCCTGCAGATTCCAAATACTCAGCAATTTCATACACATCCCCTCTGGCCCCTGAAAACAGGGCACAAAAACTTTACACCATCCATCTCCAAGTCCTTTGTTACTGGGTGTCCTACCCCACTGAGAAACAAGTTAAGGGTTTTCTTGAACATTTTTTTCTTTGGTAATGTACTTAGAGAAACCCTGGGCTTTGCTTTTTCTTTTTCCTTGTTAATTTCATCTGCATCTGTGTTTTGGCTTTCCTAACTCTAACTGCACACTTGGGCAATGTCTTTTTATTTCTACCATCCCTTCTTCCACCTTTTGTATGCTTCATTTTTGCATTTGAGCTCAGTCAGCCAAACAGTCTCTGGACCATGCATGCCTTCTGACTTTCTGCAAGGAGCAGGTTGCTTTTGCACTCTGAGAATCTTGTTTCCTGAAGATCAATTATCTATCCTGGGCTCCTTTGCCCCTCAGAGCAATTTCCCATGGAATCTTTCCAAGCAAATCCCTTGACAAGCCAAAATCTGCTCTCTTGAGGAATGTCTCTCTAATTCTGCTACCTTTCTACTCACTCCCTTCAGGGTACACCCTCTCAATTCTCCAACATTTACAACAGCCAAGTCTGCCATTAACCTTCACAACTCTGGCCAGCTTCAGGATTAGTAAATCTAGTGGCACACATCATCCTATAGGTTTGTTGAGCATGTAAGTCAATAAATTGTCTTTTACATTCTTCAGGAATCACCTAGGTTGCTTGTTTTCAGACACATTGCCTTTGCAGGATGTACTGAAGTGGTTATTTTTCCCCATGAATACAAATGCCTGCAGGTGTGAGATTTCCTTTGCTGTTTATACAAGGCTTTCTAAACAGACACTATCCCACTGTTAATTATGAAATCTGGACATTTATTTGTGCGACAAAGTGCAAAATTAAATGTTTGGTAAATACTAGCTTTTTCTAGAGATGGTATATCAGCCCAAATAGTAAAAGTTGCTAAAAATTGTAGGCTAATAAGATAATTTAGGCATTAGAGAATTAGTTTTAAAAATTTTGATAAAGTCTAATTGAAAATTATTATTTATCTAAAAGAATCTGAAGTTTTGTTCTGAGTGCAAATGAAAATACACACAGTTTAAATAAATATATTTTAAAATATTCTTTAAAGAACATACAAATTAGGAAGATAATACCAAGAGAAAAATAATGAGCTGTGCGAAGACTTGCCATAACATGGCACTATATTCTACACTCCTACCTTAACATATATATTTCTCTCTATGTATAAATATATAAAGAGAGAGAGAGAAAGAGAAAAGTAAAGAAACAGTAAGGACTTTAACATACACCATCCAATAATAAAAAAAATCTGTGAAACAACATTACTTATTTTCGTGTTCTTAAAATTATGACTCAAATTTTTATTCCTATTCGAATATCATACAGAGATGACAGTGCTTGCAGCAATTATGTCATTTATTTTCCTTTGTTCTGGTCTTGCTTTGTGATATCAATTCATTTTATTCATTGACTAACCTAATATTTATGGCAATGTGAGAGCTAAATTTAGAAAACAAATGAGATTTCTTTCATATATAAGGGCCAATATTGCACTATAAATACATGGATACTATAAATATTGTGATTCACATGGCAGGAATTCTCTTCTTAGCACTATACAAAGGTACAAAGGAAAACAGAGGTAATATGACAGGCAAAATTGCCCTTGATGAGGAGGAAAAGAATACAGGTAACATCCTCTTTCACAACAGTCTCAGGCTTGTTTAAAGATATAGAACTTATCCTGTATCCTTCAAGAGTCCTTTGGTAGATGTCACTGAAGTGGTTTCAGAAATAAAATACATCATATATCGGCAAAGAAATATGTCAAAATTATTTTATATTCAAATTGTTGTAAGACATTTCTAAAAACAGAAGTATGATCACAAAGTATAGCAACTGCATTCTTATTTATTAAATATATTTTTAAACACTGAAAGATGCATAATAAACCAGCCCATCCAGCTAGTAATTTAAATACATAAACACTTAATACACATCAATAATACTCTAAGTAAAAATGTAGCCTGAATACTGAACACAAATATAATTCTTTCCATTAGAAAAGTATTCCAAATAGCTAATCTGCCTAAGCAGATGTTTTGTTGAAACACCTTTCTCAAAATATCTTTTCAAAACTGATAAGACTATTTAGAATTATGCATCCCACCTCTAGTTCTGAAAGGAAATTTATATCAGAAGGCACATATATTGTCAATCCTCACATCCAGTTAAAAACCATTCTTATACTCGTTTTGCAGAAAATTAGTTGCTTATGTCAAAAAAGATGGTATGCATGCATGTGCAAACACAGGTCTTTTCTCAGATGGAATGAAGGCTACATTGTATCTATTTTTAATATCACAAAACACTATTAATATCTTCATTTCTAAATGAATTCTGCATATAATTTTTAATATTAGGATGAATTGGGTTTATTTTGTTCAACAATCTCTTGCATAGCAAATAATGGGAGTTGAAAAATATTTCAACGCTGTTGAAAAATATTTCCAAAGCTACTAATAAGTTCAGATGAATATTGACAATATTAGAGGCAAAATTTTCAAACACAAAAATAACTAAATTAAAAAAATACTGTGGAGAGTGGATGAAAAGGTGATTGGCACCAGTTGTGCCAGATAATTAGGGTTAATATCACTTCACCATTAGGGCATTTTAAGTATAATACATTATCTCTGTACCAACTTTTTAAAGTGTGTTAGAGAAAACTATTACTGCAGCTTTTAGAAGAAGGCATGGAAAGAACATAAGAATTGAATTAAATATATTCAAGATTATAGATTTTATGTGCATATATATAAATTATGACTATTGTTGCTAGTTTTACTAATACATTTGATCAACTGGTTGATCAACAGGTTGATAAATGCTCAACTGGTTGATTCTTACATTTTCCTACTTAAGAAAGAAGGTAAGTATGTGATACTATGGTACTACTTGAAACACTGAAAACTCAAAATAAGATATTTTACAGAGATTTTAAAAAATTACTCTTTTAAAATATTTTTTTTTTAAATAGGTAGAAGTATCTTATTGGAACTGTGCAACTTCTGAACAAAATTTTCAAAACCTTCTCATTCAAATATTTTCTTTTGTTATTTTTGTTAAGGACAGCAATCTCAAATATATTTGTAATGGATTATATGTTTGCCCATATGCACTGAACATCAGCTATTAATTCCTGAATAAATTTTTCAGTTTTACAGGAATATTATTCAGAGAAAATGGAGAGGAAAAAAAATTGTATTTCTGAAGCAATAAAGCTCTCAGCCTGTGTAGCACCATGACTGAAATAAAGTACAGAGTAGCTGCCAATTGCTGACTCTTCACAATTACTCTCAGAAATATTAGTTCCAAATGATTAAAGAAAATCTGAGAAATACTTATATGTGTATTGCAGGAGCTGTCTGGGACATCTGGTCAATAGAAAGTTCAGTTCTTCAAAAAGTGACTGAAAAATAATTAACTTTTAATATGGAAAGCTGGTTTAAAACAAACTAGACCAAAACAAACCGACCAAACAGAAACAATAAAGTCCATGGTCACTGAAATGTTTGCTGTTTTCGTATGTGAAAGATTGATTTGTAAAGCTGCGGCCAGATATATGAGAAACTATTTATGTCTAGGCCCAGGCTGAAACTTATAGAGCCTGTATTTGCAAATTTTGGGTTCAGAAAACTGTGAGTCATAGTAAAGGCATAATTCATTTAATAATTCAATGATTAAAAAAATTTGCTAAAATAAATACTTTATATAGTACCAAAAATAAATATTTGGGGTATCAAAATGAATTAAACTGACAACCTAATCTAATATTTTTATTAAAATTTCATTAAAACAACATGTATATTCAATATGTGCAACTCCCTTTTACAATAAGTTGTCTTCTTACAAAGCAGAACAGAAAAGACTCCCAAATAGTTTTATATTCAGTGTTTGTCCAATGAAGCTTACTTTAGACAGTCTGAAATGTGTTCTTTGGCAGTTGATAAACAAATACGGACAATAATTTTTCATTTTGTCTAACTAATGATTGACTGAAAAAGAATTATTCATTTTGACATGCCTTAGGTTCATAAAAATTTTAAGTGACAAATGTTTCCCTGTTACTTAAGCATGCCTGAAAAAGTGGTATTTGAATAACCATTGTTTTTATGCAATTTTATAATTTATTACAATAACTTTTGCAGGTGTTGATAATTTTCTGTGAAGGATTAGGTCATGTAATTGGGTTATGCTACCACGAAGCCTGTTAACTCTTTCAGCTGCAGAAGGAAGTAAGGGCAACAAAGGTCAACGAGGCCAAATTTTCTGGTTGCCGTGGAATCCAATTTCATGCCTAGATAGTACACAGCACAGCAGGATTGCTGAAGGGCAGCCTTTCTGTAGCCCAGGAAATATGATGTTTTGTCATTAGTTGTAAAAAGCCTCAGGCTTTGAATTGACCTGGCAGTGCTGCCTTGCAGGACTCGCTTGCGTTTGCCTTGTCCTGAGCTGATACCCTGCTTTCCCTGTGATAGTAATTGTCTCACAATCTGGTAACTATTGCTGAAATCTGCTTCAAATTACATGGCAGTAACAAATAGCCATTCTCTGTGAGGGGAATTGCTGGTGACACCAGCATTAAATGTGATGTTGTAGAGTGTGCATATAGGGTGACATCAGAAGCTCCAGTTTATGAAAACAGAACACAGTGGTCAAAAGCTGATAGATGCAGGAGTGCACCTGTGTGAGCCAGCTAAAACTAACTTCAGAGAAAAAGTAGAGAACAGAAAAATCGAAGCCCAAGGCAGAAGAACTCCCCACCATTAACAAAAAATGTCTTTTGGCAAAAAGCTCAGGACACTGATGAGTTGTTGTAGCCCCCCACTTCCTACTAAGGAAACTTTTGATCTTGGCTTTAGTACCTAGCAAGACAGAAGGGTAACATAACAGCAGAAGACAGGAATATATAATAAGAAGCTAATATTTAGTAAGTGTTTGTATTGAGTAGGTGTTCTCTCTCTTCATTTCAGCTTTTATTAAGTGAGCTTTGCAGTTACTGAAATTTTAACTGTAACTATTTCTTGCACTATTTTTAGAGTTCCGAAACATTTCCAGGACATAAATTCTTAACCCATACATAGCATATATGACCTTTCGTCCTGAAAAAGACTTTCATGAGTGTTTCTCATCTCTGTTCCATGAAAGTGTTTTGGATGTTTCTTCCAAGTTTCTTCCTAGGACTGTGGAGATTCTCACAGCTCCCAGACATCAATTTTTGTATACTGCTGAAGCTTGGTAATCTTGTTGACTTAAATTGCTATGTAACTTCTGAACTTAAAAAAACTGTACAAATCAGGCAGTATCCAAGTAGGCATAAGAAAGTTATTGCTAGTTTGTGCAGAAGACAGCTTCAATTCAGTAAAAACCCCTCCATTTACAAATTAAGTTGAGCCCAAATTAAAAGCTAATTAAAGAGTTTTAGTTGAGGGATTCAATAAGCGTAATGCAGTTTTTTTTTTTCTAGGAAATGTTCTCTATTGATAAATAAGATACACTTCTCCATAAAATTGGTTTAACAAAGCATATCTTGCTTTTTATCTGGTATGGGTACAATACAGTAGTGGCCCTTTCTACAGAGAAGGGAAAAGATTAACATATATTTCTCTATTGACTGATTAAAAAAAGAAATAAACCTTAATATTAGTATTTCAGAGTGAGCTAATTTCTATTTGGTCACATTCTTAACTGCTGCAAACTGAGGTAGTTTCAGAATCAATGAGATATACCACCAGTCTCTAATCTGTATCTCAGGTAATTTTGTAAATCTATATATGTGTAAAAACCAGAAACTTTTAAAATTGTGTTTACAGGGTTATTTGGTCTAAACATAAGTTAAACAGACAGTCCAATTCATCAAACATTGTTAATCACTCCTTTCTATAAATGTGTAAACCAAAAAGAAATTTTAATAAAGCTTATATTTATTTAGTATTTTCCAAATAAATGCTTTAAATGCTATTTGTTTTAGTTATAATGTCACTGCGTTTAAATAAAAACAAATTAATTTCCATAGTCTCAGTAATTTTAGTTCTGTATTTTTAAGAGTAATAGTAGCTTTCTTATACTGTCAAGTAATGCACCAGTTTGTTTGCCATAAAAGTGCTTATCCTTATTGGGTACACATAGTAAGGCAGCTCCTCTGCTCCTCAATTCTCTTCCCATTGTTCTGTGGATTTGATATTGTTCCAGTCTTCCCCTGGAAAAAGTAAATTTTTTCATTCAAAGAATAATAAAATCTCAATATAAATAACTCCTAGTCTTATCTAACTTCAACACTCAAAATTATGCAAAGGTGATAGCATATGAAAACCCTTCCCCAGTGATGCTAAATTCTTCAATTCAACTGTTGTAATCTTTCAATTCTTTAAGTCTTCATACAGTCAGCATAAAGACTTTACATTTTTGCATAAATGCAACACAAAAATCTGTGTGCAGTAGCTAGCCTACGGAATTGAGTTGTTATTCATCTCATCTGACTTGAACTAATTAAAAGTTCCATTCATCATCTAAATTATTTTAATGTCCCTTATAAATTAATGAGAAATAAGAATATTCCAAAGGTTACTTACTGTACATAAGCCATCTGAGGAAACTGTGGGGGTGACTACTCCTTTTTACTGTCCCTAGAGGTAAGACAAGGACAGAATTTTCAGCTTTTTTATTAAGAGGACTAGATGAGATACCTTTTATTTTAACACACATTATAAAATGAGATTCGGACATACTGTTGGCTGAGTAAAAAAAAAAATATTCCTTTCAAGAAGTGCAATTTTCTCCAAGGCAAAATAAAACAAAAATCACCCACAATTTCTTCCATTAGATGGAGGTAAAACTTGTGTCTGAGGGAGATGCTGCAGTGGCCCTCACTGGAAGATGGTTTTACATCAAAGGGTTCATGACCCACATAACAGGGTCATGAACCCTTTGATGTAAAGTGGGTGCTGTCCTTTGCTGTGATGAGCTGGAGGTACAGCCTGGCCTTCAGGACCTTGTGGTTCTGAGCAAACCTCTTGTCTGCAGAATAAAATTGGCCAGTAACAGAGGAGTTGCAGGCAGCACAATTATGTTACCTCTGTGGCATTGTCTTTACCTAGTAGTGCAGCAAGAAGTTCTCATGCATATCATGTTTGATAGTAGAAATGGTAAATTTTTTTGGAAGAAAATTCTGTGACAGCTTGAAGAACCAAAAGGAAGTAACCCTTTCCACAAATGGGGTCTTCATGGTGTGCTGCCTGAGGATTGGAGATGTTCAATGATGCATCTCAAGGTTCTCACCTCTGCCTATATTATTCTGTCTTCCTTTATAATGCAAGCTCCAATAAATACAATTTTAAGTGAGACTTTATAAAGTCTGTCTTTCTTTTCTTATCATAAAGCCTCAGTACATCCTAGGTAAAATAGATGATCAAAATTTTATTGTATAAACACAGAGAAAAAAAAAAGACATTGTCTAAAAATTTAGAAATGTTCAAGAAAGTATTCAAGACACTTCCATTTCCTAGAAACAGAAAGTTCTTGTAATATATATTACCATTGCATTGTCTGCATATTTTTAAAGTTGTGTGTTAAGTAGGATATGCAATAAAAAAGATAAAAAATGGTTCTTGCTTCTGTGTAAGAAAGAAAAATAGATCTGCAGATGAATTTTTTTCAATATATACAGTTTTCTATCTGTGTAAAAAGGTTATCTTTATGAAACGATGCCAAAAAAGCATTCTTCATATTTGCTGAGGCTTCTGACAGCTTTTTAACTCCCTGCAGAGGCTCTTACCATCATCATCTGCACAAAAAGAATTACCCTTCTGGATAAAAAAAAAATATTCTGTTGACTCAAGGAGCAATGCTGACTGCTCTGATTACCCCTTGAGAGACTTAGGTTGCTATTTTAAGTAGTGTTTGATCTGTTAATTAAACATAGAGCATTATATTTGATGTATTTGTAATACCATCCGCTGCTGAGAAGTGCATTGCAAGGGTTTTCAAAGACCTGATGACTTCATTCTCAAATGCAGTCAGTGGGTTTTATTCATATTGCAGGAAAAAAATACACATGTAACCAAATGAGCACACATACAACCAAAACAAGGTCATTTGCCTCTCAAATCTTCTCAGTGAACTGGTGAGAGTGGAGGATAAACATGGGAGTCCTCTATGAGAAAATGACATTTTCTGGTGTAAATACCTGGTCTGTTCTGTTTCAGCTATGGCCCTTTTTAGAGCAAAAGAGTAAAGAAAATTGTAGGAGGTAGAGTAATAAGTGAAATGAAGTATAAAATTGCTCAGTATGTTGGCTATAAAGGCTTTAATGCTAATCCTATTATTTCTCTGCTCCAGTTGTTAAAAATTTGAGATTTATTTAGCTCATTATCTGAGTTTAGGGTTGCTTTCGCTAAATTTGAAGACATTAGCGTTTTACTAGCACAAATACTGAATTTTCTAAGGGCTTTCTGTCTATTCAATGGAAAGATAATTTCAGTTGATAATTAGATAATCTCTGNNNNATTTTAAATCTTAATTGCTGAACCATTCTTGTTTTAGCCTGCTTTATAAGTAGATACTTGGGCACTGATTATCTCAGTCTAAATTTAGATACTGGTCATTTTCCACTTTATTTTCAGGAGATGCTGTGACTATTCTAGAGAGAAGTAAAATATAAATTAATTTAAACCATGTCTTCTTTAACTGCACAATATTGTCACCCTTCTCTGAAAGTACAATTTTTAACATCAGATTTAGAACGAAACAGGAGCTGATAAAAGAGTAGGTATAGTTGTCATCTCTAAAAGTTTTACCCAAGGGCATATGGGTTTTCATGGTTCCAAATTGGTTGGATTAATGCATAGACTGAAGGAGAAGAGGTCTTAGCAAATAGATAAACCAGATCTTAGGTACTTGCTGAGACCAGATGACAGAGATCGCTGATAAGAATAGTAACAAGCCAAAGAGAGCACAGACAGTCTCACTTCATTGAAATAGTGGTAATTAAAAAAAAAAAAAAAAAAAAAAGAAAATTAATGAAGCCAAGCCAGAGCGCTCATCTTCAATACACCTCAGCTTATGCCACCTGTAAACAACAGATACTGAGACTTTTGTTACAGCATGCTTGAATATATGGCTACAGTAAAAATCTCACTCTGATTTGTTATAAATGAATTAAACCTGTCTCCTTCGAGCTGCAATCATAGGGTGAAATATGACCTGTCAAAAGCTAAAATTAAACCAAAATTTTACAGTGTAATTGCATTAAAAATATTAAATTGCTCAATTGTAATTATAGTATTAAATTGACAATGTAAATTAAACTTTTAAATGGTTAAATTCCTCTAGATGATGATGTTTTTATTATTATTACTATTATTTATTATATTAATTACTATTTTTATGTTTATGCTTCCGTCACATTCAGTTTTTCTGAAGAGTAGCTTTTATTCAACCCCTCCATAACATATTAAGACCTTTCAGAATTTGTGAGGTTTTAGAGGAAGATTCACCTCAAACACAGATTCCTGCCAAAATATACATGCATACTATTATATATCATTGAGCTATATTGTTATACAATGTGCACAGAAAAAAAGCACAATAGAGATCACTTTGATTATCACACACTGCCATATTTTAGTTTGAAATTATGTAGTAGAGCTTCTTTTAATGTATATTTATCAAAATTATTTAAAGAAGAAGATGCTGACTTGAAACAGTGAAGTAAACAAACTCACTTTGAGAAGCTAGTTAGACTGTTTTTTTCCTAGTACAAATTTTGAGGACTTGATAGCAACCTGAAAAGAAGCAGCATATTATTTTCTTATTGTTATTACCTCTAAATTGGTTAAATTGCTGCTGAATAGAGTGAAACATACAAGCTCTGAAACAGAATGTTTTGAAGTAGACTTTTATGCAGTGTTGAAACTAGAACACTAAATTTAATAAGGCAACTGTTTCTATCCATAAACTTTATGTGAAGTTTTGTTATTTTGTTTATTTGCTGCTGATAAAAAAAACCCTCTTGAATAATTTTCTTCAGGACAATTACTAACATTTTGGGGGGATGGGTGGACAGAGAGGCAGAAGGAGATGAGAGAAAAAGAGATGAGGAGAGGGAGATGCAAATTTCTTTCAGGTAATATTTATACTTTCTGATTTATTTTTTATTACTTAGAAATTATGAGGTGGGTTGACCCTGGCTACCAATTAAGTGCCCGCCAGCTGCTCACTTAGTCACATTCCTCTTAAGAGGATGCTGGACAGAATAGGAACAATGAAAGCAGGAAAACTCTTATGTCAAGATAAATCCAGTTTAATAAATGGAAGGAAAGGGAAAAAACAAACAAACAAACAAACCCAAACAGGTAAAACAAAATCAGTGTCAGCACCTTATATAGGTAGACTATTGCTAGGCCAGTCTCAGAGAAAAGCCTGACTGGGAAATGCTCCTGGCCAGCTCCTCTACAATTTTATTGCTGAGCATGACACCATACAGTATAGAATATCCCTTTGGTCAGCTAGGTCAGCTCTTTTGGCTGTTCCTTACCAGCAATTTGCCCACCCCTGGCCTCCTCATTGGTGGGTAGAGTGAGGAATAATGGACTTTGATGTTGTGCAGTGTTCAGCAATAACTGAAAGACAGATCTCTTCTCAACACTGATGTAGTCACAAATCTAAACCACAGACTCATATGGTTGCTTATGATAAAATTTATTGTCTCAAAGCAAAACCCACTACAAAGGCTCATGTTGAATAATGCAATGGCAGCAGCTTGAAATCACATAAAAGTGAAATAAAATGGAGGAATACTGGTGAGATTGGCTGATAACAGGCAGTTAATGGAAGGAGTGTTACAGAAATGTATAAAAAGAGAGATGAAATATTTATTCAGGGCATGGGAAATATAGCAATGACTATTGGTCTCATCAAAGCACAGAAGGAAAAACAGGAAAAAAATAGCAATAGTGCTTAGTTTGTGTGTTCAAGAAGCAAGTGCTGTTGTTGATTTTCTGCATAGTTTGGTTTAGACAGGACCAGATGAGAATTTGTTACTTAATAACATTTTTCAAGCCATCTGTTTGCTTTCTTAAGTATGTACCTAGATATCACAAGGACTGTTGACAAAGCTACTTTTAGAAGGACCTTCAAGACATTACTGTCATTGCACCACTGCTTTTTCACACAAGTAACTACAGAAACAGTAGGTGATATCAATTTAACATAATGTTAAAGTCAGATAATCAAAAACCCAACCAAATTACCTTTTACAGAGAGAAATAGACACTTCCTGAGGGCAACTCATCTAATCTTAGTTGCATACTACAGGATGTATCAAATGAACCTCTGCCTGAAGGCACAGATAGAAATTGTTCTTTGCTCTTCTCCAGGCAGAGTGACTTAGACTACAATTTGGAACTGTTTGATGTTTGCTATTTACATAAGTTATAGCTCATCCTACTTCATATAGAAATTCATATGCAAATCCTACAGTTAACTTGAATACCAAAATTGATCAAAGATAATAACATACTTGTCACTTGCAAATCAGCATAGCTCTGTTGCCTCAAAAGGGAGCTATGTTGACTAAGTCAAATACAGACATCTAAATCTTAGAGATACAAGTTACATGAAATGATTTGCATCTCATGCTTTTAAACTAAGAAAGATTAATGTGGTGTTTCTCATTTTGGGGGCTTCACTGAACAGCTATTACATCTACTACAGGCCTTATTTTCAGGAATCTGTGACTCACATAAAAGAATAACTGCAAAACAGATTGAATTCAATTGTATTCCCAGTTGTTGCAAATTCCATGCATTCCCTAATTTATTCATGTAGCAGTTAATTTGCCATTGAAGTCTGACAGACATGCCAAGTTGAGCAAAATTATAATTTACTTCCCCACTATGAAGCTCTCTGCAAGGCTAAACAAATGCCTATTTTAAGGTTTGTGTGGGGAATAGTGCTAGTAGATGGGATTTGCTTATTTCCTGAAGAACAGTTACAGGGAACAATTTAAAATTTTGTTGTCAAAAAAATAGTTTTTCCTTCAGCTCTGTAGCCTGGGACTGTATGCACTATTTGTACTGATACATTTACAAGTATTTAGGGCCTTTTCAAATACTTTTTGAAGTTCTGGACCAAGAAATTAATATGTGTGCCTCATGAATTTTTCAAGCAGATCAATATATTTCAACAAAATGTCACAGAAAACCCACAATGATTCTAAAGTGAAGATCATCCTGCATTGGGCTATTTTGAGTCCACAAGACATAGGTGAACTTACTAAGAGTTGCTGGTTTTGCAGGTTCTCAGCTGACTTAACATTTCAGTTGGAAATCAAGGTATGTTAACATAAATTAAAACACCGTATGATTGATTTTTCTGTCTTTTCCAGATTTAAAAATTAAAGCTGTGCAACAAAAGGCTTCAGTAAAACTAAAAAAGATGCCATAAGCCAGAAAACCATTTCAGTATGCAGCATCTTGGTTTGTTTGTTTCATTAGATTGTAGTATAATATTTCATTTTATTATGAAGTGAAATTAACGTGTAGATATTGATAATTTTGTGATTGATACAGAGGTTTATAAATATGTTAGCAAATATAAAGTCTGTGAAAGGTTTTAATGGAAACAGCTATTTCAGAAATAATAAAAATGTATGTAAATTTTGCCAATAACGTTCATAAAGTGTAGAACTGCATCAAAACTATTTATCTATAAATGAAAATAAGTTTGAAGATTTGATCACACCTATTAAAATGCAAATAATAGCATTTTAAAGTTATTTTTGAAGGTGAAGGTTTGAATTTTCATCTTTCTCCTTCTCTCTCCCCCTTTTTTGTCTCACTCCTGGTAGAACAGAAGAGAAATGATTTATTTTTTCATGGTGACTTCCTTGCAAAGCATTATTACTCACTGGTGTACAGCTTCACTACATGACTGTCTAAGTGAAGGCATTTCCATCACAGTGTTCTCTCCTTGAAGAGTGACTACCATAGAATATTATTGATTTGCTTAGTGGATGATGATTCAGAGGTTAGACAGCTCAGAGTACAGCTGTTTTAGAAACTTTATGTCAAATAAACTCAAATATGATTCTGTAGATGAAAAGCTCAGGCATTTTCTGCCCCCTAGTGAAAATACAACCTTTATGTTTTGTATTTTATTTGTACAGAAATGATTTCTTTCTGACCCTAAACCAAAGAAATACAAATCAAGAAAAAGGAACAAATTTTGCAATTGTTACATATGATATGAATGCTTCTTTTCGAAAAAAATATTTGCCAAAATAATGCACAGGCACAGATTTGTTTTCCACACTTTAAGTAAATTTAAAATATAGCGTAAAAAAAAAAAGCCTCAATTTTTTTGTTGTTTTTTTGATTTTTTGTTATTCAGCTCAGTGTTCAGTAACAGAAGCCAGAAGCCAAATATTTGCATGATTTCATCATGAAATGTCATTTCTGTTTTGTATTTTCATAGAAGTTTCCAGAGAGAACTAGTACTTTGCCTGGAGAGTGGTTTATCCATTAATATACACACCTAGAATAAGAAGGAACCCACAAGTCAAGGAAAACCTCTCTGATTCACAGGTAAGGTGCATTTCTCACACCAGCTGGGTAAATTTGGTGTAGGCTGTCATTCAGGGGGTGATGCTGAATCAGGGGCAGCTGCTATCTACATGGTTATGGTTTGAGCTGTATCACACAGCAAGAACAAGGCCAATGCAAATGCAGAAGTTTGCACCTGCAGCTCAGTACAGGCACCACAGTTTCTGTGTCAGTGTTTCTCTTGCTTTAGGAGCCAATCTACCAGATTTACTTTCTTAGGAGGCTGGCCAGAAGCACCTTGAGAAAGTTTAGAAGCTGAAAAACTGGGATTAAAGAAGCTGCACCCATTCAGTTATAAAAGTTTGGTTTAGGGTAAAGAAGTGAAAAGGCTCTTGAAACTCCTGCTAAGCCCTTGATTTGTCTGAAATGTCTATTCCAAGTCATGCAAAATAGAGATAGAATTCATTGTCCTCCGTATGCTAGCTAAGCGCTGAAACATTTGTGCTATTAACGGTCCATGATATTGTTTTGCAAAGTGCTTTTTGCATGTAGCAGAACTCCAAAATTTTTAATGCAATCATTTGCTTTTTGGAAATGGAATTCTTGCTTTCAAACCAACCCATAGTATCATGGCAATGTAGATGTCAAAATGAAGTGAAAGCAAATTATTCACAATATATATTTTAGAATGTTTGTTGCTGTATTTCAAAACCTCCTTAAGATTATTAAAGCCTTTGTTTCTGAAAAAGTATTTTCTGTGACTGGGTCACACTATTATAATTATAAAAAAAAAAAAAGAGAGAGTAATACATAAAGCTGATCGATCTCTGCAAGTCTTTACAGGGCAAACAGCTGAGTTCCATAAAACTTCAATTCAAAAAGGTCAACAAGGCAAACAGAGCAATTCAGAGTCACACAAATCACCAGTTCTTGCCATCATGCTCCCTGTTCTAGGAGAAGGAGATTAATATAAACCTAAGCCTTTCTGTTACAGTGATAAACAACGGTAAACTCTTCACCTCCTTTCATTACTATTGTAGCAGTGCCAATTTTCATCCCAGGGGAAGATTTGAAAGTGTAGAGAGGACTGATGAGAGACCTGTGAGAGACTGGAATGGCTCAAACAATCAAGGTGCAAGCTGATGATGTGCTGTGCTCTCAGGTGCACAGCCACCACCTCAGGCTACAGCTTGAAGTTGGACAAAATAAGGAAAGAGGCTGAGGCAGATCCTGGGAGGTGGGGTAATATTTTTATCATGCTTAAGTCCTTGCAAAAATGTCTCAGCTGTGAAAACCCACCTCCGGGAAAACACTGTGACATTCACTATAGCCTATTCACTCCTTCTCATGGGCCATAATTGACTCAACTGCACTGACATGAGAGGCAGCTGTAAAGTCAAGCCATCAAAGATTCCTGAAGCATCCTGTGATCCACATCACTACATCATTTAATGTGAAACTCCCTGCCCCAAGAGAGGTACCTGGGCATTCCCACCTGAACCTGACCTCCATCACAGTATTTCTGACATTGTCATCACAGATATTAAACACAAACAAAAATAAACAAAAAGGCCATTACCACACAAAATGTGATAAATGTTCACAAATCAAATTGCAAAATGTAATTTCCATTGTCATTCATTGCAGTGTCAGTAAAGAGCTATTGGGTCATACCAGCCCTTTGTATGATGAACCAAAAATCTGCCAGGTTACCGTAAAATACCTGGACCTTCATGCCGTCCTCAACAGAAAATATTAATGCAATAAAACCCCCAACTTTTTACGTAGGTATTTTTAAAACACTGTTGCAGTGTTAAACTGTCAAAAGTGTTTAGTAAAATTCCCACAGATCTCAGTGAAAAACAGTAAAGACCTCAAAATGATAGTGTAATGTGTTTGCAGGTCATAGAGCAGTTTTCAGGCTATTAGATAGCTGTAATAGCTAATGTATTTTTCCAAGCTCTACTCTTGAATATCTTTTCAATATGTATTAAGGTTGGTTTTTTTCTACTTTTTCTTAAAGAAGGATTTTTTTTAAGTGAAAAACAAGAAAAATCCAATTGTAAAGTAGCAAATAATTCTCATCAATTCTATTAAAATTGTAGCAGTATATTGGTTTGGAATACATATTTTTCTCTTGTAGTTGCATTTGACCCTCATTTAGGCATTCTTAGAGAAGCAGGATCTGACTGAGCCTTCTGAAAAAAATGCGTCTTTCCCAAAAAGTGCCTCAGCAATGAGGAATTATCTGTGCCACAGAAACCTTGGTACCTTCTAAGTAGTTAAGTCAACAAATGCTTTGAAATAGCATGGTTTTTTGTTTTGTTTTGTTTTGTTTTGTTTTGTTTTTTCACTTCAGACTTATCTGTATTCACAAAAAAAGAAGTCCAAACAAAATAAAAAGCTTAAGGGGAAGAAGACAGGAAGAGATAAGGAAATGGAATAATGAGGAAGTCTCTTTTTAAATCTATATTCTTGGAGTACACTTTTGTGATTCCCTTTTACTGGAGATTATAGCAGGGACTCTCTACCTCACTGTGTACTATCAATGAAATATGGTTTCTTTTAGCTTTGGGCAACATAATAAATAATAACTTAATACAAATGAAATGTACTGAAATAAAAGAAAATTCAATATGGACTTAAGAAGAAAGACCTACTGATTATTCTAAGGATAGATTTCTGCTGGTTTCTAAAGTATTATTTTACTTTACTGTTCTTGTTCTATTTCTGCAGTGTCCTTTAATGGAACATTTTAATTTATTTCTCAGCAAGACAAAATTCATCTAGTGTGAAACATCATCTTAAACACAGACTGAATACTGTTAACCACTGGGTATGTTTCAATTTTGTGTTTGCTATGTAAATGAAAATTAATGAAATAGTGTCCATTCCTATCAAATAACAAAATAAAACTGCTACATTTAGATTAAGAACTAGTGCAGATGGGAACATCTCTCAATCCCTTGTGGAAATGACTCGTAACTTCAATGCATAGCCAAGTGCATAAATTTGAGGGAGGAACAGGAGGGACTGAAATTGAGCTTTAGTGTTTCCCCTCCAGAGACTCTGCCTTCATCTACTTCCTTGTCCTCAGCTTTCTAGTCTAAAGACTGTATCTCTCATTTTCAGTCTTTTCCTTCATAGTTCAGAATAGGATATGTTTCCTGACACATGATCAGGACTGCAGAATAGTTCAAAGAAATTAAAATCCTCATTGTCACTTTGAGTACAGTTTACTTCCCTGCCTCAAACCTTCAGGACAAAGCCAAAGTGAATTAATATTATATTAACCCTTGTTTACTCTCTGAGAAAGACAGTAATAACCAAACCACAAGAAAGAGACGCTCTTCCAGGGGAATTAAGATCCTTATTTCTAAAAACTGCATTTATAAACGTTTATTTTATGTTGAGGAGATCTTTAAAATATAGACATGCATTTCAAAATATAAGGTACCAAAATTTAGAGCTATAAAAATCATACATATGTTCTGGTATTTTTCTGAGTTTTGTAATACTGGCATGTAAAGTGGCCCTAGATTATCCTATTGCATCATTGACTCCTGCAAGTCTACATCTACAATACAATGTATCTTTTTACTTTTTATGGGACACACAGAAATAAGTGAAGATGGAACCTTCTCATCCATACAAACAGAGATATTTCTTTTCAGGTATCTTTCCCTTAAGTACCCATCAAAATTTGTAAAGTACTATAACATATTCAGGTTAATAATTAAAAATTACCTAATCTATCTAGCTGCAGTGTATATCTGACACTCCTTGAAGGTTATTTTCTGATGGGGTAGATTTCTGTTAGGAAAAAATGTAAAACAACCCATTTGAAGACAGAACAGGATGGCTGTGGCCATTCCATCTTTGCCTGAACAAAACAGAGATCCAGTAGTAGCCCTGCATGTGCCCAGAGGAAGGCTACTTGTGGCATTTTAGTTTCTCCCAACAGGAGAGAAACTGCTACAGCTGGACAAGCTATTGGGATGTGCAGCTGGCATGCAGGACAGTGGCCAAGGTGAGAAGCAAAGGTCATGAAATGTGCTTTACATCCCTGCAGCAGTTCCAGCTGAATTACCAGCTTATATATGATTAATTCAAAATGGCAGACTTCATATAGCAAAGTTTTATGTCACTTGTGGTACAGATTACTGGGATTTAAAGTGACAATACAAGATCCAGGAGATAATAACACTGACAAAATGTGTTACTGAAACACACTGAAAGCACCTATGTTAGTAACTTAAATTTCACTTCTATGAAATCAATAGGCAAACTCCCAGAGAAATAGAGAAGAAAGCCTTTAATGCTTTAAGTTAAATGCTACTTAGGATGGGGAAATAGAGCGATAAAGCCCTTCATGCCTCTCCTTCCCTCACAATCAAAATCTGTATCACTCCAATACACCAGAAAAACAGTTTAGAGAATTAACTAACCTGATTACATCTGGAAAAAAGCACAATGTTTTAAGTAGTCTTCTAAATCTCTATCTTTTTGTGATGTAAGGAGGAAAAAAAAAGAAAATATTCCTTTTCAGTTGTTATGCATGACTCATATGATTCTGAAAATTTGAAAAGTGATTCAAAGTATTTCTGGATCTTCACTGTTAAAAGACTGCCTGTCTTGGTTAAATAAAATTTTGCTTTTATTTTTACCATTATGGAGCTAGTCAAATAATTATATTCATAATTAAATTCATATTTCCTTCAAAGAATAGCCATTCTTAGCACTGATGGTTCTTCTGACTGTTTCAGAGACAATTAAAAAAACTCCCTCCCCCTTCCTGCTCTACATTTAATCTTCCTATTTCACAATGAGGTATTATGCTGAGGTACCATAGGGAAACTAGCTTGGTGTAAGTGGTTACAAGATTATATGATATCTTGCCTAACTCTAATTATATAGAAACTTCAGCAATCAATCATGGATTTCTACTTAAATGAAAAAGAAATGAAACAAAAAAAATCATATTAAAGACTATTGCAAATTTTTGTAAGGTATATTTAAAGAAGATAAAATTACTGAATTTAGTAATTTTGAAGATCAGTTTAAAAGCATTTATGCTCAAGTCCAGAAACTAGCATTTGTTATTAAGTTCAGAGAAAGGACATGAACCTCTATGGAGTTAATCTAAATTTTTATACATCACAGACATTTGCTGATACATTTTCTTTAACTGCAGTGACACTTTGTCACATCTTCACATAGCAAACTCCTTGCAAATTATCATTCTACAGAGATTTATTTATTTTGCTGTTGAATAGCAAAAGAGAGAAATACTGCTGGAAAAATGAAAATGTGAAATGTTATTATATAAGGGATTGAGTAAATATGTAGTAATCTGTTTGGATGTGTTTGTCAACTTCGAACTAACAAAATATTTAGGAACAGCAACTCACTTGGCCTTCCTGTGCCTTTAAACAAAAAAACAAACAAACAAAAAAAAATTCAAATGGAATGGCAGGAAATAGAGAAGATTGCTGCCTGTTTCTTAGGCAGTAAATGTTTTTTTCACTACAGCTCTGAGAAAGCAGGAATGGTAAGCATGTGAATGTTGAGATGTTCCAAGTAAGACTGGGTCAATTTTTGTAGTAGCCAGGATGGGCTATGCCCAGGACTCAAAGTTTATTCTGTACCAAACCACAGCTTTGCTGGGAACAGGCTGAAGGGGCTCCTTCTGGTAGAGTAATGCTGGTTCAGAGCAATCATGTGTGAATTGTTTGCCTATCTTGTACAATTTGTTGTTAATACTGTTGGTATTACTCATTTTTTTCTCATCTCATCACTGTTTCCAGCAAATTGCTCTTATCTCAGCCCACGAGTTTTACCTTTTGTGCCTCCAATTCTTCCCTCCAGTCACCTGCAGGGGAAGGGGGGAGCAACTGAGCAGCCCATGATTTGGAGAGTCTAGGTGGGAGCCCTAAATCGGGGAGTAACATTCCTTAGCCACGACAGATGTGAAAGCTAGGATGAAGGTGTGTCAGGAAAGCTACAGTTTCTAAATGAAAGGTTAACATGTTACATAAACTGCAGATGAAGCAGACGATTTAGGATCAGGCACGTGCATTGGAATGTTTTTACTTTTTTAACTGAATAATGTAAACCCACATTTATCTGCTTGTTTAGATATTAAAAAAAAAAGTGGATCATTATAATAATTTTCCCTGGTTTCCACATTCATCAGTGCCATCAACACGAGAGAACACTTCACTAAGTACCACATTTGTCAGAAATAGGTTGATGAATTATTCAGAGCTTTAATTCCCATTTGTAAATTTTTGTAAATTATGAGATTGTACCATATTAAATCTTAAAAAACAGCAACTTGTGCCTGCAGGATGTCACAGACTTGATGTTAAAAGGTGTCTGACTGTTATTTCCTTTTCCCATCTTGTCCTTTTTTTAAAGCAATTTTATTGGCTTTGTGTGTTGCAATAAATTCCAGCTGGGATCCTTTTTCTCCCTGGGAAAAATCTTCTCTTTTGCTTCTGAAGGTGACTCAGGATACCCTCCTTGATATTAAGATTTTTTTTTCCCTCACAGAAGCCTGCAAGCCTCTAACAAATTCCCCATTCTACCGTTTTATACAAAAATTCTTCTACTTGAGTATGTTGTTTTAACCACAGTGGAGTATAATTTTTCCCAACCTCAACTCAATAATAGGTCATCAAATCAAGACACCTAGGCAGCTTTCTTCCTTAACCATGTTTTTCCTTCTAACAAAATATTCAATGTACAAATTGCATACATGTATCTGTGTGTATCCATAATGAGATAGATAGACATACATATATATACTGTATAATTATTAGTTGCATAATTATCAGTTTTACTGCTCATCCTTACAGGTAATATCTTAATCACTGGGTGGGTTGGGTGGCATGGAGAAAAGGAAAAAATCTAAAGACTAAATAAAAGAAACACTTCAAAATATCATAACATAAAGAAAAAAGCTTTGACTGTGTTATTTAGGATGAATTCTCAACATTTAGAAATTTAGAAATGAAATATCTTCAAAGTCATTCGAATATTATAAGACCTAGCAATTTACTTTTGTTTAAGAGGAAATTTCATGAAGTGGACTCAAAAATCTGGGATCCTTACAGAAAAAAACCTTTTGATTTAGTAAAACTTCTGTAAAAAAATAATTACTTTCAGCATATGTTGATACTGCAAAGCTCTGCAGAGACATTTGAGATAAATTTCTGCAGAACAGTTAAGTTTGCTTCCTCAGAGGTCTTTGTTGTTTTATCTAACATCACTGGTTTTGGTGGTAAATCAAGCAGGTTAGGAGGTTAGACTGAATAACCATTTATTAATTCATTGGAGGCTTTAATTTTCCTTTTCACAACAGATTAGATTCTTGAGGCAGAGCTGCTGATTTTGACAACTAATAATCCAAAAGAGTCAGTCTCAGTAAGTGCTGGGGATTAGAGGTTTAAAAAGCCTTCTTTTAAGGCTTCAGTTTTATAGGGGTGATAAAGGGCATAAACATAGTGCTGTTATCAGAACAAATTTTCTATTAAAGACTCACTTCTTGGCCTGCATTTTTCAGGCCAGATGCCTGAAGACAGAGGTAGGCAGACCCTCGCCTGCACCACCATGTGTAAATGCCTGTGATTTTTTCAGTCTGATGGTAGCTTAACACCAGTTGCTGTCATCATAGGCAGCACCAATCTCTGGAGTGTTTCTGGAAAGTCAGAAAAAGTAGAAGGACTTCCTGTATTCATCTACCAACAAACTCTTCCAATTGCAGCCCATTCAAGAGAAGCCCAAACCCCTGCCAAGTGACAATTTTCTGTGCATTGAAAGCTAGACCAAGAGGCATGGCCTCTTCAGTAAATTTCTTCAGTGGCATCCAAAGGATCACATAGGAAAGAACCTGTTTTTGTTTTCCAGGTCCTTGAAAGATCACTGTTTGCTTTGGCTTTCCTGGGGACAAAAAAAACACAAAATCTAAAGTGAAGATCTGGATTTCAAATCTTGAGTAAAATAAGTAAAATTAGACCATGTGCTTTGCTTCCTGAAAAAAGGCAAACCACCCTCCCTTGTACAATAATCACTTTCCTCTATACGGGCCTTGCAAAAGGAGAGGGAGTGCCTGGGCCATGAGGGATTATGGCTGTAGGACATGCCTTCATGTCTCATTCTTGTAGTTTGATGAGGACAGAGCACATTTCTCCTCTAAGAAGTAACACTTCAGTTCAAAACAGATGGCTTCATTGAAAAAAAAATCCTAAAAACCTACAACTCTGCTTCTGTGTGCTCCAGAGTCAAAGCTTATAGAAAGAGCAGGAAAAGACTGACATGTAAAAGGTCTGAACCTGAGTCCACCCAATGACCTCACATTTAAGAACTTTCCTCATGCTGTCAATGTAGATAGGGCACGCCAATGAGGAATGACATATTTCAAAGCATTATAAAATGGTGGAGCAGGATTGCAAAATGCCTATGGTGAATCTCGGATGAGTAGGAGGCAGGAAAAATAGGAATCTGCTGCTTAGGCTCATGTCCAGGGATATGGAGGGAGAGGTGGAAAACAGGCATTTCTCAGCAGCATCTCAGAAAAAAACAGCCTACTCGACCATTTATGTCAGTAAATGCTCCATAAACAGGGACAATGGCTGTAGCCAGGTGTGGGTTAGACCCTTCTTCCAGTGAACCAGCAACAGGATGAGAGGACATAGTCTTAATCTGTGCCAGGAGAGGTTTAAATTGGACATTAGGAAGAATTTTTTCACAGAAAGGGTGATTAGATATTGCAGTGGGCTGCCCAGGGAGGTGTCAGAGTCACCATCCCTGGTGGTGCTTAAGGAAAGACTGGATGCAGCACTCAGTGCCACAGTCTAGTTGACAGGGTGGTGTTTGGTGGAAGATTGGATTTGAATATCCCAGAAGTCTTTCCCCAACTGGTTCTGTGATTCTGTAAAATCTGCTCAATTCAAGTAATCACAACCACTATGTTAATAATTTTGTCTTCTGACTCTGAGTTTTGATTTCCTGTTAACAGCAACACAACTTGGACAAAAAAATGTAAAGACATTTTTCCTCCGATTTTTACAAACAAAGCCAAAATTCACCAATTATTGCCACACAGAAGCACATAACTTCATGTTCCCCAAAGGTACAGTTTGTCTCCCCAAAATGGGACAGGTACCATGGAAACAGTAGAAGTTATTGCAAGATGCATGAGTATTGCTGCTTAATGAACTAGAGTTTTGTTTTTACTTAAATACAGAGCTTTAATACCATAACATTTTCTTCTTCTTACCCTTAGCTTATTCTCTCTAATACTGTCACTGCTGTGTTTTGTTTCTTCTCCAGGGAAAATTTTCTTTCATCAGACCATCATTAATTAGTTTGTTTATGGCATCAGCTGTCACTTATTATGAGATTCTAAGCTCCTGATAAAAGCATTTTCCCTTACTCTCTTTACAGCCTTTCTTTTAAATCCTTAATGTGCAATCCATCCTTTGTTTCTTCCTAAGGAAATGAGGCAGTTATAAAAACAGGATTACTCTTTTTTTTTCCCCTAATATGTGGATTTTTTAAAGAATGTATTGTCAGTCCCTCCTTACAGAATCCTACTGTTGCCAAGATGATATTTCTTATGGAAGCACATGCAGATATTTTATAGTTCTATATTTTTTAGAAGCTGGAGAGAGTATTAGGAAAACGCATGATATGAGTCAATATAAACTAAAAGTAAAAAGAGCAGCATAATTTCCCCCTCTAGGTAGTAGTGGGGGAAACAGATCATGGATAAGTTAAAAGTACTGTTATTACAAATAAACTATATTTTTAAATTTATATCTGTATTTTAATTAAGAGTTTTATTTTAGATCACAGCTTGTTTAAGAGCAGCAAGAGAAATCACTGCAAATCACGTAAATATTGTCAGCTGCAGTACGATTATTCATTTTTTGGCCTGAATTACAATGATTTTAGTCCAAGTACTCCTCATCCTCTAAAAATATTCAGTAGGCTAGATTTCACATAAGAATTAACTGGTGGAAGCATAAGTTTAAGTACTAAGAACATTAACACTTTTTTTTTTTCTTTCAAATCCAGACTTCCTAGTGTCAATTATTAGCTATAATGAACTCAGATTGTGTGTTATTGAAGATATATATCTTTTAATATGTTTTGTTAAATATATAATGGTCTGCAACATGTTGCCAGAAGACATGGGAGTTTGAAACAGAAGGGCAGGACACAGCCGCCAGCCTGGAATATTTCCTGAGGAGCTGATACTGGCATGTACTTTAGCACCTGATCTTTTGGCCACAGTGGCATGCATTATAAAGTGTGTTTTCAATCAGACATCATTCCTCTTTCACAGTTCTGCTACGACTTGCAATTGCGTTTCAAGAGAATAATGTACAAAAAGAGGATAAACTGCTGCAAAAAATGTTAGGATTACTTTGAAGAAAAATACAGTTAATGGTGACATCTATCCTCATATCACATCAGAAATGCTATGGTGATTGTTCCTAACCAAAGGAAATAGATTATTCATGTTTACCCTAAGTGTACCTTACACTGTGTGTGTGGAGGCTGCTGCTGCTTGCTTGTTTTTTCATCTGGATTACCTGTTAATGTGCTGTATCTGTTGAACCTTCTGGGCCATTAGTATATAAAAATGTTTCATGGAACTTATAGAGGAACAGCAGGTTTCATTAAAGTCATTAGAAGCAGCCAAAGCTCACTGTTTCTGGAAATCAACACTGTAAGCCTTCACTACTCTAAATGCGTTGCTGGCCTCAGAGCCCTTTCTGCTTCTGGCAAGGGAAAATCCACAGTTCTGAAAGAGTGGCACTCACACTTTCTCTGTAAATATTTCCTTTTGTCTATATGGTCTTTGAATGGGCTTTACTTTGTGAATACCATAAATGTCTGTTCCTCTTCCACAGAATATCGTTGTCTAAGACATTAAAAACTGTATCTTGAATGCTACTCTTGAAACTCAGTCTCTCTATTTTAAATACTGCAACTGTGCAGTAAAACCCTTTTTTGAAAAAAAAAAAAATCTAGTCACAGACTAAGTTCAACGGGAAGACCATAGTGGGTATGAAAACTGTCAAAACCAGCACAGCAATTAAGCCTGTTGTGCTTGCATCATCACTGCTGCAGCTGAATCAAATCCTTCAGCCTTTGCAGTTTATTTAAGCCACATTCCTCCCAGCGAATTCCCATTGGTCCTGCACCATATTCTCTGTAAGCACGCACAGCCATATCCCATGCCCATTCCGACGGCATGCGCGCCTCTACCCACGCTGTCAGCAGTGTCCCTCTGTGCCCAGCAGTGTCCCTGCCCGGCTGTGCCCGTGTCCCTTCCCAGCAGTGTCCCTCTACGCCCAGCAGTGTCTCTGCCCGTGTTCCTGCCCAGCTGTGCCCGTGTCCCTTTCCAGCAGTGTCTCTTTCCAGCAGTGTCCCTCTAGGCCCTGCCCAGCAGTGCCTCCTCCCGCCCGTGCCCGTGTCCGCGCCGTGCCCGTGTCCCTGCCCGCTGTTCCCGTGTCCCCTCCCGGCCTTGCCCGTGTCCCTGCCCGCCGTGCCCGTGTCCCCGCCGTGCCCGTATCCCCGCCCGCTGTTCCCGTGTCCCCGCCGTGCCCGTGTCCCCGCTGTTCCCGTGTCCCCTCCCCGCCGTGCCCGTGTCCCCGCCGTGCCCGTGTCCTCTCCCCGCTGTTCCCATGTCCCCGCCGTGCCCGTGTCCCCGCTGTTCCCGTGTCCCCTCCCCGCCGTGCCCGTGTCCCCTCCCCGCCGTGCCCGTGTCCCCGCAGTTCCCGTGTCCCTGCCCGCTGTTCCCGTGTCCCCGCCGTGCCCGTGTCCCCGCCCGCCGTGCCCGTGTCCCGCCGCCCCGCAGAGCCTGTGCAGCAGCGCCGCCCGGGGGAAGGGAGGCAGCCGGCGCCGGCCGCGCTCCGCTTCTGCTGAATCCCAGCCAAGCCTGGCGGCCGGAAGCACATCGCTCTCACCACAAGCGGCGAGGTAATGACTGAAAGACGGCTCCTTTGAAGGATTTAGGAGCTGTCTAAAAATGCAGCTGTGCCTGTCTGTGTAATAAACTTCAGATAGAGGGTGTTACCTGGGTAAATGGTGTTGAAATGATGCCTGCCTGTCACAATGTTTTTCAAAACTGCGGCAGGATTAATTTTATTTTTTGAGAAAGAATATATATTTCATGTGGGGTTTTTTCTTGTTGTTTTTTGTTTGTTTGGCTGATTCGGCTTATTTTTTTAATAATAAATTATACTTAAAATTCCATCCTTACTTGTTTCTCAGAAAAAAAAAAATTGAAAACCTTATGGAACACTCACCTTGCTACCTCTTCTCATTTTGTCTAAACGTCTCTGACATAACTGTCTCTCTTTTCAGCCCTCAAAGACTGTTCAAAATAGCCAAAATACATCTATTTGTATTTTGATTAAAATATTTTTTAGGAACATCTGGGGAAAAAAATACTCAAAAAACCCACAAAACATAAACTAGCAAAACCAAAACTAAACCACAGATCAAAACAAAAAATATTTTCAACCATATAAACCTTCTTCATCACTTTTTCTTTCTCTCAGAATCAATTTTACAAACTTTTAAATACTGTTGGTTCATGATCATATTTGATACTCTTCCACAAGCCTTTCTGCAAGAATTTATGATGTCAGCCTACTTCTAGCCTATAAACTCAGCACCTACTCATGCAGCTAGTGACCTCAATTTGCGCAGCTGTATTGTGAAAGGAAATTCATTACTGTTCAATATTTTACAGCAAAGCATGTGAGCTAGCATCTGTTCTTGGGCTCGCTCACAGTGTGACCTGGATCCTATTCTGTGGAGCTTGTTTCTGCTCTACTTTGCCCATTTTTCTAGTCTAGATAAATGGAGATAGATCCTGGACTGGACTTTTCATATCTTAGTGATGTCCAGGATGGTGCCAGTGTACACCCTGTGAATGAGAAGTTCAAGAGTTTCAACAAATGCATCTGGACATTTGCCCAGTGATTCCCTCTTAAGATGCAATCTGCCGTATGGAAACCTCTGGAAGCCTGGCTAACCTGATCACCTTCTACAACAAATTGGGGTTTTCTGTGGATATGGGACAAGGAGTGCATTCTGTTTAGGTGGACTTAAGCAAAGAACTGGACACTGGTGCCCATTTCCTCCTCTTAAAGAAACTGGCAAGAGTGGATAGCTGGTCTGTGAGACAGACAGAGTGTTGGTTAATAGACCACAGATGATGTCAATCTATGGCTTTTACAGGAGAGATCCCTGAAGGACTGATACTGGGCCTGACACTGTTCAACTTCTCCATAAATTATCTGGAGGACAGGACTGAAAGTACCCTTGTCAGTGGAGAGTCATCTCACAGAGAGACCTGGACTCACTGAAAAGATGGGTTAGCAAGAACAGTGTGAAGTTTAATGCAGTACCATCTCCTGCACCTGGATGATAATCACAAGGACAAGCACAGGATAGGATCTGTGTGGCTGTAGAGCATCCTTATGGAAAGGGACCTGGGAGTCCTGGTGGAAAACAAGCAGGCCAGCAATGTGCATCTGCAGCAAAAACAAACGAACAGATTTAGATCCTGGGCTGCATCCATGGTGCCATTACTAACAGAGATAGAGACATGATCATCCCACTAAGCACTTGCAAGGCCATATCTGAAGTAGTGTGTCCAGAGTCCCCAAAATTTAACCAAGATGCAGACATCCTTTCAAAAAAAGGCCACAAGGGTGATCAAAGGGCTTAAGAACCTGCCCTATGTGGAAAGACCAGAGGAGCAAGATCTTTTGACAGTGTAGAAGAGAAAGCTCAAGGATATCACATCACCATTTTCCAGTCTTTAAAGAGTGGCTCCAAAGAGGACAATTTCTCTCCTTTAAGGAGCTACACAACAAGGTTATGAAGCAATGGGTGCAAGTTATACTAGCAGAGGTTCATATTGATGTAAAAAAACAAAAAAACAACAATAACAAAAAAACCAAAACAAACAAACAAACAAAAAAACCCCACAAAAACCACATTGTGAGGAAAATCTCTTACTTAAACCATCTCCCCAAGGACATGATGGGGTGTTTATCCTTGGGGGTTTTCAAGAAGACTGGACATGGCTCTAGATAATCTCATTTAATTTCCCTTTTCCATAAAATGTTCGGACCAGATGATTTTTCAAGGTCCCATCCAGCCTGTTTTATGATGTTTTATGATTTCTTAATTCTATGACTATGTCTCACCTTGCAATCCAAGGGAGGATACTGCACATGAGATGATGATAAGACTTCAGGGCATAAAAAAGAGAAAATGAAAGGCGTAACTTAGGGCAGGGGACAGAGTCTGTATCTCAAGGTTGTGTGAGCACTGGAGGACAGAGGGGAGACAGCAAATAGCCTGGCCATTGGGACAGTAAGGAGGAACATCCCAGATATTGAAGGCAACGAAACTCAGATTTCTGCCACCACAACAGAAACAAAAACAAAGCCACACAAAACTCGAGAGACCATGCTAGTAGAAATTGAGAAATAAAAAGGTCTTTGAGGAGAGAAGGAGAGTTGATAGTTAGTTCCTTTCGTGAAACTTATTTATCTGGCACTGCACGTCTCTCTGTTGGTTCTTTGTGAGGCACGTACATGCACATGCTCACAGACTGAACTACACAGTGCTGCTGGACTTTCCAGATTGAAGGTTATGTCTGTTCTGCTTCAGATCTGACCTCAGGCAATGGCACAGCAGGAAAGATTGTGAAGCAAAGAACAAAGTCCTGTGGGTGGATTTGGTTTATAACCTTCCATTTGGCCCTGTTCAGAGAGAAAAACTGAACCATTTTGAACAATATGACTGTTGCTACACTCTTTTTCAATAAAATACTAAATGGATTAGAACATGTGTCTAACAGCATGTGAAACATGCACATATCCAGTCTCCAGGAGGAAAAGAAATAAAATAAAGAAGTCTAAAATTTTATAGAGAAGTAGACGAAGCTCAAGACATGCCATGAAAAGCATTATCTCCTTGTGGCAAATAAAAATTTTTACAAAATCTCTCATGAGACAACTAAGACATAGTGTGTGCCCATAGGGTTTTTTCTGCCTCTGAAATCTGAGAGATTTCATTGGTTTGGTCCAGAAATAAAAGTTATAAGCCAAGTATTACATGACTTAGAGAAAGAAAAGCAATAAATAAATATTTATGAAATATCAACTATTCCATATAATCTTTTAGAACTAATAAGTTATGTTTCTGATTTCTGTGTTCCAATACCTGTGCAGATGAACAGTATCCCTTTTGCTAGTACTGAATTAATTTCCTTTGTAATACAGTAAGTATTGCTTTACATTTTTTATAAAATAAAAATGAAATAAAACAGGTATCTGTTTTTCCTATATGATTTATAATTTTATATATACCTTTCTTCTCATTTATTTTCACATGAAGTAAAAAATATAGCTTAAATTTCTGGTCAAATCTATTTATAACCTAGTTGTTGGCATTCTAGTTCAACTCTCTGTGTAACTGGTTTTCTTTCCCTTATTCCTGTATGAAAAAGCTGGTATTAATCAGAAATGAAGGGATGATGATGATGAACATCCCACATGAAAATGTTAATGAAAATGTACAATGGCTATTTTTCAAACATCTGTATTCTTGATTTCTATTTAAACCACACAGCTTGCAGAAATAGTTGTGGAAATGCCTATGGTGAGAAAAAAATTTAATTGTTAAGTATTTTAAAAATAATCACAATATTCTTCATTGCAAAGAGAAAGATTCTGGGTTACCATTTGATGTGTAGAATTTTTTTTTCACTCTTTCCCATATTTCAGCTAGATTGTGATCTCTATTATTAGCTTTTCACTATATGATTTAGTTCTAAGGGATCTTTTTCCTGAGTTACTCTGTCAATAGTCTTTTGAAAGCCTCATGCCATTCATTTCTCTTTTATCTACTCCTTTATTCTGAACTGAATGTAAAAGATAGGTTAAAAAAATACTAGTATATTAGCAAACTATAATCTCCTTTTGAAATACTGTTGGTGCATATATAAAGATAACCCTGCTGGTTTACTAGTTTGTAATTTCAATGATTTTTCTAGTTCACAAGTAAACCCTTGTGATCTTTTACTCCTCAATTGATACCTGAGACATATCCTTTGACTGTAACCTTTTATTGTTTTACCTTTTAATTCTCTAGTTTAATAACTATGTGTGGAGAAGAGAGGAAATCTTTGCTGACATCTGACTTCAAGAGTATTCAGAATTATATGGTCCTCAGGCGAGAATTATGAAAGTAGTATTTTAGATGAAGGCCACTTTGAGACATTTAGGCTCCATTCTAATTCTGTGCCATAAAATTCCATAAAATATTTCTTGTAAAACCCAGTGCCTTTCAATTTTTATTGACTTTTTTTGATTTATCATACAAGTTGAGTTTATCAGAAGGTTCATACATTTATAAAAAAGAGATTTGTCACTCAGAAACACTGTGCTATCACATCAGAAGTAGCAGTTCTATGTATAAGTTGGTGGAGCTGTATGAAAAGTATCTGAATTGAAAGTAAAAACTCATAAGTACTCCCATTTCAGGAAATTATTAGTACCACATCACTTTCCTGGGCACAAACAACTGCTTCCACTGTTTATTTCACAGTCTCTGGCATGGTTTCAATCTAAGGCAATTCAGTCAAAGACTATCTGAGAACAGTTCGGGAGCGAATATGTGCAAAACGTTGTTCCCTAAAGTCTTTTTGGAGGTGGCTCTCTCTGTCACAGCCTCAGAGCCAGAGAACATAGGCTCACTGATCTGGGTGGAGATTCTGGTTCTCATTCAGAGATAAACAGGTGTCTCCCCAAGACTGTTCACCTCCTTCTTAGGAAGATGCATAGGACTAGTTTATTTAATCTACTTCTGAACCAGCCTGTTTCACTCCACTGACAATAAGGATAGGTAGGTCAGACATATATGATTTTTAGGTGACTAAAGCTAGGTAAGAAGTCTTACATGATTATATAGCCTTATAAAAGTACTGGCTTTTATGCATGCATTGAATAAATCATCTATGTTTTCTTCTTCAAAATAGAAGTGCATGTGATCACAGACCTTTTAACTGACTAAGAAATAATAAATTTAAGGGCTGTAGAAATTTCAGTAAATGGTTGAAAAATGCCGCGGTTATGCTAAAGTCTGGCCATTAAACAGATTTTTCTTGATGGTTTGTTTCTCTGTTTGTTTCTTTTCTTTCTGAGTTATCCATTTTAGAATTCTCTATAAACTCATATGTAACCTATTTACGCCTATTGGTCAGGAATTTTCAAAAAATCTTATAAAGCATAAATATGCTTGAGAGAATTTATAGAAAAATATTTTTACCTGAATTTTCCAAACTCTAGTTTTCTAAGAACTGCACCGAAAGGCTAATTTAAAAACGCTGTAAATGTCCAAAAGAGAGTTAGTGTAACAGTCAAATTTTGCCTGACCATGAAAAAAATATCATGAAGAAAAAATTAAAAACAGCAGGAGAAGCAACAAGGATTCATATGAATTTTTACAATTTAGAATATTTTTTAACGTCAGAGATTCTCCTTTTAGCAAAGTCACAGAAACACATAATCACAGAATTGTTGGTTTTGGGAGAGACCTCTAGAGCACATCTGGCCTGGCCCAACAACCAGGTGGTTTAAATCTTGTATGCTCAGGATCATGTCCAGAAGGCTTTTAAAAATCTTCAAAGATTGAGACTCCACCCCCTGTCTGGGCAATGTGTGCCAGTGCTTGGTCACCCGTAGAATAAAAAAGTTCTTTGTCCTGTGTTTCAGTTTGTGGCCATTGACTTTTTATAAATAAAGGATTATGGACATGATTTGTCTGTGCATCTTCTTCATTTGGATGATAACCAGACATAGAAGTTACTGGAGAATACCAGGAGACATGCTATTGAGGGTGTGATTATGTTGTTCTAAGTTGCTGTCACAAAAGTTTATTATGAGGTGGAAGAAGTTAATTCATACTAAAACCACTGAATTAAATGAGAAAGAATATTTTCCCGTTGATAATTTTCCAGTGAGAAAAATATTGTTTGTAAAACAGAGAAGTAAATAGTACCTTATTTGTTTATATTTAAAAATATCAGATCCTGAAAACTTTATCTACTACAGATGTCATTAGATGGGGAAATATTGATAAACTCTTTAGCTATCTGACATAGAAAACACAGGCTTTTAACAAATTAACTGCAATTGGGGTTTAAAAACCAAATAATTATCTTCTCTTCCAATACACACTTGGAATCCCAGAAATAAGTCAAAATCATCTCTCTTTATCACTGTGGGAAATTTATTTCTGTTTCTGTGTCATCTGCTCTATATCTGCCTAGCACAAATAAGATTATTTTTCTATATAGTTTGATAAATCGGTGAGAATTAATTTTGTCATCATTTGCTTTAAGGAACAGTGTATTTCCCTCTTTAAAAAAGTAACATGAAAGTACTCTTCTTAGCTTATAGTACAATCAAGGTGCACATTACTTAGGGTTAGGGTTTGTTTTTTTTTTAATTATTTCTTTATATTATAAAAATAACATTAAGTATACTTGTTATTCATTTTTAAATTAGGTTAATGACAATCCTACATGTTGTCCTATTGACCACCAAGTGGAGCTCTAACCTAGGAAAAGAATGAATCATTTTATCACAAGTGCAGGTACCAGCAGCATTTTTTTTCATAAAGCAAGCTAAACTAAAAAAAGGGAAAAAAAAAAAAAACAAGAAAAGAAAAAAGAAAAACAGTCAGCTACATGCTGTGCCAATTATGCCTGTGCCAATTCATGTCTTCAGGACCTGTTTTGTCTGTACCTCACAGTTACAGTCAATGGCTGTAAAAATAAAGCTCGTTGCAGAAAAGCAGAACAGTGATTTAAATTAACATGGAATTATATTGCAGAAGACTGAAGACTTCAAAGAAAATACAGTTAATGAAAATGATGCCTGATCCCTCAAGTGTTCTGTGTTCAAGGATCCAAGTTACAGATAAAAGAAACTGACTTATAAATTGTATAATAATTAAAAGAACTGAATAAACCCTTAATAATACACATTTAATTGCCCTGATTAGATAGACTTCTATTTGAAAGATGAATGACCTATTTTAGAGGCCATATACTGTTTAAATAAACTAGGCCAAATACTAATGATTGACACTTCTAAGAATTGCTGTGTCAATTAACTGGTTGATTGCTTTTATGATATAGTATTGTGATTATTTAAAATCATGTTTGTTACTGAATTACTGACTTATATAAAACACAATACATTACATTCGAGTTGCTCTTGTTTTTTGGATTCTTTTTATGTTCTTTTTACTTTTTTCCTGTAGAACTTCTACATACTTGCAGATGTAAACACTTAGAATATTTCGTGCAATTGCTTTTGTATTCTGAATATACTATGCTTATAGTAAATAGGAAAAAAGCTGTTCCTAATGTAACTTTGCTAATTTAAGGGGCTTCATATATTAATGAGTTATTGTAGTTTATATACATATTGTTAACATATTGCTCCTAAGTAAATTCAAGTGCTTGATATTCATCATGACGGATGAAAAACAAGAAAACATTTCCATTAGGAATCATCTAAGAAGAAATACAATTATGACACCTTCCTCTCTATAATCTGAATATTGGTCTGAGCAAAGTCTGCGTATTTTAATAGCAATTAAACGCAGATTTTCATTTTAACATTCCTTTGAAAAATACTACTTGTATCTAAATTGAGCTTATACAACTGACAACTAAATAGCTAAAATTCTACTTCCATTCACTCTGATGTGGAGACAAGCCCTGAACATCCAAGCATGATTGCCTGCTTTGGTCCACAGCTTTGGAAACTATTATTGAATAGCTGATGTGCTATACAGAGACAGAATGAAAGGAGGCAGTCTTATTAATCAGTTTTACCTCAGACTACACCTTATTCTAGAAAGACTATATCTTGTGAAATGTTTTGATGTTTATGTCAATAACCTTTACTTAATTATGTGTTCTCTTGTACTAGTACTACATTGCTTCCCTAGAGAACATTATGCTCCCAGACTGCCAAACTGTACTAGGAAATCTAAAATTATAGTATGAAGTTTATTTCTGGGGTCTCAGTGTGAAGAAGCCACAGAGGAAGCCTGAGACCCACAAGCTGTGCAGCCTGTGTCAGGCAGTCCAGGACCTGTGGCATTGTTTGCTGCCTCGAATCTGTATACTGAAGAAAAATCATGATGCACAACAGCACCCTGAACCCAGTCAGAGATTTTCTGAGCTCTGCTTTCAATCTTCTAATGACTTCTGGGAAAATACTTCAAGCAAGATACTGTAGTCTTTGTGAAGCAATGCTTTTTATTAAAATTCTCTTTCATCATGTTTCCACAAATAGCTGTAGTCGGCAGATCTCCACTTTCTCTCTGTCCTCCATTTGGATATTATTTCTAATCACTTTTTGATGTGTAGATCACAATCAGATTTTCCTTTCAAAATGTTTTGGTTAGCTTTTTAGTCATGCAAGGACTCATATGCACTCATATATATAATAGCAGAAGACAGTTTAAATTAACTGATGTCATCACCACAGAGAAAATTTAAATGGCACAAGGCCATCTACTTTCCCATTGTCTTTATCCTGAATAAGTCAATGGCTGAGGCTGGTGGTTATGAATCTCTGTTACAGATCCCAGGTAAAGAGAGGAGATGGCACTTAAAACAGATTTCAAGGAAGTGAGAGACCTTTTGAAGGACCTACTGAACCAATTTATAGCCAGGACATGTGGCAAACATCAGATTGTATTATAATACTGCATCTCCGATGGTGCCATGCATCATCCCATCAAGTAAAACTCTCTCATGTCTTTGCCTTTATTTTGTTGTGAAATCATGCATTCTCTCAATGAACTCAGAAGAAAATTACCAGCGTAAATTCTAAATAGTTCATATAAGTACTGAAGTTATTCCATTCTATGACTCAGTGAAAATGCTGCTGCTGTGGGTTTCCATCAACATTCATGAAATAGTTTTGCAGGGACTATAAAAGAATAGACAGGACTTCTGTATGAAAGACTCACACACTTGTGTCCTTCCAATGATACTGAATTTTAAGGTGATTTCCAAATTATTATCCTCCAGAGGTGCAACATCATAATGGTTCCATGGCTGTTACTTCCTCTATAGAATATTACTCCTATGACTTCCGAAATATAAATCAATAGAATTTATTTGTTGCGAATTTGGAACGACATGAGTATGTATTGCAAATTAACCTAGGATAAAAAAAGACTGATAAAAAAGCACAAATTTTCACCATGAAAAAATTAGGTACTATTAAAAAATATTTATTTTTAAGCAAAATATAAAATGTTTCAATAATTGATGGTATTGGAACCTAGAGAAAATAACCTTGGAGTTAACTTTGTTTCTTTGCAGTTTATGTCCCTTTATGAATCTTTTTTTTTCATTACCCAGACTCAAAATCTGTGTTGGATTTTTATATTTTTTTTTTCTTACAAGTTTAACTTTGGTGGTTTTTAGTAGGTTTGTGCCCATCTATGATCTAGCACCAATGATTCCCCTAATTATACTGCTTCCATTTGAAACCATAAGATTTGCTCAGGGCTTTACAGAGTATGTTAAGGGAAGGGCTAGAACAGATCCACTAAGTACATCAGAGAATGGGAAGTGGAAAATCTTCTTCTAAAGCTTCACAAACATTGAAAAGTAGCATGTTATTCAGATTTCCAAAGCCATAGAGAAATCACAGTTGACTGTACTTTTTCAGTTCCCAGCCAAAGCTTCAAGACTTTTTTCCTTGGAAAATTTTCAACCAGAATTTCAATTTATTTTAGTGTTGTAAAGACACAGTCAGAAGCTATGATAAAATGCTCCAGTACAAATTAGTCTGAAATGAAACATGTTAGTCCTTTCACTAGAAACCAGCCTGCTTAATCACTCAAACTTTACAGTTACATAGCCTAAATTATTACTAGTAGATTCTAGTAGATCTACTATAGATCTACTATTTCAGTAGATGTGGCCCTGAGCAAGGACATGATTTGTAAACTCACTCAGCTATAGAAATACTGCGAGACACATTTTATCTGACTGTGCTGTGTTTGACTGCCCTTGAGAGCAGATTCGGTTTGTCCAGTCAGCAGCCTGCAGGTACAGATGAAGGTCATTCCTAGAATATGAAGGGCCCTATATCCCTTGGAGTTTTCACCATGTTCACAAAACACATTCACCTTAATATGCTTGTAGGTATCTGTTGGCAGAGTGTCCCCGAGGCTGCTTGCAAAGCCATGGGTCGTTACAAATGATATTGACATTACAATTTTGTCTTTCTCCTTGTGCTTTGTAAGGTTACAGGTTTGTGCTGATGCCTTTCCTGCTGCCTCTTCTCTCTCCTCATTATTCTGTGCTACTTTACTTTCTCTGGCAAGTATGAAAGAGTATGAGAAGGCACATACATGGGATCTCTTTATTTCTAGAGGTGAATTATTTCAGAGAATGAAGTAACATTCTTTATGGGGTTTCATAACCCATATTTATACCTGAAATTTCTTCTAACTGCTTACACAAGTTTTCTCAGTGATGATGGAGGAAGTTCAAGCTACTACATTCCTTCCTTTCTTAAAAAAATAAATAAAAGAGGGATAGAGAACAACAAAATAAAATAAAAGAGAGAGATGGGAAAAAAACAGAATGTTAATACTGTCTATGTCTTCCTATTTCACTGTTCTTCTATAAGCATGAATTTCCTGCAGACCAAGATATTTGCTTACTGGGGCACAAAATCATTTTGTCTTGTTAGTGTTGCTGCAGTATGTACTTTTTGTAAACTTTGAGATGCAATGAAAAAACAGGTGTTTTAATAATCTCATGTATTTTGGGCCTGTTTTAAACCTAGAGTATATAAACTAAAATCAGAATTGCTGCAGTGGTGATTTTTCAGCGCAGACCTGAAGGAATATAAAGGATATTTAAGGTTCTGTGTCCTGTGAGTACATTCGACCACAAGGATGCCTGAGTTAACAAACTGTATGAGGCAGTATGAGCCCTGATGGCAGAGTTCATATTCTGCACCTGGACTGGGGCAAACCCAAGAAGAAGTACAGGCTGTGTAGAGAATTGAATAGATACTAGCCCTAGGAAGAACTTTTGTGGACAAAAAGTTCAACAGGGCTCAGCAATGTGCACTTGCAGCCCTAAAGGCCAGCTGCAGTCTGGGCTGGATTAATGAGGTGTGAAACCACCTGGACTGCTGCATCCAGCTATGGGGTCCCTGACACAAGAAAGATGTGGACATGTTGGATTGAGTCCAAAGGAGAGTCACTAAATTGACCACAGGGCTGGAACACCTCTCCCACAAAAACAGGCTAAGGCTGTTCAGCCTGGAGAAGACAAGCCTTCAGGGAAACCTTACAGCAGCCTTTGAATACCTAAAGGGCACCTTCAAGAGGGCTGGAGAGGGACTTTTCACAAGGACATATAGTACTAGAGCCAGGGGTAATGGCCTTAAGATGAAGGAGGATAGGTTTAGGTTAGATACTAGGAAAAAATTCTTTCTGTGAGGTTGGTGAGGTGCTGGTATGGGCTGTTGAAAGAAGTCACGGTTGCACCATTCCTAGAGGTGTTTCAAATAAGTTTGGATGGGGCTCTGAGTAACATAGTCTAGTAGAAAGTTCCCTGCCCATGGCAAAGGGGCTAGATGATCTTTAAGGTCCCCTTCCGACCATAACTGTTTTTGTCATTTTATATTACTACGTTATAAAACCTGAAAAATACAGGAGATGTGTTTTATTTATAAATAGGCATTCTAGCCATCAAATCTCATGTTTTGTTTTAAGCTTTGTAGTGTGAAGTATGAATAAGAATGTATAACTAATCCATTACATTAATGATAACAAATAACTCAAAAGTGTCAGAAATTTATTTAAAATATACAGCAACTTTTTAAGGAAGGAAGGAAGGAAGGAAGAAGAAAGAAAAAGAAAGAAAGAAAGAAAGAAAGAAAGAAAGAAAGAAAGAAAGAAAGAAAGAAAGAAAGAAAGAAAG
>JANRGV010000051.1:68569251-68585296 GCA_024734035.1 Alethe castanea
TGAACAATGAACTATTTTTACAGGTGAACAACAGTATCTGCAGTAGTTTATGATTTCATAAGCACTTAGGAAGTTTCAAGATTAAATTAAGGATACAAAAAATGTCCTCTATCATACCTGAAAAATGACATAAACAGATGTGTCTTTTTTAAGAAGTTATTAGTGACTGAATATCACAAAGCACACATTAAAAGTCCCTTCCTGGTGCAACATGAGGTATTACTCATACTTTGTACAGTTTCAGTGGGATCAAAAGTTCACCCATAAGTGTTTGAGACATATTAGTTTTAACTTGCACAATCTTTTCCAAAACTGTGACTATGATGGGATCAGTTACGTACTTAAACTAAGAAAGGTACCTTTTCTTAACAGTGCAATTTAATTTTTATCAGGCAGTCTGATAGTCAGCCTGATATTCATTAATTCAGTACACATGAAATGGTGTTCTCTGATACAGGAAGAAGAGATCTAACTAATCTTAAAATCACATACATGCTGAGTAATCAACATTTTCATGGGATGGCCTAAAAATACCCTTGTGTTTTACTCTGACAACACTCAGTCAAATAACATTTCTGTGGTGAATTCCCAATTTCAAATACTCATTTCAGAAATTTAAATTGTGGGGGGGACAGAAAGGATTTTCTTGTGTAGAGGTCATTATAGAAGACTGCCTTCAACAATGAAAAACTGATAACTGGATAATTAGTACAGGAATTAGAAACCTTTCAGAACTGTTTTTCCAACTCTGAAGTATCAAGTATGCACCATAATAATTGAGAACATTTTATCTGGAAGGGACCAAAAATGACCATCTAATCCAACTACCTGAGCACTCCAAGACTGATCATCAGTTCAACCATATTGAGGGGTTTGTCCAAACGCCTCTGGAGCAGGGAGTGTCTTGGGGCATTGACCATCTCTTTAGGAAGTCTGTGGTTTGACCACCCTTGCCATTAAGAAGTGTTTCCTAACGTCAAGCCTGAACTTCCCCATGTTGGCTTATTCACTCTTTAGCTTCTTGAATAGCAAATAGTATCCGATAGATTTTAGAAAGATTCTGCTCAGTATAATCTGAACTATCAGAAGACCTTTGAAATTGTTTCAATGTCAATCTTCATATTACAGCCTGGAGTATTCTTATTAAGTAATAGTTCAGAAAAAAAATCTTCGGATATCTTTGCAAAAATCAATGAACAAACTTTTGTGTTCCATTTGTGGATGGAACTTGGGGGTTTTTTGTGGGTTTTTTTGTTTGTTTGGTTTTGGTTTTTGTTTACTTGTTTTTGGTTGGTTTTTTTGGTTTGGATTTTTTTTAGGATTGTGGTTTGGGAAGAGAAAGGGAGAGGGTAGAGGGACTAAATATAGAAATATTAGTCACCTTTTCGTTTTATCAACTCTAGTTCCAAAAAGGACTCTGTGACCAGAGGATACTTCTAAGAAAATAAACTGCAATGTTTTAGATATTAATCCTCTTAAAGACATGACCTGAGATTCCTAATAGCATGCCAACTTTATGAAAAATATTTTCCTGACTTCAGCAGAATTATTTCATATTTGTGTCAACTTAACAGAAAACAGAATTGCCTCAAAATTATGCCAAAATAATAATAAAAAAAACCATATTCTTGCTTCCATCTCCACTTTTGCTTTGCAGTCATTACTGCACCCTTTCAATAATTAAAAGAGATGACAAGGGGAACATAAGGAAGAATGTTTTTACAATAAACTGGAACATGTTTCCAAGAAAAGCTGTTGATAGAAGCCCTATCCCTGGAGGTGCTCAAGACCAGATTGATGGGGATCTGATACCAGCAGAGTATCGTGGAAGATGTCCCTGCTTACACCAGGAGACTTGGAACTAGATGACCTTTAAAGGTGCTTTCCAAAACAAACCATTCCATGACCCTTACTGTCCCTCAAAAAAATAGAAGAATTAAAAACAAAACAAAAACGGATAAAATAACATGTATTACAAATGTGACCTACATGATTTATTGTACTTTGATATATCATTTATTTTATTATTGTGAAAGGCTCAATATAAAATGAAGAATTTCAATCAATGCAACTTAAAAACTCATCTTCACAAATAATGGCTATTTCTGAAAGTGAAAGAGAGTGCATATTATCTGAAAATTATATTGAAGAAAAGATGAAATACTGTATGAAATTCTGTAGCAATGACAGTGAATAACTAGTGTCTTTGAATATGAATATTGAATAAAAGTTTATTTGATATATGCTTTCATTAAATTTTGCCTCATGAGTGTTTTTTGTTTTTTGTTTGCTTGGGTTTTTTTTTCTTCCTTATTTTGGGCAAAATTGAATGCCTCGCTAGTAATTTGCAAACAAAATGTGACCAAAATATTAAAACTATTTCCTCTTTACTCCTGTCCTTGCTGGCTGGATCTACAGTGACATACTTTGGCAAAGTTCTGAGTTCCTTAGAACAACCCAGGGAAAAAAAAAAAGCTATATATAATTATTTAAATGTGCTTGCATGGAACCAGATTTGGATTTGTGCTACAGCAAATAATTTACCTACCTTTATGTCCCTCTGTAATTTTTGTCTGTAGATCCCGTGCTCAATTTTTATTCCAAATCATCCTCTTTGAAGGATTATGTGATTTTTTTAAAATGAACTTCCATTACTTATTTCAAGTATTATGAATAAAAATTGTATAAGGTTCCATTACATTTTCGACAAGGAAAAATTGTTTAGACACCCTATAAATAAAAATTGATTTTTAAGAAGAATTTGAGATAAAGGATGCAACAGCTAAGCATTTCTTGATGAATTAGAAATAAGAATATGTGAGAATAAGAATAGATTATATGAAACCAGCTCTTTGGAGCTGGCAGACATAGAACAGAAAAAAAAATGTCCTTTCCCATGAAAACTATACAGAACAGCAAGGCAGGTCTTTTGCAGTGGAAAACTCTGAGAAGCCTATATTACTGACATTTGTAGGCCCAGCCAAATTCAAAGTTTACGCTTCAAAGTGCACTAATTTCTGTTACAGAAACATTTTTGCATGAAATTTTGTTATATTAAAAAAAAAAGAAAAAGAAAAACTTCACAATCAAATGAAAAGCTGTAAGAATCTATGAAATATTTACCTTTAAAAATTCCAATAGAAAACAAAGCTACCCAAAATGATTATTAAATGCTTAAGAGATTTCCCAGAAATTTTTTCTTGTTGATAGTTGTATCACTTGTATCTTTCAGTTTACAATTATATAGTCATAACAAACAAGTTCTCAGGATGGGGAGCTCACTGAATATTAAATGTCAGAATTTTATTTCTAGAAAAGCATTTTTCACATTTTGGCTGCAGGTGGCAGCAAATATTTAGAAAACAGCAGTTTTTACAAGATTCATTACATTGTACATTACTACCTGATACCTATGGGAAGATCAAGTTAACCGCCTACATTTTATTAAGACAATTACATAAGTACTTAGACAGTATTAAAAATAAGCATCCTAGAGTATTGAGTTAATTTAATTTGTTTTCCTGAGCAAAATGATCTGACATCATATATAGATGGAAATCCACAACCGTGGAGTTTCAAGCAATGAAAGAAGTAGGTTTTTACTTGAAGAGACAAAATGAAAATGCAGCACTGAATTTAACAGATGGTTAAATGTGTTTGTGTCATATATGCCAGTATTTCTTATATCTGCCATTTAGAAATTCCTATATTTAGAAATTCCCCTTGGTCATAAAGCCATTCCAAATGCAAAAGTAGCAAAAAAAATCCTACAGCTCATTCAGGAAAGAAACATATTTGTGAATCAGTTGAGACTTTTCTGATCTTACAAAGATTTTTTCTTCAGTGGAGATTGGATATTAGTACAACTTCCAAAGAGTAGGTCAGCAAGTAGGTATAATTTTTTATTTTATAACACTTAGACATAAACTGTTGACTACATCTGAGACTTGATAGACCAAGCTACACTGAGACCTCTCAGAGAAATTTAGAAAGCAAGAGGTTCTCACTGACCCTCGTGTTTCAACAGCAGGGACCAGGCCATGATGACACTGAAATACATTGCAATACACTACAGAGCTGTTATTTAGATACTGCATTGGCAATATTTAGCTACAGATTGGCAGATTCTGATTAATCTACCACATAATCAAAGTGCCCTATTTCTTGTACCCAACTGAGAATTATCTCTTTACTACTCTGCTGCAGTGATGGGGAAAAAAGAAAAAAAAAAGAAAAAAAATGTTAAAAAGTTGGACTTTTGTATACATAGAGACAATTTTTTTCTCTTCATAAAGAGAAAGGTATGGTAGGATATACCATGATCCCATCTTCCTGCTAGGTGTTCCTAGCTGCTGAGATTAATGATGCTACGAAACAGAATGAAACTGAACATGGTGGAGCTAGATAATCCCATCTAGAGTTTTTTTAATCTTATCTCTACTGTGGAAATCTTGACTAGTCATTCTTTTAAGGTCCCTTCCAGTATGGGCTGTTTTATGATTTTGTGAACACTAATAAGCAGACATGGAACCTTTATTTTATTTTATTCTTTGGACCTCCTTTGTACATTAAGTCCTTTCTTGTGTTTTCACACATCTGCTATATCACAATAACTGAGATTTTTGATCCCATTCTGTTACAAAAACGTTGAAGAAACATACATAAAATCTGTAGGGGGCAAAATCTGCAACACAAAAATTGTTGACCTGTACTTGATTCTTACAGAGCTTCCCATGAGTCAGTTAAGCTATATTAAGAATATTCGTTTAAAAAAGCTATGTGTATGAAAGACATTTCTTGTATAAGCATCTTTGTATAGGTCCTCCTAGAGGCTGTGCTAAAGCACATGGAGAATAGGAAAGTAATTTGAGGCAGCCAGTACAGATTCACCGAGGGAAAATCCTGTCTGTGCAACCTAGTGGCTTTCTATGACGGAGTAACTACATGTTAAAGCTATAAACCTCTTTTATCCAGATTTCTGTAAAACTTTGACAGAGTTCTCCACCACATCCTTCTCTCCAAACTAGACATTGGTGGATTTGATGGGTGTACTGACAGGTGGATTAGGAATTGGTTGGATGGTCACATCCAGAGCGTAGTGGTCAATGGCTCAGAGTCCTGGCAGACAGCAGTGACAAGTGGACTATTTACAATAGCATGTAGTGACAGGACAAAGGGGAATGGATTCAAACTAACATAGAGTGAGTTTAGATTAGATTTTTGGAAAAAAATTCTTCACTTGGTGGTGAGGCACTGGAGCAGGTTGCCCAGGGAGCCTGTGAGTGCCACATCTCTGGGAGTGTTCAAGGCCAGGCTGGATGGGGCTCTGAGCAACCTGCTCTAAATGAAGGTGTCCCTGCCCACAGGGAACTAGATGACCATTAAGGTCTCCTTCCAACCCAAACAATTTCATTATTCTAGGATTCTACAAAATTTTAAATTATGCATTCTGATAAAATTGAAGACTTTGAGGAATATTCAATCAGATTATAAATATTTTGGTTTCATGCAGTCCTTTCAAAGCTATTTACTCCTTCTTATTTGTTGATATAAAAAGTTTTTCCAAGTCAACCTTGCTGATAGCTTTACCTGACATTTTCTATTAATTTACTTGTTCCAGAGATTTTGATTTCATATTAAAAATTTAAAATATTCAGCCTAAAAGACAGAAAAAATAATCCAAATCATATGATATTAATCTACATAATATTCTCTGCTTTCCTTATCCTTTAGTTACTGTGTCTGTTGAGCCTTAGTTGATATTGCTAGCTCCATTGCAGTAGCAAGCAATCAAAAGTTCATACGATTCTCATGTGACACTGATTCTGATTTCAGTTCTAGTTTTCTTTTAAAAAGCTTTATTTCTGGTGTGATACTGTACATCTAATTAATTACTAGTGATGTTTCCCAATATTTTTTCCCAATGTTTATTTATAATAAATTCAGAGGGGTGAGAAATGGCTGGCATATATTACTGTCTTATAATGAGCAGAGTGAAACTGAGTACAGACAATTAGAACACCATTGCCTGAACAGCTGTGCATACTAATACTGCAATTCTAAGCAAACAAAAAATTCCCTTGGGTAGCTGCCAGCTAATCCTGGAAATGCTTAGACTTCTCACATCTTTCCCCATTGAATCAGAATTTTCCTAGCTCTTGAGACAATTCCACCTCTGACCATGCATGAGTTTGGCCAAGCCTGAGCTTTTTAACACCTCTCTAGTCTAATTGCAGTTTGAATCCAGCAGTGAGTATTCCTTGCTTTGTTGCCCTAATTTGATTTACACTGCAGTAAGGGAGACTGTCTTAAAATAGTTGCTGTCTGGAATATTTACATTTGTCAATAAAACGTCCTTATGTAACAAGTTTTTTTTGCTGATTTTTATGAGGCTCTTGGAGTGGAGTGTGTGTGTGTGTGTGTGTGTGTGTGTGTGTGTGAGGTGAAAATAAACTTCCAAAGGATTAATTAGAAACTAACCTCTGGCTAACCACACTGTTGTTTTTAAGGAGATTCCTGTCTACAAGTCAGTTAATGAGGATGATAAATTAGCTGATATGAATGATCCAAGGAGGGAGTGTTTGGCACTCAGAGAAGGAGGTTAGCTTGCTCAGACTGCAGATTGTTTTTGTGCTATCTGTGCCTACCTGAAAGATACGATATATTTTATTAACCTGGCCATTGGGTAAGTAGGCTGCAGATGAGATTCCAGGTGTCAAATTTAAAAACAATGTAACTACTTAAATTATAAATACATACATAAAGAAATACAGTGAAAAAAATCCCACACAAAACTTTTAAATTTTTGCTATGTGCATATGTATGAGCCTTTGGACAATTAAAAGATGGCTCTTATACACATTCAGTGTTTTAATATACATCAAATAAGAAGAAAATTTTAAAGAAAATATTACCCTTCTTTCCAGCAACCTTAAAATCCAGACTTTTAATTCTAACAGAAATCTATGGAGTAGGAGAAGCTTTACTTATGATGGTTGCTTGTTATTTTCCTCAATAAAATTACAGAAATTGTTAAAGCAAATGCATTTATTCACTTGCCTAGGAGGCTCATTGAGATTTTTTTTTTCCACTTGGAGAATTTTCTTTTCAATTTGACTAGGTCTGCAGCTGTGCTGCTTTGCAACTGCTGCTCATATATCCAAAGACTCGACTATTAGAAAATGAAACAAAATTAAATGTGTCATAGGAGCTCCCTATTAATTCTGCAATGTTCTTGTGGAGTCTATACGTCATGCAAGTTGACGTAAGTGATGGATTCAAAGATAATGATTCTGGAACATGGGGAATAAAAACGTTGATGTTCAGTCTTCCAGTATGAATACAAGAATTTTTTTGTCATGTTTGTGTACTTAAATTCTCTTTGTGAAGACTAGTTTCTATAAGATTTACTCACATCACAGAAATCCTTGTTTCATACTGACTTTCCCTGAGGATTTAATTAGATAACATTTTATGTTACCGGACAGTTTGGCAATAAGTAAACAAGATATCCAGAACTCCCTAAAATATAATGGTGGATAATAAATAGTAAACCCAACAGAGATATAAAGAGTTTGCATATGGCATGATAAAAATTGTCTAGAATACTAAAACCCTGATGTAACAGGAAAATAAGAAACTAGCATGCTTTGTGGCAAGAGTAGCAATACCATGAAGTTCCATAAATTGCTTTTTTTATTACCTAAGACAGTAGAGTATAATCCATTACCTAACAAAAATTTAGAGTAGTCAATGCTTGATGGTTTACTTTATCATGTTAAAAAATAATCACAGAACTTTTTCACCAAAAAACCCCACCAGTCCTCTCATGGTCCCCTGAATAATGGGTTTCATTTATTGGGTTTCCAATGGAAAGCAACTTATGCTATCTTACTGTAAATATCCAAGGTAATTTCAATAATTTATAAAACAAAAGCAAGAAACAAGGGCTAGTAATGATGTTCTTTTCTTACCTATCACTAATTGTATTCAGCAATAAAATTTCTAGTATTTAATCCACTCTATTTGATAAAGACCACAAGTTTCTTGGATTCTGTTCAAATCTCTCTTGGGTGTGTGTTGTGGATTTTTTTAAAATTTAATTTCATATCTGCTTTCAATACTTCTCTATATATAGACTTACAGCCATTTTTATTGTGACATTTATTGATTTGGAGATTTCATAAATTGTTGCAAGATAATATACATTTAGTAAGACATATGCTATGTTATAGGAAGGAGTGTATATACAAAGGAAGATTTATACTTGTCCTGAACTCCTGTTCAATTTTTTCAGTTTATTGAGATCCTCATTTTCCTATCCAGAAAAAAAAAAACAAGTATGTAACTATAGAGAAAAACTTAGATAACTATAAACATATTCAATGGAAACAAAGATTACAGTAAAAGGGACCGCAGACATTTTTACAATGTTTTGTATAATCAGATTAATATTTTTTATTTCTCCTCTTCTCTGAGAAATTTAAAAATTTTCAATAAATCAGAGTGATTTGAATACCCTAGAATTTGATTGTTTATAAAAAATAATTCAGAATTAATATTCTTAATGACTGGTCAAGTTATATTGATTACATTTTAAAAAATTTATTTTAACAAAATGTGGATATCATGTAAACAATTTATGCTGATTTGAAGACAAATATTCTAATATCAGTAAAAACTTTATTTCTATAACGGGTCAGTCAAGTCAATATCACCTGTGGAAAGCAGAGCCTCAGTTTATCAGAGAAGTATGTTTACACCAGGAAACATTGCATGGCCTAGAGTGCAACAAAAGGACATATGAAAAAATTACCTCCCAGGAACTTCCAGGGGAGTATTGAATGAGAAAAAATGGCACTGTTCTGGGTAAGTTTTTATGTTCAGTTTTTTGTTTAGTTTGCTTCTTTTTCTAGAGATCTGTTATCACTCGGAAAAGCATTGTTATATTCAGACAGTCAAAAATCTTTTAGCAACTGTACAAGCATTTTTTACTTTATATTACATGTTTGCTAAAATGTGTAAAGCAGTAAATTTACACAGGCACTGGCTGACTTTTTTTGAAAATACTAATGATGGGATTCCTCCTCTCTAATCCTTCAGAAGATGATTCATAATACTAGAAACAGATCAGCAGTCAGTCAGCTGTCCTCATGCCAGAAGCTTTAAAATACCAGTAGTTCCCCATAGCAAAGTGCTGAGGAGGAAGCAGAAATTGTTTAACCAGATCTTATCATACACTGTCCAAATAAATGTAATTCTATTTTTAAGACTTCTTTTAGTTTTGCCATCTAAACACAACTACTTACAACTGGACTATGTAATTATAAGCAGATGACAAATAAACTGTAATTTAAGCATGAATTAGGAAGATGAAATTTATCATTCTTTTTTTCACAGTAAGATGATCTTTAAAATTCTAAACAGGAGAATATTGCGACATGGTCTCACAGATATGTCCGCTCTGGTTTTCTAATTCATTTGAAGGGAAGAGTGTGTACATTTTATAAATCTCTGCTTTAATTCAGATTCATCATGAAGCACTGAATCTAGAGCTTCAATTTAAGCCTCTATATTTACACCTGAAGGAGAAAGCAAAGTAAATCTAATGTTTTGTTTGTATAATGGATGAAATAAAAAGGAAGTATTATATATGTAACCAAGATTCCTTAAAGAAAGGTTTGCCCTATAACTTTCAAAATTAAATTTATCAAAATCTCCATTAAAATTATTTTCTAAGATACTAGCCATTGTAAATGATTAGTCAGAATCAAAGTTTTGAGATCAGAAGTGCATTTCTGTAATGCTAAAGAAAACATTATTTCATATTCCTCTGGCTGATTAGTTGTTAATCACTGTATTAGAAAATTTCAAAGTTAATTTAATACAGACAGAAAGAGCCTGAAACTAAAGAAGAAGAAGAAAGAATCTCTCCAATCAAATATTAGTCATACTGAACAATATAGCAGGTGTTATCTACAGAAACCTTTCCTTTTCCTATAACTAGACAGTCTCAATTGCACAAACATAGATGCCTGTGCCCATGTACAATCCATGACATGTGTACACTGCTAAATAAAAAAGTGTGGGGGAACAGGTCAAGCAATGTTCTCACATGTCCTGCACTTACTTAGAGAGACATGTGCAGTAAATCAGTGTGTTCCACTAACCACAACACCATGTTTTGCAGAACACATTGATCTACACAAAAACTAGTTAATCTCAGCCAATCAAATTCCTAATGATATTCAAAAATCCTTCGAAATGTTCAGACCAAATATTATTTAAAGTGGTGCTAACACTCCTATTCTTGACTAAAATGTGCATGTACTGGTCTAGTGGTTATTTCCTCTGAACCAGATGAGTTAATCTTTTCAGTTCCATCTTCTAACTGCTCCTTCTAACCCAATTTAACTTACATTAACCAGTGTTTACTCTTAAAAAATAGAAAGACATCTCAAAAGCATTGGTGAGATGGTATAAATAATATATGAAAGGTTTTGAAAATACTTCAGTTGAAAAGAATGTCAGAGTTAATTGAACACAAACACAAGAAATTAAGATGCTGTTGGAAAACAAACAAACAAACAACCCCTTCATGTTGAAAAGGAGAGTAGAAACACAAGGGGATTATGCATAGGCTGAATCTACTTGAAATGGAAGACAGAAGTCCACAAAGAATGCAAGGAAATATTATTCAAAGTTGTTGAAACTAGAAAAGTCATTCCTTTATGACAAGCTTATCAGTAGGACTGGACAGAATAAATAAGTGGTAATAAATAATACATAACTGTTCATATGTCCTATTCTGTAACAATACCAAGAGATTTTTTTTTCCTAAAACTTCAACATTATGATTTTTCTGAAAAATATGTTCTGTGAATATAAGGTCCTTTTTATGTCTTTTAAATTCTTTGAGATATATATATACATATATAATATTTTGACATATAAGCTTACCTCATAAGTAAGTGAACATCAAATAAAAGAGAAAACAAAGAACTTTTTACTTGGCTTTTATAATCTCTAGGTTAAATAATTGAAATGAAATCTTTATAAGGTCATACTTAGAGGTCTTTCCTGTGAAAGGTTCGCACCTCTGAAAGGCACTTAAATGATTATTAATGTATATTCCTGTATTTATTACAAGGTAAGATTTATTGAGTTTTCAGCAGAGGGCTGGAATTTTTTGTGTTAGTGTGATTTGTTTAATAATGGAACTGTATGCTTTATTGACATTATTTTACCCTTAGAGAATTACAAAATCTTGAGTCTCTTCACCAAATGGACAGTGTTTATTTCACTGTTATAATCATGGACTCTCAGCTGAAACTAATTATAATTTTTTTTAAGTGTGAAGTGTTTAAGTCATGCATTTTTAAATTTATGCTTTCTGGTTAATGAAGAAATAATATTCATGAGGTTAATTTTATTTTTTAAGGCATAATTTTTCTCCAGACCATCATAAAGAGCATGGAATATATACAAGGTACCAAAGTATATTTCAAGTATATGTACATCAGAGACCTATCTCAGAATGTGGTGCACAGGAGCAAAGGCATGAGGTGGTGATAAAATGATAGAGTGCAGGAGACATCATAAGTGTGAACAATTAATTCATAAAGGAGTGCTGACCAGAAGCTGGTCAAAATTGGTTTCAGGAGTTCAAAAGTGAAAGGTTAAGTGTCTCATGTATGTAAAAGACACAACAAATTGTTAATTTAAATTAACAAGGAGCTGCAGACGGATGAAGACCAGCCAAGGCACAGAAGAATATTAAAGAGAAGGAGAATAACCCCAAGTGAATCCTAGACTGAGAAAGAAGAGGCTGTTGACATAATCAGCACATCTCCCTGTGTGAAGATCTGCAGGTGTTCAATGTTGCCCTCTCCTCTTCCTCCCCACACACGTGAATGAAGCCATCAGCCTTAAGGTCCTGAGGAGCAGAAGAAGGTGGGCATAGCAGCAGGGGCAGGGCTAGAAGCCAAGTGTGGATAAATCAGTTTTAACCATTTGGGTTTTTTTCATTGAACAATTATCTCTGGACTAACAAGAGTCAGTTTTTCTATTCCTGAACTGAAAAAAGATAGGTGTTTTGCAGTGAGCCTGTTTTAAATTTAATAAAAAATATATGGTTATGGCTTATCTTTAGTATCTTTATTACTTTGCTCTATAAAACATTTGGTTTAAAGAATTACTTGGTTTAAAGAACCTGCAAGGAATCATAATCACTTAAAATTCTTAAGTATTCTTGTTATCCCAAAGGAAAAGGGAAAGGATTTATTTCTCTTCCATTTCTTTTTGGGTCTTTTGGTAAAAAATGCAGTTTTCATAGAATTAAGTAGTATTATTGACAGTAATCAAAGTAAAAATATACATGTAATATTTACTTTTATTAAATGTAGTTAATTTAATAAATTTATGTATCAGAAGCCTCCAGGCACTTCAGTAATAAAAAATCACTGCATGAGGTTGAAGATATACTGATTTTAAGAAGTATTCTATATTCTTTTAACTTACTTTTTTGTTTAGCAATGGAAATATTTGGCAACAGAACCAATTCCTTGTATCTAATAAAATGCTTTTTGTTATCCAGATGGTATATACTTGTTATCAATAATAGAAATCTTATGACTTTTTCATGCTCTGAAATTCACATTTCTATTGTTTTACTTGCTATGTTGTGTTACTAAGTGAACTCCCTCTTTGTTCTTTCCCTTTCCCTTTCTGAAGGGTTGTGTACTGCAGGCCTACAATAATCTACATAAATGCCCTCTGAGATTATTTCTGCAGTGATGATTTCTCAGTACTTACTTAAGACCTTTCTGGAAAAAAGCAGCGCTTGAAAGCTTCTGTGTCAACTTGGTGGACTAAATATAGAGGATAGAGATGAAAAACTCTGTGTTCATTAAGCTGCTCAGTGGTAACACTCACACTCTTTCCCTTTACTGTTGTTATTATCATTCTTGTATTATCACTGGCATTGACATTTATAGTCCTGCATTTTCACTGTTAGGCATCAGCAGTGTTGCAAACTTTGAAACAGATTCAGTATAAGTTTAATTCCATTGTTGCAATATGAGTATGGAAGATACTTTAAATGAGGGTAGTGTGGGAGCATGACGATTTCTACAATACAGTTTATGGCAATGCATATGAGATTTTTGTTAAGAAGGAAATCTAATGTGTTAAGTGTTTCCCAACTGATAATAAGACAATCCTGTCAGATAATCTACTGCAACATGCTCAAATTTACTCTTAAGTCTAATTTTAGCCCCATTCACTTTCCCAAAAAAACTCAAACATTTTTCAGGCCTACTTGTCAGTTGTCTTCAACTATCTTTGCTATTGGATAAACCATGATTAGAGATAATATTAATTAATTTAATGCTCAAATCTTATTCTACTGTTTTTAAACCATGGATACAGGAATTTGGGGGGAAAAAAAAAAAGCATTTATTTTCTCTAGAAAATAAATGTTATGCTTAATTACAATCTACAGGAATGAAGAAAGTGTCCTGGACTAGACAACCTTTTTGAGTGAAGGTGACTTTTTCAACTGCATGTGCTTCTGTCTCCAGAAACAATTTAAAGCCTTCATAGCTTCCCTGTGGGGTTTTGAGGACTCTACCACAAAATCTTGTGTGATCCTTTTAATTATATGTAGAAAGTCACTCACTCCCTAAAGCCCAAGAATGTCATATATGTTGCTTTATCACAGTTCACAAAAGCCCCCGAAGAATGTAGCTTATCTCAGGCGCTAGAGTGGCTTAAAATTTTAATATTCAGACAAAACAGATGTCTTCAGTTATGAAGCATGAGCAGCATATTTGAGCAAGTCATTATGCTGTGGTGTTCCTATAGCTACTCATTGTCTCAGGTAGTTCTTTGCAACCTGCACAGAAATTACTGTTTCAGGAAACAGCACTGATAGTGGTGGTGGAAGAGTCTATTTTAATATTTCTTTTTTATTTCTGATTTTTAAACATTTTAGGATTGACTGATTTTTTGTTTTATGGGAGATTATTTTAATAAGAATAAAGAAGTTATGTAAGGGAGGACAAGGCACACTAAGAATGTTTTCCCCTTTTTGAGTCCTCCTATGTTGTAGCTTTGACCTAAATTATGTGTTTTAGAATAACTTCAAAAGTTCACTCTAACAAGTTTGGGCTCTGAGAACACCAAGATTAGCTGAGTTGCTTAGAGCATGGTGCTAATTACACCGAGTTTGTGGGTTCAGTCAATAGGTTGTTCACTTAAGAGTTGGACTCAATGATCCTTGTGGGTCCATTCCAACTCAGAATATACTTTGATTTTGTAAATATCAAGATGCTTGATTTTTCCTTATTTATGATGTTGCACTCCCATCTTTACTTAGCCCTTATTTTATACACAGTATTGTTTGCTACAATATTTGTGTAGAACCTGAATTTCTGTTTGCAGAAAATGCCTGTTAGATCAAGCTCTGTAGAACAATTGGACATGGAACTACATCACTTTTCTAGATCATTCTCAGGGATATTTGAGAGACAGGTGCCAAGACCCTGTCAAAATTGATGTACTTCTTGGAAGGTGTAAAGAGAACTTTTCAGTGACTGCGTAACTCAGGCAAAAACTAAGACATATAAATTAGGTACTAACTGAGTAGGTTTCTTGGAAACTAAATTCCACTTTATCTCTGAGTTAGGCAGTCATGAATACATGAAAACTGAAAAAATAACTGTAAATTGGCTAGTAATAAATAAGGTAGATTGGGTATTATATTTAGCCTAGCTATTGTAGCATTATTTACCTTAGTTTTAGCATAAATAAGTCTTGCTTTAAATTCCATCTTGTGACTGAGGAAATTCAAACCTCTATCTGCCATCTTCCACCTTGCAGATTCAATGTATTTTACTAAAGAATGTTACCATTAAGAATGCAAGAGAAAATACATACATCCATTTTACTATATGTGCAATGTTCAAGGAAAGGAAGGATACAGCAGAATCAAAACATCAAGGATTCTTTGCAGAATGAGAGAACAAGAAAGTGAGACCCCAAAAAACAATCTGTTAGTAGTCTGTAAATGTTTCTCACTTGATACAAGCTGTGAAGCATTACTTTCCCCATCATTGTTTTTTTTTTCTTTTAGCAGATATATTTCCAATACTCTGATATCTAGATATTGCATTTCATGTAATGAGAGATAAACAAAAGTACTAGAATTAATGGAAGATTTCCAATTTTTATTTTCATTGTATTTGTAAAGAAAACAGTGGAAGAAATTTCAACCCATTTGTATTTCTGAATATCATTGGAATCATCTTTGAGAAGTTTAAGAAGGTCTAAGAGTAGGCAAACTGTAATCTATGTATGATTTTGTTGATGTTGGAGATGAAAAAGGGAGAAAGAGATGAAGCAAATCAATTATTTCAATGTTAGTAAAGTGAGGAACTTAAAAAATGCACCTTCACTCAAAAGGTGCTAATGTATAGGGACCACCCATATCTAGAAATTGATTTTACACTTCTTTCTAATTCATTTTAGTTTATATTCAGAATACATAGTGGCAGCACCATCTGCATTTCACACTTTCAGAAAGCATAACAAATATTATTCAAGTTCATTGGCATCTTACAGAACCCTGTATAGGTAGAATCAGGTCCAGAAAGGTGAGACAATAAAAAATTTTGCTAGAATTCCCTGTAATTTCAACCAGAAAAGCAGTTCTACAGCTCCTTGTGTGCGGTATTTTTGAGTGCTATTGGCAAGCCTAGCCCATTTTTCATCATCTTTTCATTGTTCATTCTCTTTCCCTCTAACCCTTTCCCCCCAGCTGCCTTGGACATTAGGGCTCAATATTCATATTGCAGGTCCAGTAATTCCAGAAACTTCAGTATAATGCCAACCTGTTAGCATAGAATCATGGAATAGTTTTGGTTAGAAGGGACCTCAGTGATCATCAAGTTCCAGTCATGCCATTCTGGGCAGGCGTGGATGATACTATAGCCCTGGAGAAAGGCCCCTGGGACTTAATCCCCTAAAACAAACCCCTCGATTTCCC
>JANRGV010000051.1:68585396-68614246 GCA_024734035.1 Alethe castanea
GACTTAATCCCCTAAAACAAACCCCTCGATTTCCCCCCCCTCCCCTCCATTAAAACTTCTGTTATCTATTAGGAATTCTATTGGTTTTTAAAGTTGTTAGGTGATTGATTTTTTCTTACTTAGAATTTTAAAGTAATTGGATAATTTTTTAACTTGTAGTTTTATTGGTTAGAAACTCAATCCTTTAGAAAGCTACAAAAACCCTTTGCTATACTATGTAATCGGATTTTGCTAGTGGAACCCTTTGGAGAAATAAACTATCTTCGGAACCTCTGCAGCGAAGTCTCGAAGTCTCCTTAGCTAGGTTTGTAGCTGTCCTGCTCGAGGACCTTTCGGAGTTATCTGGACTCGTAGTGGTCTGAAGCTAGAAACCCCCACTAGCTTCGGCAGTTCAGGCAGGGAGACCTTCAACTGAACCATGTTCCTCAAAGCCCCATCCAGCCTGGCCGTGAACACTCCCAGGGATGGGGCATTCCCAGGTTCCCTGGGCAACCTGTTCCAGTGCCTCACCACCCTTGAAATAAAGCATTTCTTCCTGATATAAAATCTACTCTCTTTCAGCTTAAAGCCATTCCCCTTTGTCCTATCACTACATGCCCTTGTAAAACGTTCCTCTCCATCTTTCTTGTAGGCCCCTTTTATGTGCTGGAAGGCTGCTGGTGAGGTCTCCCTCCAGCCTTCTCTTCTTCAGGCTGAACACCCCTTGTTCCCTCAGGCTGTCTTCACAGGAGAGGTGTTCCAGACCTCTGATCAACTTAATGGCTATTCTCTGGACTCACTCCAACAGTTGCACTTCCTTCCTCTTTTAGGGCCTCCAGAGCTGCAATCTAGGTGGGGTCTCACAGAGCAGAGCAGAGGGGCAGAATTCCCCTCCCTTGCCCTGCTACCCACACTGCTTTGGATGCAGCACAGGACACATTTGGCTTTCTGGGCTGAGAGTGCACATGGCTGGGTCATGCCCGTCCTCATCCACCAGCACCCTCAAGTCCTTTTCCTCATGGTTGCTCTCAACCCTTTCATCCTCTATCCTGTATTTGTGCTTGGGATTGCCCCAACCCATGTGCAGGACTTTGGTCTTGTTAAATTATTGAAAACAATCTGTGCCTTTAGAGTGAAAATCTCTATATTTCCAGAGTACAATTTAGGGACAGCATGTGAGGTTACAATTCTTGTGCACTGGTAGTAGCAGAACTTTCTCCTATGGGAGCTGGGAACAATACACTTATGCAATTTACTGTGAAGAAGGGGATTAACTAGATGTCCTCTAACATAATTTCCAAACCTATTTCCATTATTTATTACCTTTCCTTACCTCCCTGCCCCCAGGAAACAGCTTGCCTTTCCCCAAGGCACATTAACTAAATGCATCAGACTTCCACAGCACAAACAGGTCAGCTGCAACCCATGCAACATAATCACATTCACCAAGCCACCACTTCAGAAACTGAGTTGCAGAGTATTCAAAAGCTTAAAAACCTGTCTGCAAGTGGCAGGGCATGTCAAGCACTCAAGGTTATTGTTCAAAGGAAGCTTTTTCGGTTAGAGCTGTGAATTTGCCTTTTAATTGAATGTACTCTTTCCCTAAAAATGACAGTTATTTTCTGCTGGAGATTATAATGTCCACTTGGTGGTAGTTATGAACACTAGCCTTAGGAAGGCACAAGGATTAAAATGTGTAAATATGCATAAAAATTCCCTCCATACACCCTGTTCAACAATATTCCATGCATTAGCAGGCTTTACCTAAGGGAGATATGTTGTATGGATTTTTGCTTTTTAAATCCAAATTATTGCCCCTCTTCCTCCAATAAAATCTATTTTTGGCAAATATAGAAACTGGTAAACAAAATCCATGGATTACAATAGTGAGAGAAAATTATATATATGATTTACTGTCACTGCAGTTCAGGCTTCCAAGTCTCAGAAAGCCCTTTAGCTGTATTCACATTCTTAATAACCCAAATATATGTACTCCCACCCACACAAATTACTCTTTTACACAACGTGAAAGACATGGAGAAACAAAACAGAGCATTAACACACCCACTATCATCTTCTCTCCCACACTTGGGAATTCTCAGTAAGAGAAAATCCCAGACACACATTCTTTTTTCAGCACTCAATGCTCTGAGTCCTCAAATTGTGTCATAAGAGAAAGCATCTTCAGCTATTAGCTGGTTCAAGATGTACCAATCTCTATTGCAGCTATAATGATTTGGGAAAATTGAAAGATACTTGTTGCTGGATCTTGTATTTTAAAGAAATTGAGGCAAGGAAACAAAAACATAGGAAAAATACACACAAAAATTGTTGTATATTGTATACTCTTAAAGGTGAAAAGTCCTAGAAAGCTATAAAATGTTTTATATGAGCTTGAAAAATTTTAGCACTTTTCTCAGGTGTATAGATGCAAAAATAAAGCTCTTCCATGTATATTCACAGATTATTTTCACTAACCTACTTTCTCAGAAAGAAATTTTCTCATTCAGTAGTCAAACTACCAGAATTCTGCTATTTTCCTGCATTATAGAAAGTCATTTAAGAGTTCAAATATTTATTCTTTTTGTATCTGACCTCTGGATCTGGAAAGGTAAGAGCTAATGGTAGGCACTATTATACTATAATTTGTTTCTTTGACAGCAGTCTGCAGCCCATTTTGGAAAAAAAAAATCTGTAATTTGTGAAATGCTATTAAAACTATAATGGGACTTTATGTTGAAGAGAGTATTAGTGTTGCCCCAACATGCTCATTTCAGTAAGCTTTCCTTAGTTACAAATTAACAGAAATCGCTTTCTACCACTGTCACAGAATATTTTCCTCAGGTTGGTGCAGTATTTGCAAATAAGATGCATAACTGACCCTTGGTTTCCATACAGGACCAAAAAAGTAGAGGTGAAAAAAAGAATGCATTTTTTTCTTTCACTTATCTTTGTCTCTTTGTTGATGCTTTTCCCAACATATGGGTGCTGTTACTTAAGTTCACAACCAGTTCTTATCATAATATTACTAATTAAATATAATCTCAGTTTTAAATTCATGCCTTACTCATCCTCAGAACCCCAAAAACATGACATTATGATTCAGCCTGATGCCTAGTATTAATTGGAGAGCAGCCTTTTACATGGCTGGCTGTGAAATCTGTCTAAAATATCACTTACTAGTGTAAAAGATGAAGATAGAATAGAGAAGGAAAGATCCTATTTTTTAAGGAGGTTGTTTATTCAGGATTTCTGTATAAAAATGAAACCAAAATATTCTTTAGCAGTCTCAAAATTATTAAATATGACAATTGTCTTCTTAAATCATCAGGGAAAAGAAGTGAAGGAATGTTCCATGATAATTAAAATAAATTCATTCTAAAATGCAGATAAGATGCCAGCTTACATCAGCTTGAGCAGCCAAATGCACCTGTGGTCGACAGAAACCACATAAACTTTAAACATCGAGATTTAGACAAGTGAACCAGTGTTTGTTTTTCATGTAAGTTTCTCTAGATGGAGCTCTAGGTCAAACATCCTTGCGGTTACCTTGAATACTTCATCGTGGTAATTTTGGAATTTGTTTTAATGCCCTCAGTTCACTACATCTGTTGCTATAAAATGAGGTGCAGAAACCGCACTGACTTTATTTTTTTGTCACTTTATATTCACTGTTTATGTAAAACCACAATTGTCATGAATGATGAGAGGATTAAATCCAAAATCAGTGAAGCTGTCAACCTAACAGGACTGCTGCTGCAGTTTAATGGCATTTGCAGACATATCAGATTTGTCATGGTTAACATTTTGGTTCATGGTGCCATAGTGCTTCTGCACTGATGTCTTATTAAATAATAATTCACAAAGTTCTTAAAAAATCAATTAATTCTTCAAAGCATTTTCAAATTATTGATCTGCCTTAATTGTGCTGATGACCTGATAGACTGTAAAAAAATACAGATGGCAAATGTCAAATTAATTTTTTTAGTATGTATATACTATGGTATACAGTGTTTTTTCAGGAAAGATTATTATCAGCAACACCTTATAAATCAAATTTCAAAAATAATAGAAATCAAGAAATCAATTCTTTGCCTTCCGAAGAAAAAAGAAGCTTTGTTTAATAGAAACTTTCTCTTAGAGTTTACAGAGGTCCTTGGTTTTAAGGTGCTACAGAGTTTTGAGGGTTCTCTTTTTTTTTTTTTTTTGATGGAGAGCTCCTAGACCCTAAAAATAAAAAATAAATGAAAAAAACTTAGATTATCATTCTCTATTTTTTTATAAATTAGTTAACAGAGCTAGAAACTTGTTTTTCATTCAGAATGACATTAAACATTATATTCTTGGAAAGTTTCAGTAACAACAATGCAGGGGAAAATAATATTATCACAGATGTCAGCTACCATTAAAAAAAAAATCCAAAAAACCCACTCTTCTCCACAGGAGAAAAGGTTGTGAGAGAAAGTGAAATGCAGTACTGTACTATCCATGATACATAAAAATCAACAAGTTCACATGACTATTAGCTCACATTTTCTCCTGTAAATATTGTCTTTTTGTTGATTCTTGAAATCTGGCTTCTTAAAATAATCTACTTCTCTAAGTTTTTGGGCTAAGGTGTTAGTTAATGACACTTGATGCATCTGTTGTATTTGCTTCCTTTTTTTTTTTTGTCTCTGAGAGATGAGGGCAATGAGAGAGAATGAAAATCATTCTGCTTTATGAAATGATTATTTTGCTGCTATGTAAAATTGAGTCCTTCCTAAGTCCTTAGTCTAATTGTTACATAGTGTGCCTCTGCCACATGAAGTCCCAGAAAAAAGAAGTAACTTGCTACTATATTCCTGGAACATTTCTCAATACAGAAGATGGTGTGTGATTGAGGACTGAATAAACCACGAGTGCTGAAGTTTGTAGGTACTTTACACATTTATACTATTTTATTTTTTTTTATTTTAAATCATGTGAAGAAAACAGCCACAAAAAAGCAGGAGAGACATGAATCTTTAGCTTGTCCAGCTGTGGTTTAAGTCAGTCAAGTGTAGGGTGCTTTCACCCTATAGCTGCATACTCCAGAGCTCAGAATGCACCCTCAGCCGCTCTCAGTGCTTGGACAAACTGACACAGTCAGGAGTTATGAAGAAACCTTACTTAAAAAAAATTAAAAAAAAAAAAAATACTTACCTCTCATATGTCCTGCTCTGGATGGTGAGTTATTCCTCCATATCGCATCCTGACTACTTCCCAAGACTAAATTTATAAGAGGACATTGAAATCAGTAAACACTAAGCCTATACACAGCAAATACAGAAGACATATTGGGGAGAGATATGAAAATGTGAGTACTTATTCTCAGGTGAATACCTTAGTCATTTCACTGTGAAGTTATACTTTTTCTCTGCTTTTGTGGATCTTGTCTTCTTCCATGCAGAATCACAGCTTTACCAGGACCAGTGGAAAGGAACCAGCTCAAGCATGAGTGCTATGAGTTGACAGCCCAGTGCTCAGTTAAAAGATGAGAATTTAAACTTGTGCTTTCAGGCAGGAAAGAACATTAATCTTTCTTTCACCCCTTTTGTTCTTTCTTTTTTTCTTTTTTTTTTTTTTTGTTTGACATCTTGGTTAGAAAGAATATACAAAGAGAGTGAGTTTAGAAATGTATTCAAATCTCTGGTTTAAGCTTTCTTTTTAAATTATGCACTACATGTGATGAGAGAATTGACAGCACACAGAAACTTTTCAATTCCTTCTATTAATCTAAGCAAGAAAGAGTTAAATTGTTTTGGAGGTGAAATCAAGTGCTGTTTCAGATTGTAAACCTAAAAAGGTCCTGAATAGCTAAGTCATCACAGGAAGTAGGGATAGGTGAAGCACATGAAAGAACAGCTTGAAAAAAAATACATCTGCAGTAGATAAAAACTTCTAAAACAGGAGCAGCTGTGATTTTTTTTTTTTTACTTCATCTCCTCTAAACTGATGAGTACTCAACACACAATACTTTGTCCCGTAAGAGAATCTCTCTAACAAAATCACAATGTTGGGATTCAATTTGTCTTTTCATGTACAAGACCACATGAATTAAGCACATAGTAAAGTTCAAGGCAGCTGGGGCACCACCTACAAAATTTAGTGACTGTTTGTCATGTGAAAACAGAGACACTTCAAAGGAAGAATGACTATAACAACAGCAAATATGCACACACCCTAAACCATCAGTGAGCAATAGGTCTACAGCATTCGCAGGTGAAGTTTTATTGTTCTGACTTTAATGGGCTGAAGAGCATAGGTGCATGTTGGAACTCTAGCTTTGCAGCTGAATCAGAAATATTTCCTGCATTTCACGTTTTCCTGCCATTGTAGAAGTTTGCATGGCCGGTGATTTGTGAATGTTCAGTAGCACTGTAATTCTCAAGCAAAAGAAGGCAAGGATGAAATATCAGATGTGTTTTTTGAGGTGAAATTCTCTCTAATGTGCTCTCACCAACCCCTGATGAGACAGACATATTGAATGGTGCCAGGATTAATGAAAAGCTGAGCAATATACAGAGTCACACTTTTACAACTCATGTTCTGTATATTTGAACTTTCATGTAATATACACAGCGTATATATTTGGTATCCATGAATAAAAATGTGATCAGAACTCCTTAAAGGGATGATTGGTCAATTGTCTAATCAAAAAATTAGAAGTCTGACTTGAGACAGCCCTCAAGGCTTGTGCTACTAAACATAGGTTAACATTCTGGTAGCATTTGTCTGACTCAAAGGACAATGAGAGCAATTAACTGGATACAAAAGGGAATTCCTACCCGCTCATGACCGATTTTTGGATGGATTATGAAGTGAACAACTTAAAAATTAATCAGATTGAAACAAAAATTTGTTTCAACATTAAGGATATAAATATTTTCCAATCAGTTTTTAAACTGAATGGCAAATGTACTAAGAGAATATGAGGGCATCTGTTTCAACCCTATAATTCTGTAATAATTTCAACTACATATGAAAGGTCACAGACTAATTATATCAGAAGGCAACATAAATATAATTTTTTTTATATACAGGTATATCTTAAACTCTCCTGTTTATTCAGATACCTTCTCAAATCTTTATATTTCCAACTGGTACTACCACAAAGAAATAACCGTTTAAAGATTGTTTATAATTTTCCAGGCTCCAAAATTAATAATTGAGTGAGTAAGTAAAGACAAGACATTAAGACAAGAAAGACTTGATAATACTACTTATGCAGTGGGTATTTTTTCCTTCTCTACTACCTCCCTTCTAAAGTATCTATAGTTAACCAACGTATCATTCCTTTGGATTGACTGACATTATAGATTGGAACCAAATGAAATCAAACCATCAAGAAGAGAGCCCACAAAACCCCAAAATCAAAACACAAAGCAGTAATTCATTTAACTTTCTATGATTCATAGCAGTTAAATATATTTGTCCTTCCTAGAGGACAGTTGAAAATCAATATGAGCCTTAGCAACTTACATATTTCATTTCTGCTAAAATAATGTACTATTTTCAATCACAGGGCTGATGAGGCCCAAAGGGACCTGTGGAGGTTGTATAGTTCAATTCCCCTGCTCAAAGCAAGGTCACCTAGAACAGGTTTCTCCTGGGCCATGTCTGGTTGAGATTTGGATAATTCTAATAATGGAAATTCCATAACCTCTCTGTGAAATCCATACCAGTTTTCAATCATTCTCACAGTAAAGAAGGGCTTTTTGAATTTAGCTGGATTTTTTTATATATATTTGTGACCATTGCCTCTCACAGGAGAGTAACTGCCTATTACTGGATACCACTAAGATGAGAATGGCTTCATCTTCATTCCAACCATCAGATGTTTATACACTTTAATAAATTCTACCCTGAGCCTTTTCTTCTCAGCGTCAATAGTCCCAGTTCTCAGCCTCTTCTTGTTTGATGGATTCTCCATTTCAAGGGAAAGAACAGGACAGTAAGTGCAGTGTATTTCCTACAGTGGGCTTGGACAACAGGAAAAATAAATGAAGAAAAAGAACATGGAATTCAGATTCAAATTAGGACAGACCAAAACAACTAAAGGTAGGTGTCTTCCTTAGATGGTCTATATGTTAAAGCTCCCATCATCATTAGTGAAAATGCAGAATTTAATGCGATGTCCAGATACTAGTTCCTTTCAATTTTCTGCTCTGTTTCGTCTACCTGTACATTTCAAAGAGCCAAGAATGGGATACTCTATACTACAGTGACACAGTAGGTTACACATAGGCAAGGAGTGGCCTGAAGGTGAAAGATAGTAATTTTAGTATAATTAAGACAGCAAGAAGAACAATTCACTTCTCCCTAAGCCAAGTGTGAGAAACTTGTTTCTGTTGTTTAGACTCTGTGTCTGAAGACTGGTGTCTTGGCTATTAACAAGTTTATTGCTTTAAGTTAACCTCATTTAAATGAAAGATTTATTATTTTTATGATTATTTAATATATTTATTATTTTTATTGTTATTACAATCATAATATTTGCATATGTCTTACTATCCCATTTCAATAGAGTTAAAAGACATCAGTTTACTAAACTACATTGGCCAAAATGTTATTAAAAATAAAACAAAGCTTGCAGGTAAAATTTAGATGTCCATTCACTGAACACATAGTGTTGTTTTGTTTTGTTTTGTTTTGTTTTTTAAATTCCCTTTGCAGTGCATTCCATGTATTTGTTCTCCACCTATCAATCAAGATAAAAATGCATCATTGGTAAGTTTCTTTTAGGACAAAAGGATGCAATTTATAATGGCATTACAATCCAGAAAAAGGTGATCAGTCTTCTTGGAAATGTATAATATTTTTTAAAGGTTTGCAAAGGTTCCGTGCGTGTCACATGTTCATCACAATACTTGTTTGTGTTTAATGGCAAGCAGTCATATGAAATTATGAATTACTTAACTTTCAGCAAATTCAGCCAAGAGCAATCCTTATAGTATTTTTTTTTTTTCCAATAAGAACTAAAGAAATTAAGTTCAGAGCTAATGTTGGCCATTTAAATTGTCACCATAATTAAGAACTTGTTTTGAGCCATAAAAATATTTTTGAGTTGTATATTCTACATATGGGAAAAAAATAGCAATATTTACCAAATTTTGAAAAGGTGATTGTTATCCTTTTTATTGCTAATTTCTCTTTAGAATTTGTCTTACAGTAAGTAAATTCAGATAACACTATTTTTTAATGTTAGCTTAGGATATCATTACAGAAAACTCTTGTTAGTCTAAAAAATTAGGACTGCTCATAAATCCTACCTGTTCTCATTGTTGAAAATTACAACACAGTAAAACTTACAGGTTTGTAAACAACTACTTTATATCTGTCTCTTACTCAATAGACCTATTTATACTGTTGAAGTGCTTTCTGCCACTTCATCTTTGTTAATTGTAGATGGCAAATTTATCTTTTCCTTGGTTTTACTTTTTTGCTTTAGTACTTAAATTGCATGTTTAAATGATTTTTTTTCACAAAGTGAGTACATGATTTGTGAGGGAAAGCATTCTTGACAAATTAATGCAGTTTTATACAGTTGTCTCTGAACATTTTATGTGTTTATATTTTTAAGTCTTTCACCTGTAACAGCTTGGATTTACAAGACAAGGTAAAAGAAGTAAGCTAATGGGCAGCACTGTGAGGCTGTACAGCAGGTATCAAAATGTTTTAGAAATAAACTTGACACAATTCACTGATATTTTGTTCTCAAGTACGTGTTACACAGATGATCGGAATTTCAGAGGAATGTATTTTAAAACCCAACGAACCAAATGGAAAGTCAGCAACTTCCTGTTTACATTTCTGAGCTTTTTATAATTTGTGGGGTCTAAAAATACCTCTCTTGTTTTCTATTAATAGTTTTCTCTTCAAACATAATTTTGCACTGAACAAATAAGAATTCTATGAGTCAGTAATAGTCTAACCAGTTATTGATTATGTAAGTTAGGTTTGCTTCCAGGCTTTCTTTCTAATGAGCTATTGTGATTTCCATTAATTTTCATTCTAATATGTAACCCCCAAACAATATTTAAATCACTTTCATTCCCACCTACCAGTGCAATCTTTCTCTGCACTTCATCCCATTGGACATACACAAAGAAGTATATCAGTATTGGACTAGATATAAATAGTCCCAGAGTAACTAAATTATTTTCAGATATTTATGTACATACATTTTTATCACTAGCAAATACTAGACTGAACTTCAATGAAGCATTCAGTGTTTTCCTTGTTTTTGGAGGAGCATAAGACAGAAAAGGACAGTTTTTCTGATTTCTGGTTCAGTGTTTTGGCCATGTGAACATAACAGTGTGGTACAAACATACACGGGGCTCAGACTACAGAATATTTCAGCTACAACAGATTTAGCTTTGCATGAGCTAGTCTTAGGAAAGAAAGAGATTAGTTTGGGCAGTTTCTTTGGTTATCACAGCCTGACCTATTCTTGCTTCAGAACAGCAGTCACTATCTCATTATTTTCGAAAAACTTAGGTAACTTTACTCTGTTACTGTACTATCCAGTGCAGACAACCCTGAGGAAAAGTTGGGAGAGCATCAGTAGAAATCTAGTCTACAAAGCAAACCCTAACTTTATGGACAGTGCTGTATTTTACTTGTTCCTTTCCTTCACAGTTAAGGTAAAAAAACATAACAAACAAACAACAAAAAACAACAACAACAAAAAAAAACCCAAACAAAACCAAACCAAAACCAAAAAAAAACCCCACACGCACACAAAAAACAAACACCAACCAAAAACCACAATATTTTCCTCAAGTCTTTCCCATGCCATGCATTTTTCATAAAGTTCTCTTTCCTCCTGCAGCCTGAACTGCCTGTATCTCTTCTGCAGATATCTCCACAGAGATTTGACAGAGATTTGCTACAGACAGGCAAACAGATTTATGGACTAATCATTGGATTTATGGACTATAATCAAAGTCTTATATTCTGAGCATTTTTGGACCTAAGCTACTTGTTCTCAGCAATGTACAAACATGACACAATGGATGATAACTACAACAATATAAATAATCATAATAATAAGCACTGGGAGTGACTATGATGAAGGATGTATAAATTTCTGTCAGCCAGAAATTAAATTTTCTGCCTTTAATAGTAGATTTCACAACTTCTCCTCCAGTTCTGTTTTCAAATTGTGAAGTATGATACCCAAGAGGGTCACAGGAGGATTCAATGAAGATTATAAAGTGTTTATACTAATTGGGTAGCATTAATTACCCAGCTGTTTCCAGCAATTAAAGGCAGTTAGCTGTTCCCAGGCTAATGGTACACTTGTAGACAATAATTAGAGCAGCTTCTTGTAGCACCTAAAAAAAAAGTCCCATGTTTTGAGAGGAAAAAGAGCAAGAGGTTTCACATGACATATTTTGTCTTCAAAAATAGAAAGAACTTGAAGGAAGTTTTGTTAGCAAAAAACACAGGAAAAAGTGATCTTCTGCTGAGAAAAGTAATAATGATGATATTATCTTTTCTAAAAATATGTATGTAGATGCGAAATTCTAGTCTAGCTTTGGTTACACAACTAACTTAAACTGGTTTGTAAAAGCAGTTTCCTTTGTACAAGCATATTCAAGTTACAAAATTCTTCTCTTTTTACTTCCCTTTTTGGAAAATACTTTAAGTTTAACCTGAAGTCTTTTACAACTTCTGTAACACAAAATCTAAACATGAAGTCTCTCCACAAAACCAAGCTTGTTTTGGTTTGTGAAGGTTTATAAAGTATAATTAAATGAAACATTTAGATATCATTTCATTTTCTAGTCATTTTGGTAATTCAATCTCTTGTGCCATTTAAATGGTATTTACTATTTACAGGACTTTCCTTTATGTAAAAGTCAGATATTCAATCTCCTATTTCACGTGGGACCTTAAAGTGATATTCAGTTTTAGTAATTAATATTTTTCTTCCAGTGAAAGTTACTACAACAGTAAATAAATACCCAGTAGAGTGGCATCTGCTGAGATACAGCAAAGGGTTTAAGTGGCATTTGTGTTACTCTGTTGTCCTGGATCATCATATTCTTGATACCTGTTAGATGTTCAAGCATCTGAAAAATGAAGGCGGCTCTCTAGGGTTCTAGTTCTCAGCATGTGCAGGATCACAGTGTTGAATTCAGCACATCACAGGTCTAAATATTCTTTCACTCTTTTCTCACAGCAGTTTTTAATAATAGGTACAAGCAATTTCACTTATAACTGTGATAATGCTGTACAGGTTTTACACAGGAAGATACAATAAGAGAAGATATGTAGTGCCTAGGCTCAGTTTTCCCTTCATTCTGTGCTGCATCTACTGGCCTGGAGGCATTGTCTGTACACTTTCAATTACTTTGGTTGAACTGTGTAATTGAAGATTCATTAATTTTATAGTCCAATGAGTGGCCCATTTGCTTTGAAAGCAGGAATCTTAAATTCTGCTCCTTCTCCTCTGTTTCTCTCAGTTTCTGGATTAGTATCTCAGCTCCAGCAATATAAAACTAATAGTTGTGTACAAGGTATTGAGTACCACCATTCCTGGCAAAACAAACCAACAAGAAATCAGAAACAAACACAAAACAACAACCCACCTTTTAACATTAAAGAAAGAAACTATAATTTAAATCCAGAAAGGGATTAAGGGCTGTAGTCTCAGTTTACAGGACTGATCTCTCCTATGTTTGTAATTATGGAATTCCTAAGAAATTGTAGCTGCAGTCTTCTAGCTAAAGACTAACTAAAACACCTTTTTTCTCAGCAAGGCTACTACTAAGAAAGTTGTAAAGTGACTTGATGGAAATATCTAATGTCTCAGAAGACTGATTGTTAAATTCCATGCAGATTCAGAAAATACTGTACCCTGAATTTAGAGTCTTCATGGAAGTCTTTAGATTCCTATCCTGGGTTGATTCGAGAAGCCTTTTGCAAGTTTTCTAAAAAATATTATCAATCATATGTCCTTTGACAGCACTTTTTCCCATACTGCATGCAGCTGCTGCATCCTGTCACAACTAGGAGTGCAGGGAATGGTGTTAGAACAAAATCAGACCAGAGCAAACCTCCTCTGTTTATGTCCATGCCTATGCCAAGGTTCTGCATGATAGATATGAAGAGAAATGTCAAGTTTGGGTGCATAACACAAGGTGGCTAAGCCAAAACTGCTGCAACAATTGCTTTGATTTGGAGCCTTCTGGTCTACAGAGGATGTCTTCACCAGAGCTTTCAGTCCTGCTCTTTCCAAATAAGGGACACTGCTCTCCTAGCCTCCACTCCAAATTAAATCCAACAGTCCTAGCAGGCGATCCTCTCAGTAACTCCACTGTATGGACCACCTTACCTAGGGCCCAAAGTGGTATTATTGTCTTCATTTATGACACAACAAAGTGGATGGCCTTTGAAATAGATCAATATACTTTTTTGCATGGAAAGAGAATTTTAATTTTTTTCCCCCAGAAAAAGAAGACATAAAGAAGGCCCAAATGTCAAACAGACTAGTCTGAAAGGATTGAATAAAGGCTGACAGGCTCGTGCTGAGTGTCGGAGACATGGCTTCTCTTTTGGCAGTGTGTGTCTGGCAGGAATGGGTGCATCAGTGCCAGAATGAGAGGGATGCTTCTCTTTCAAATAGCTTTACCTTGGGCTGATACATGAGCAGGCCTACTGAGTAGTTATCACTCCATGAAGTTTGATGATCTTCACAATAATGGGCCAAAGTTTGATTTCTCTATGAAATATTTGCTGCTGGCATTGACTGATAGTGGTCTGACTAGCATGGTACAGATGAGTGGATGTTTTGGAACTGTTATACAGAAACCGCAAACTTCTTAGGATATGAATGTGGGTTACATGAAAATGAAGACAAAGCTGAGAAAAAAATAGAATTCTAGTGTCATGAAAATAATTTTCTTTTTCCCTATGAGGGTAAAAAGTTTTAAATTACTTTCTCTCAAAAGCAAGTGAGAATAATTCTAATGGCATATACATATACAGAGGTGAAAACAATGGCAGTTTTATCAAAACCACAAAGGATTGACATATTATACTGAACTACCAAAGCCTTCAGTTTCTGATACTGGAAATTAAATTAAAAAAAAAAATTAAAAGGAAATTACTGAAATATAAAGCTTACGTGGAATACTGATTCTGAAAGGATGGAAGAATCTACATTTTACTCAAGACTTTTAATCAAGAGGTGATATTTTCTCTCAAGAGTGATGGAGTAACAAAGTGATTTTATTCAAGGTGCTTTTGCTTAAGATGGGAGAGGACTGAACGTAGACAGCAAAACCTGTACTAACTAGAGCCAAAGCAAAAGAGACTTCCAGATGACTTTTGTGGAAATTTTATGAAGCAAATTAATAGCAGGTAGGAGACAAATTCTGATGGAAAATGATTTTTTAATTGAGAATACTGCTTGTCCTTTATTCATTTATTTTTACTGCTGTACTCAGACTTACCCAAAAAAGGACACTCCAGTGTTTCATCATCCCTAATGTCAGCAAGTCTAATATTGCCTTAATCCATTCCCAATGTCTTGTAATGCTCAAACCATATCTGTCAATTTTATTCAAGAGAAAGGATTTCGGCAACATGATACCAACTCCACACCTATTCCTCAGGGAGCAAGAGTGTCTATGGATTTCATAGCATGTTAGCATTAGTCTGTTGGACAGGTTCTCTTCTCTTTCTCTCTTTATAAGCAGCAGCAAAATTTCATTTTGTCCTGGGGCTACTAAATGAAATGAAAATAAACTTTCATCAGATGTTTAAAATCAGGAAGTAGAAGTAGTGTTGTCAGAAAATATTAATACCAATTTGCTATGTGAAGCATCATTCAGGGAGCTAAAAGCAAACAAACATCCAAATACTCTAGATTCAGATTTTCTATTATACTCTGAACACATTCCATTATGGCTGGCTTTATGTCTTCCAGAGTACCTTGTCTTTGGAAAATAATAACAATAAACCCTCTCTACAGACTGCCTGCTAATGCACAAAACTAATCTCTATTCCAGTTTCCCAGCTCTTACAGCACTCTAGCTTAAGTAAATGGACTAGCATGCTGTGTTTTTGAGCAAAATGTATTACGATTAGATGCTTACCATAAGTCAAGCATAGGTACCTCATTACTGAGAAGATTAAAAATACATCCTGAGCATGCAAAAATCTGTGTTTGAACTTTCTGCATATTACACACAATCATTAAAGTTTTAAAAATAGGGACATGGAAAGTGGTTTTAGGCCACCATCTCATCATTACTGAGACCAACCATCAGCAGAGATGCTCTTCAAGAAATATTTTGAAGTCTTGTTGTTTTGGTTTTTTTAAACCTACAATTTGTTATAGAATTTTGATCAGCTATATTTATCTAATTCTGCAAATCATAGAGAAAGAATTTCATGTCAATGTTTTTGTTCTTGGACATATCTTCTGTAACATGCTAGGCCTATAATCTTTGAGGTTTTACAATCAAAGGGAGCATCCCACCTTGACTTAAATATAGTCAAGGTCTTTAGATCAATATTACGCACCTTATTGTGTTACTCATAGTCAAGTTACTCAATTAAAAGTCTTTATTAGGACACAAAATGAAAATTTAAAATAGGTTTTTCACTGTAAGAAGCCTCTAAGAGTGGAATTTTCAAATAAATACCTAATTTAGGAGCACAACTTCTATTGACAAGTAACAGAAAAACTGTGTAAGAAGATCCAGTATTATTAAATTACAACAACTCCTGTTCATTGTATGAATTGGCTGGTTCTGTCCTATTAAAATGGAACAGTTTGTTATTAAAAGCTGCAACAGAGACAAACTGATAGTTTATATCCTTCATACTTTCATATTTCACTTTTGTGCATCACTTTTAGTGCTAATGCAGTGGAAACTCACTGCATGCAAACTGTAAGCTCTTTCCAAACTAGTCTGAACTAGTGTTTATACTCTAAGTCATATATGTATATACTGTATGAGGAAATACTGTTTTACCTCTAAAATTTACAAAACTCAAGACAGCTGCATTTAGTAACTGCCACTAAGAAATAAGAGAAGCTGTATCCTTATAGAAATTAAATCTAATAAAGATAGCTGCAATCTCACAAACAGCTGATCACTACCACTGGCAGCTAAAATTGTGGAAGAAGCTAAAGTGAACGTGAAGAAAAGATTTTTTCCCCTTGTCTTGATGAGTAAAATTATTCTAACATAAATATGGGAATCAGAATTTTCTTTCTTTTAATACTAATCAGGGCCAGAACCAAGATATTAATATGAGTGAATCAATGACCTAAATTACCCAAAAACCTCAATTTGTCTCATGTAAAAAAACCATGCACAATTAGAATGATGGCTTTTTTTTTTACACTTTAAATTTTTCATCTCTGAAAATTTCAGCTGTATCATAAAGCGATAACAATAAATGTTGGTCCTCTGAAGTGCTAGAAGGTTCTCCTATTGCAATTATACAAAGAATAGGGAAAATTAAATATTGCAATTCATCTGAAAAAGTAATATTCATTATGTAAAAATAACTGCTTGAAATAAAAGCTTTAACAATTATTGTGCTATTGGAAAATAAACAGAATTTTAAAAACGTACAGAAAAACACAGCACATTTCTTATATGGAATAACATTCTAATTCGATTTTCTTGTACATCTCTTTGCAGGGTAGATTGTAATTGCTTATAGCTGCAAGGCTACAGAGGCTTTATTATTATACAATTTGTAACTCTTTTTTCAACTGAGATATAAAACTACTTCAAAGGGGGAAAAAACTCCAAAAGTTACTTTGAAATATTCCATGCTGCCAGGACTCTGTTTCCATTGGAGAAAAAGACAAAAAAAAAAAAAAATTAAAAAAGGGTTTAAGTGTCTCAGCAGTATCATAGGGTTAGAAGGTAAATAAGGCTTGATTAACAAGGCACAAGTTTAAATAAAGAGGACAAGGTGAGCTATGGTAAGTATGCTATGGTAAGATTCCACGTGGTTAAAAGAAAATTTAACTCATTATTAATCAAATGGGAGTAGGATAATGAGAAATAAGAACAAATCTTAAAAACACCTTTTCCCCATCTCACCCTTCATCCTGGGCTCAGCCTCACTCCTAATTTCTCTCCCTCTGCCCGAGGTGTCACAAGGGAATGGGGAATGGTGATTGTGGTCAGTTCATTCTCAGTTCTTTGTGCCACTCCTTCCTCCCCACACTCCTCCCCTGCTCCAGCACAGCATCCCACCCGTGGAAGACAGTCCTTTATCAACTGCACCAGCATGGGCTCCTTCCACGGGCCTCAGTCCCTCCGGAACACTTTGCTCCAGGATACCCCAGGAGGTCACAAGTCCTGCCAGAACCTGCTCCAGTGTGGGCTTCCCTCCTCATGGGGCCACAGACATCCAAGAGCTGCTTCAGCAGGGACCTCTCACGAAGTCACAGCCTCCCATGGGCCATCCACTTGCTCCAGCATGGAACGCTCCATGGACTGCAGATGGATGTCTCCTCCATCAGACTTCCCTGCAAGTCCCATAAATTTGTGTATTGCACTCCACCGGTTCAGTGCAAAATTAATAAACAACATCAGAAGAGTAAGTACTAGAAACACATTAAAAAGTTATTTCATAAGCCATTTGACATGGAAAATTAAAGGCATTGTCTATTCTTTACTGCTTGGTTTCTTGAAAATAGCTGTAACTTTGAAATTTAGCAGAGGTAATGTAAATTTTTTGAATGTTTTTTCACCTTGAATTACCTTTGCACATTTTTTCATGATGTTGCAAGCATTCATTGTGTCAAACTACCTTGAAATACTTTCATGTTAGTACCTTGTAAGATGATGATATTTATAATTTGGAAAAAGAACAAATTTGTTTTAAGAACACAGCCCAAAGCAGACTGGGCTGCACTATTTCTCTTCAAATCTGATTTTTTTTTGTGTGTGTTGCAATTGTGTTATGCTGTAGACTATAGAATTTTTGTGCTTCCTTTGCCAGATGATTTGTGATCCAGATCTTTCAAGATTATAGAAAGAACTTGTCTCACAAGTGATTTTAGTTTTAACAAAAACTGAGTGGGAACAAGGTTTGGGTCAATCACTGTGCAGACTATCAGAAGGATCTATAAAAACTGACACAGATAGGTCTGTATGTGATGGTCTGCAAGGAAGTTATAACCTTAGTTTAAAGACTTGACAGAAGATCAGAAAGATTTTCTTCTTTATTTTTTGTCCCTTTGAGATAACTCAGTTTTTCTTTTCATACCATATACAGCTACAGTTACCTGTTGTCCTGGGTTGACTTTATGATGTTGGCATCATAAATGTGGTCTAAAAATGTGTAGAAAATTGTTCTTCAAAATGCCAACTCAAATACTAAAACTCATCAACCTTCAAAGTACTAAGTTACGAAACTTCACGTCAAATGAATCCAAAACACTCAGTCAAAGTGAAAAACTTTTTTTTAGTGTGTGAAAAATATTCATAGATATGAAGAAAATATTTCTATTGCTATTACATTTAGTAGTGTCATTTTTTAAAACAAAAATTTTATTTTTTTGTTTGTAGTTTTGTTTTGATTTGTGGTGAGGTTTGTTTGTTTGTTTGTTTGTTTGTGTTCATTTACTTCATAACTTTCCATGAAAGGAAGGGAAGAAGGGAAGAAGCCAGTAAGGTTAAATATTGAATCATGGAGAATTTATGCTGGATGGAAGGAATTGAGATCTGTAAGCATATGAAAATGATTCATCTTAAAAGAAAGATCTGGTATAATCACAGTTAAGATTATTTAGATTATTAAGTCTGTCTGTGTCTGACTGCTAAAAGGATCACATTTCCTAGTTTTCTCTGGTGTGTTGAGGTCTCCGTTCCTTGGCTTACTTAGCAGTAGGAGTTGAGACTCATTAGGACTTTGCCCACCTTTGACCTCAAACTCACAAAACGGAGACATTCTTTTGAGAACTAATACAGCAGAAATCTGGATATGTCCTCTCAAAAGTGTTCAAAAAATATGAAGCCCATTCATATGCATTCGTATTTCTAAAGGAGTTTGGGGCAGCTCTGCAATCCCTTCCAAATTTTCAATTATCACAATTATGCATTAAAAAGGTATATTTTTTCAGTATCTTTCTGGACAGATTTAATTACTTTGATTTTAAAAATATCATCTACAATACACAGCAGAAGGCTCTTTATCTTAGGAACACTGGCATGATACAACACATGAAAAGAAAAAATGGTCAGGCAATTAAAACTTGGTTGTTCAAATGTAATGATGCACTGCAATTTGGCATTATAAAATCTTGAATTATGTGATTTTTAATGGGAGAATGGCATTTTCCCTATCTATGATGATCCTTAATACCAATCATCTGCAACCTAAGGATGCCAGCTGTTCCATGACATTTTGGTACAACTTAGTTGTGATCTTGCTTGAAAAACCTTTAAAAGGCAAAGGTCTAAAACACTGTCATAGGAGCAATTGGAAAAATCAAAATTCCCAAGGATCTTTAAATTCTCTACCTTAGTCACATTAGACTGTGTGTGCTTAATCTTAAGAAGTTTGTGTAATTAAAAAACAGAGGAAAAATTCAAATTATAAAACAGATATTCTGCAAGGAAAGAAAGAAGCATCCTTGCTATCTTGTTCAGCTCAGCAGCTTTCTTCTCACACAAGTAACTGCAGTACAAACACCAGTTTTCTTACTAGACCCATCTGTGCTGTTCTAAGTGTGCGTAGCACCTTCAGATGGGGTAAGCTGCATTTTCCAGATTCTTAGGGAGTTCAGAGACATTACACTTCCTTTGGGAGCAATCCTTGGGTAAAACTTTAGTTGAACTGAGTCATGATATTCTGTTTGACTCGAGAAGGACAAGGACTTGAACATGTATAAGACTCTTTCATTTTGCCTCCTGTGTCTACTGTCCTGACTTTTGGGTTGGGTTTTTTGGGGTGACAGGGAAGAATAACGGAATTATGGGTGCTTATAACAAAGTTTGTAAGTTTCCAAGTCTTTGCAAGGATATGATTAGGCTTCAGATGAAAATGCATAAGGAAAAGGAATCTGAGTATAAATGTGCTCCTTAACTGGCTCTCAGGTTCTAGCCTTGCAGTCTTTCAGGTCATCCTGCTGTGTTAAAACTGTGCTCTATTCTGCTATTATTGCCAAAACTTACTTTCATGGAGTCAGTATGAGCTCCTATTTTTTTTTTCCCACAGTGTGAACAAAAATAAATGGGACATTCTCCTTTTATTTTTGCCCTTATTGAACTGAGATAGAGTTAACTTTATTCCCTGAGGCTGGTACAGTGCTGTGTTTTGGATTTAGATCGAGAATAATGTTGATAACTAACTGATGTTTCAGTTGTTGCCAACCAGTGGTCAAGGACTGATCAGCTTCTCATTCTGCTTTGCTAGCAAGGAGGTTTGGGACTACAAGAAGCTAGGACTAGACACAGCCAGGACAGCTGTCTCCAACTGACTAAAGGAATATTCCATACCATATGACATCATTCTCAGTACATAAACTAGTGGGAGAGCTGTCAGGAGTCACTGTTCAGGAACCATCCCGACATCAGTCAGCAAGTCTTGAGAAATTTCATTGTACAACACTGGGTTTTATATTATAATTTAACAGTAACAATTATTATTAGTTACCTTTCATTTTCTGCTTTGCTAAACAACCTTTATTTCAACCAAAAATTTTTCTTTTGTTTTTCCATTTCTCTCCCTGGTCCCAGTGTTGGGGGAAGAATGAACAAATGACTCTGTGATGTTTAGCTGCCTGATAGACTAAACTACACCATCCCTTTCTGCCACCCAACATGGGGCATGAATCCATGACCCTGAGATTAAACTCTTGTGCTATATCAAGTGAACTAGCCAGGCATTTTAAAACACAGTTTCATCAATTTTTTTTAATTAATATTGGTGATTTTTTTACTTTACTACTGTTGATGGGACTTAGAGGAACCATAGTAGTGATAGAACCAGAAAAGTACAGTGGTGACAGAACCAGAACTGGCTTAAGCATAAAACAAATCACCACCACACACACTATCTCTCCTTCCCTAATGGTCTACTATTACAGATGGAGATCAAAGTCATTGACTAAATGAAATCAACAGAAATTTTAAAGGGACAGCCTTTAAGGCTAAGGGAAAATCCATAGTGATTAATGGGGAAATATTGAAAAGTATGGGACCCAGGCATGATGCAAATCTGTAGGGCAAGGGTTTGGTGAACATTGCAATAGTTTACCTCCTGATCAGCCACTTCCTGAACACTAAAACTCCAGACTGCTTTCCCCACAGTTTATGTACTGAGCATGACATAACATGGCATGGAATATTGCTTTGGTCAGTTTGGGTCAGCTGTCCTAGGTAAGAGGTAGAACTCACAACATATTTGCATGAGAATAATTCCTGATGGTTTTGTGGATTTGTTTTTGTAAATACTTATTTAGTTATTTAGTTCCCTCCTCTGCAGTTAAGAGTAGAAGATCTAACTCAGGGGCATGTTTTGCATAATGCTTTTGCATAAACACTTGAAGTAAAGTCTAAGCCTTTTACTGAGACCTAACTGAGGATTCATCACTTAGGAATCTGTTGCTTGGAAAATACAAACAAGCAAAAAGAAACAAGCTACCACAACAACATGTGATACTTAGTTTTTAATATCAGTGGAAAATGATCAGATATTTTTGCCCTATCCAGTTCTTTGACACAAGAAAAAAACATGCAACTTATTTGTTGCCTTTCTTAATTTTATAGTAAATATACCTTTTTCTCATATTTACACAAATTTTTGAGTCATAATATTTGTGTGAGTTTTTGTAGGAAGAAAATATGTTATATCAATGTTGCAACTTCAAAACATAGCAACTATATATGGCAACTAATACTGTGCCAAGTGTGTTTAATAAATGGTAAACTTAGTTTACCAAATTAAGACTTCTCAGTACATTTAGAAGTACACAACCTCTGAGAGAGACAAGATACAAAAGCAAAATGCTTTTTTTTTCAAGTTTTCTATAATTCTTGATTTAATGTTGTGAGTCTTTTACTTAAATACAAATACATTTTCCAGTTTATGACAGAAAAAAGCAGATGGAATTATTTTGACCCATCTGCTTCTTTTAGGTATCTAGCTACAGCACAGAGACTGTAGCTTTGCCTTCAGGAGAAGCAGCAGTGTGAAATCACGACAGCAGTCATTAGCTACAGCTAGACTGTAGCTGCTTCTTATGTAAGTCTCCTGTTCCCTTCTTACTCTGCAGTCTCATGAGATGAAGATTTGTTCAGAATCAGGATGATTCTTTGAAACAATCTTACCTGAAGACAAAGAGTTCAGTGTTCTTATCAGATCCTTCTAGCACTTGAGTAAGATATTTAAAGCCTAACAAATGATCATATAAAAATAAGCCATACTGAGTAATTTCTATGCTTCCAAAACACTTAAGTAAAAGTCAGAAAAATAACATGCCTTTTTTTGTTTGGTTTTTTGCTTGTTTTGCTGGGGAGGGTTTTATTTTCCATGTCAGCATATCTTGCTCTTTTGTTTCTGCCTCCTTGCCAGTATACCACAGCTTCATATAGCTTTTCAGGGTATCACTGGTCTTAATTTGTAGAAGGGCTGATATTCAGGCGTTTTTTTTAAAAAACCAATTAACCATTGTAGACATGCAGCTACATGGGTTAAATTCATCTCTGGAAGAAAATGCATCAAAGGGAGCCATACATGCAGAAAAATACAGAATATTCCATTCTTCCTCAGCTGCCTGCACGATATGAGGTCGCAAACAACAGAATCAGGCTGTGTCAACTGATAGTCAGATATCATGGAGAGATACCAGTTCCATAATCTGAACTGGCTGAAACTCTGCTTCATCCTTTACAAAATTACATTCAAATGTCAGAACAGAGGCAGCCATACAGTGTTTCACCATATGGCAGCAAATTTTCTAGTGTACTCGTAAATTATTTTTGAAAGCATTCATCTGCTTCATCTGCTTGAACTCTATTATTGTACATTTGGATTTTCATTTTACAGTTTCTGCTTTCTTTTCCTTTTGATTTTATTGGATTTTGATTGGTTTTGTTTGTTTATTTTGTTTCAATTTTTTGTTTGTTTGTTTGATGGGGGTTATTTGGGCTTTTTTGGTTTTTTTTTCCCCTCTAGTGTGTTTTATATTCCTTCTACATCTTTTGGGGAAGTCTATCTTGTTAAATAATAAGTGAGGCTGAACAATGCAGGCTTAATAGCCCATGTTTCTTAAGTGGTTCCGTTTTCAAGCTGTCCTAAAATCCTTGAGAAAAATCTGATATAAAGTGCACTAGCCCTAAGCACTGTACATGAGAACCAGTTGGTAGCACTTGATCTCATACAAGACATCAGTGCATGGCCATCGTACTTAGAAATAAAAACATAGTGTTTTAGACACATCTACTGATCTGAATTATTTGGTTTCCGGAAATCTTAATTTAAAATCCTTTTTAAGATAATTATTTCTCCTTGTTTAACTTTCATATATCTCTTGAATATTTTACGTCCCTGTCATCAGGGTCCTATCTCTCTCATTATGTAAATCAAGTATATCAGCCTTTCATCTTCTGTTTCTAACTTTACTTTTTTAGCTTCCTATCAGGTTTTTGAATCATCATTTTCCCCGTGCCTATGTCCCTATTAACAATCTCTTCTACACTATTATGTATTCTTTCCTCACCAACTATTTCCCTTATTTTTAGGCTTACTCCTCCATATTGACAATATAGAACAAAAAGTCTTAGTCACTTCACTGATTAAATAGGAAATAACAATCTGTCCTTGCACTGCAGTTCCAGTGGTACATTAAAACTCAGTGATGAATAATGTCTCTTCTGGCCTCTCTCCAATTCAGAAAGATTACTGGGTATGCACAGAAATAACTGAATAGAGAGAAGATGGCAGAGACAGGCCTAAACAAAACGTTTAATAAACTGACACATATATTCTTTCTGACAGTCCTAGACAAGGGAATAAAGCTTTAAGTTTGAATGCCTACCAGAGTTAATGTAATTAATGCTCCAGTCACTGCCACTTGTAAGAGTTCATTATGTGGTAACAGGAGAATTTACTTATATAAGAGTTACAAGATTGGAAAATGTCTTTCCTGAGTGCTTGGAATTTAACCCCAGCTTGTTTAAAGTCTTAGAAGTGTTTGAACTTACTTAGCAACATAACTGTTCTAATTTCCTGATTCAAGTTCACAATAAAATAGAAGTATTTAGCAAAAGAAATTGTACCGACTTGATGTAGTTTAATGTTAACACCAATTAAACTAATTCTTGAAGAATTTTGAAAAAAGGGTATGTAGAACTAATTATTTAAAGAAACCCATACAAATCCAAAAAAACCTCACAAGGAGATAAAGTATAAGTATATATATGGTTTTTTGTTTGTGCAAAAAACCCCCATATACCTATGTTTATATAACATAAAATATAGGCAACTAAATAAGATGAAGGTATAACATAATTTTTTAATGCAGGCATTCAAAATTTCATTGCCTTTATTTGTCATGGGTTTAATGTCAATAGCCATGCCTTCTAGCATTTCATTATTTACATTTAAATAGATTTCTTGTGCCACCAGAGCATGAACAAACACTTAAATAGCTTTGAAAGTAGGGTTTTTCCTTATGGCATTATTTTGCTGAGAACATCAACAATAAAATATCTGAGAGGCAAGTTCAAATTTTTCTGCAGAGTTATATACTAACCTCTAAACTGACACTACACTTATCCCATTCCCTCCCTGCATAGGATGGCACAGCAAATAAAACCCCAAGATTTTTAAAAGATATAATGTGGAAGAAATTTGAGCAATAAAGGCTTTTATGTGGCATTTAGGGATTTTTTAGTGTCCACAGAAAATGGAGAGCAAAATAAATTTACTGTTCTTGAAGCCTTCAGTTAAAGCAACTATATAGACTTGTCATGATCACTGAATACAAAGGACAGAAATTGCAATATACTTTATTAAGCCATGCAAAAATTATTTTAACAGCTGTGAAAGTGAATTTGTTACTCTTGGGCTATTCTGGAGAGTGCAGAGACTCTTGACTATGGGGCTTTTCTCTGGTGGGAGAAGATTCCTAAAAACTTCTAAGTAAATGAACATAGAGTGGACATGGCATACTTCCTTTATTTCCTCTTCTCCTCCAGCATCACAGATGTTCTCTACTGGATAAACAATCTGTGTTGATAAAATAGACTGCAGAAGACCTGCTCATGCATGTTTAAACTTGATATGTGCATATGGATGAGTGTTTGAGTAGACCCACAAACTCTAAATCAACCCTACCTAATAACATCAGTGTGATGTACTCCTTTAATTATTTCTTTATTCATTAGGCAGCTGTTCAATATTCCATCTAAGGAACATTGACCTCAACATCATATCTATCCTAAGACAGTTACAATCCCCAAACAGCTTGTCAGATTATTTTGCCACTAAATTAAATTCTGCAGTTTGCCACAAGCAAAGGACAACAAAATGGAATTTAAATATGCACCAAAAGTCTGTTTTAAATCTATAGTCCCAAGTACTTGAAATTGTCAGCAAATTGTTGTCTTTAAGAATAGGGATCAATTCAGAAACTGTATAAGAACTAGACAAAGGATAATAGAGGATTTATTTTCTGAATTTTCATGGTGGAATGCACTCCAGCTAATTTGAATGCTCAATTTCAATCTGTGTAGTTGTTTTTGTGGAGGAAAAAAGCTATATCAATAAAGTGCATAGTATTAGCTGTACTCCCGAAGAAAGAAGAACAAAAAGATAAATCAATCTTTGTGTGCTTGATCTTAGGTCTTAGCTCAAGTTTGACTCTGATTTGAACAGCTCCAACCAGCCTTCTCCAAACAATACTCAGACAAGGTCCTAGAATTATTCCATTTTCAGAATGTTATGGCATAAATCCAACATACAAGTGAACTGCCCTAAAGTTCTAAACTGTTTCAGATGTCCAAGCTGGAAAAAAACCCACACAGCCACCATGAAAAGTCGTAAGTGGTGACAAAGAACACCACCTGACCAAAGAGAATGTCAAATGGCATAGTAATGATAAAGACAACTTCCTCCAGGGGAAAACTGACAATAAAAATAATAGCTGGTTTGTCAGTTTTAAACCAACGTTTATTGGAAACTAATTAATGATTTTGGTCTACTTTTTTTGTTCAGTGTATGAGGGACAGCAGACAATTTTCAAGGTCTACAACTGACTTAGACTGAGACCATTTCCCTCTGTCAGCCTTCCTTATTGGCTATATGCAGAATGAAGTACTTGCTGCAGGTATCTAATCTTTTAGACATAAGAAGGATGCCTAAAGCTGGAGGTACTGACTCACATAGGCTGTTGTTGCTTTAATTTAGAACTATGATGAAAATCACCTGAAATTGTGATTATTAATTCATCTTGCAGCTCTTAATTTTGAAGCCAATTGATTTTTCTCCATAGAAAAATTTCTGTATGCTTTGTAGTTTTCTGTCAATAAGAGTAAGTGATAAAATTAGATGTTATTCCCAGTAGAACTAATAAGACTGCTTTTAGAATCTCTTCCACGTTAGTCATCTAAGCCTGTTAGGAATAACATCTTCTGGAAACGGAACACTCTAAAAACATGTAGTGATCTAAAATAGATTACCACTGAACCATTCATTTTTAAAATTGCTTACTCATAAAAAGCACTCAGAAAAAAACGGTGTTCTAGAAGTGAAATTGCAACAATTTTTTTGTATACTGTCCCTTTTTTCTTGAAAACTTTTCTTAAAACTTCCTGCATTCCTCCCTAGGCTCACTGCCTCTCTTTATTTTACTATGTTTTATGGCATACTTCTTCTGATATGTGACTTCATGTTGCAGATTTTTCCAGCATAGTGACAAGCAAGGTGACCAGTCAGCAGTGCCTTGATCAGCCACTGGGACTATGATTAATGCATCATTTCCCTCTGTTCAGGGCTGTTTACACCCCCCAAGGTCAAGGACCAGTGGATTAGGACAGTCAAGTCAAGCACGCTACCTACATTCACTGTAGTCCCATCAGAAGTCAGGGGTCGAGTGCCCTTTAGAGTAGTGCCACTTCTCCAAGCCCTTACCAGAGTCTGGCTATTCCTACATCATCAGCAAATGTTATATGTTCATTAGAAAAATAAAAATACTTAGGCATCATACAAAATATGTTATGGTCTAATGTAACCACTTTACAGCTTAGCTTTCAGGCTGCGTGATTTATTAATTTCGTCATGCTTTCTACAAGACTTTAGATCTCTATTTGTTTGGAAACAGGTGCCATATCTAATCTATTACTTTATTTTATATTTCTAGACATATATATATATTCACAGGAAAAGTGAACTTGTTTGGGACATCAAATTAGAGTTTCTGGCCACATTTCTATTCTATGGAAACTGATTAGCATGCAGAAGAAGAAGGAAGGCAGAAAATATGCTTAGCGCTCCTTGAATATAGATTATGAACTTGTGTTGTCATTGAAAGTTAAATGATTACACAGCAGATTAAAAAAAAAAAAAAAAAAAGCCGTAAAATTAAAAGTTGGAAGATTTGGGGGCATAAATCCCCTACCCAGGCTGCTAAAAGACAAATTGCTGATCTGAACTCATGCCAAGTGCCAACCCAGCTTGCAATTCAGGATGCTTATATCTTGCATCCTGCTGTAAGAAAGCACTTGAAGTAAGGTAGTCAGTGTAAGACATGGATCCATAGTAAGAGGCAGATGTGGCTAATGTGCAACTGTTCCCCAAAAACAATGGCAGTGTTAAGTAAAATTCAAAAGTGATAATCATATTACCCATCCCTATCACTAGGATAAACACATCACTTGGCTATTGGACTGAAAGATAAAACAAGTTCTGAAAACACTTGTGCTTTTAAAGCAACTTCAAGCAAGAGGCATAAGTTTAGACAGTGCAATGTTCACCATTTTGCTTAAGAATTCTGTATTTTTCAGATCCATTCCTGCAGCAATTTCTGTGACAGCAAAACAGAAGCTGATTTATATCAACTATCTTTTCTCTATGATTTTGGATTGGGTATAGATTGCAGGGTCTCCATGTCCCATCCCCAACAGATTTTGCACTAAATTAGGAAGTGTTAACAAAACAGTTTGCTCTTATTATGCAGGACAGTATTGACTCAATCTGAAACCTTTGCAGCATACAAAGAGCCCCAAATGCAGACAGTTGCTGGATGGAACTTAGCATAATCACAACATTCCTACAACTGATGTAAATGGTCACAAATTTGCTCTACACCCTATTCACATGTTTCATAAGCTTCATACAATTCTACTTGCCTCAACTAAGAGATTTGAATTCTTCTACATATCACCTCTCTACAGGCCATTACCAGTGCTGGGTATGCTTTCTAGAAGCCATGGGACAGTCTCCTTCACCAGCTCTGCAATTTTTGAGGATGAGCTCTAAAGCTGGGTGTCCTAGTTTGAAGGACAGGTGTCTGCCGATGAAGGCAGAAGCTTTTCGTTGAAATAGAGACTTTAATTCCACTCCCTCCAAGTATTACAACTGTTTGAATCAAGGAGTCTGAGGCAGAGATAAAGGAGTAGGAATAACAGCTCTTTTACTGATATATCTAAACGTACAAGCAGAAACAACAGCAGTTATTAAAATCACCAACAAAACAGAACAGGTAACTCGACTTCCAGTCCTTTCTTAGCTGCAGGCACACTGCCTGCGCTCGGTCCCGGTGGTGTAGGCGGGACAAAGCCGGCGCAGCTGCGAGAGAAAAACAGGCGGGAGCAGGAGGGGTGGGGGGGCAGCGGCCGCGCTGGTCTCAG
>JANRGV010000051.1:68631742-68662412 GCA_024734035.1 Alethe castanea
AAAAAAACAGATAGAAAACAAGGCATTTTATTAGGCATCAGGATTAACTGTTTCCCCCACTGTATATATAATAGAAACCTTACTTGTAGATGGTGCAGAAAAAGCCATTGTAATGAAAGTAATGCAAAACAAAAATCCAGATCAAGAATAGTTTATAATCTACATTTATAACTTCTGTAGATTTCTCTAAAATAAAGAACGGGGGAAATGCAAAAGAAACGTTTCCTCATTTGGATAGAGTAACCAAAGGACTAACCAAAGGAATGGGTTACAGTATGGTAAAGCTGAGGATAGCTGAAGTTAATTCATTAAAAATATAAGCAATTAAATACATACTCCAAAGACTCAGGAACACCAAAAAGAATAGACACATGCAGCAGATCTAGTTAAGCAGCAAGAACTCTGAATCATATAATCTATATTTCAAGCAAATATTTATTTTTGCATGAAGGGAGTAAGCATAAAAGTAGGGAAACCAGTGCATTTTCAACTTCTTTGGTGAATGCAGGTTCTCTTCAAGTTTTCTTCTGGATTAGACCCCACAGACAAGTTTGGTAGTGAAATGCCAAAGAGCATGATCCAGTCACAATCATGATAATATTCTAACAAGCAACAGTTAGGACTACAACGGGCTTTACTTTAAATATGTAAGCTGCTGGATAATTTATGCACTATCATTATTAGGATAATAATTTTAGATAACAATACTCAGCTTTACAAGTACGTGCTTATGCTGTACTCTCTAAGCTTGTAAATCAAGCCCTATATTACAGCCTCTATAAATCTGCTCTGTTGAGAATGATGATAAAACTTGACACCTACAATAAATGCCTCAAAAAGTTTCCAAGTGTGGTAGAGCCACAGACCTTCCTAGACCTCCTGGCTCAGCACATACCGATTATTTTAACATATATGAAGACATATGTTATGAAATTATTGATCTAATATTCTTATTTTTACCATATCTTGTCTAATATTGAAACATCTGAGTGTTTACTGGTTTTCTTGCTTTCCTGGAAGTATGAAAATAGAATAGTGCATGTGGAATCTTAAACTCCTTATGGCAAAACAGAGATATCAAACATAATCATTCATGTTCATCTGTTGTTGCTGATTTTATGTTATTTGAAATGATTAAGAGTAAAAAAGAAACATTTCTGAGAAGTTAAATGAGAATTGAGGAAGATTAATTAGAAAAAAGGAAAAAATGTAAGGATATAAGGAAAATACATGCCTAGAATAAACAATAAGCTAAAAAGAAAAGGAAAAGCATCCAAACAAAAGAAATAGAGAAACAAAACAACTATTAATTTTTTCTACCTAGCTAGCATGGAACTTTGCATTTTTTTCTTCACAACAATATTTTGGTCTGTAGTTCAATCTTCAGTTACTGTGGTTTCCAATTAGAATATTTGATAGCATGTATAAAGTGGAGTGTCAACAACTTACTTATTAGAGAAAAAGAACTTTAAGTGTCTGATTCAATATCACATGCAAGGAAAAAAATACAAATATATCCAGGAGAAATAGTTTATATGAATGTGGAAGTTTCTATAACAATAAAGAATATCAGGTTTGCCGGAGAGTTAGCAGGTTTCACCCTAGATGTCAATAAAAAAAGCATCAAAGCATACTAAAATTGTTTTAATGATAAGATAAATAAAGAAAAGGAAATATTGATAATGAATAACCTTTATCTTCCTTCAGTTGTTGGGAACCTCAGTTTCATGCAGCTTTCAAAGATGGACAGAAAAAGAACATTACACACAGTTGTCATCAATGGAGGTTCAGACTCCTTTTCAAACCATGGTGCCACTTTATTTAGTGTAATAAACAAAACCCAACTTCTTATGTTGTCTCTATCTCTCCAACAGAGGCGTGGTTTATCTCCATACCTGAAGAAAGTGTGGAGTTGGCAATGATGGCACACTGCCATGATGCCCTTGCACTGCCAGTGTCCCTGGAGCTACAGGCTCTGCTGCTCTCTGAACCCTAATCCAAACCCTAAGGGCAGCTTGACACTGCTGCTGACATCGCCATCACCATGGCTGCCCTGGATACAAAAAATGTAGAGTAAGCCATCTTGGTACCCTGCTATGTTAGAAATCCTTCATTTCATGAAAGAAATGGTATCTTGAGACTTCCATGGAAATCATTTGGTGAAGTTTCAGCTCATTTGAATGCACTTCCTTCCCTTCAATTCCATTTCATTGTTTTAACTTCATTTCAGAATTTTTATTTTTTTTTCAATTTCATTTCATGTGATTTGACTTCCTTTCCTGTCTTCATTTCACTTCATTCCTTGATTTCATGAAAGAAAAGGAAATTTCGAGGTTTTGATGAAAATAATTTCACAAAGTTTCAGCTCAATTTTGATGTGTTTCCTTTCCTTTCCCTTCCATTCCATAGGTTTCACTTTATTTAAGAATTTTTGGGTTTTTCACATTGAAGAATCTTGGCAAAAAGGCTGAGGCGCCAATCCCCATGCATGACCCTAATCTGAAAGGTGCTGTGACAGAAAAGTGGTGGCCCTGTCATGATCCTTTTGGTATGAGATTTCCAGGCCAAATATCTCTGGAGCTGAAGGCCTTGTTCTTCTCTCAAGCCTAACTCTAAGCCTAATGTCATCTTATCACTGGGGCTGAGTTGCTCATCACCATGGGTGGTCCAGTTTAGAAAGATGCAGGAGCAGCAATGTTGGTACCCTGCCAGGATTGTCTTGCCATGTCTTTTCCAGCCCCAGTATGCTGGGATCTGTAGACTCTCAAGCTTAACCCTAACCCTAACCCCAGTGGCAGCTTGCTACTGTGGAAAAGGTTTTCATCACTGTAGGTGGCACAGAATAAAAACTGTGGATATTGTCTTAAGAAAAGACAATATCCTTATTGTCTCATTTATTTACAAAAAGTTCTGTTTGAGAAAATTCATCATTATTTGAACTTATTTGAATAATTTGAGCTTATTCCTCGTTATTTGAGTTTATTTATTATTTCCTCATTATTTGACCTTATATGAAACAAAGGTCAGCATATTATTCCCAACCAGAATTTCAATAGTTTTTTTGTGGGTAATTGCTTCCCTGATGAAGAGATGTCAAGCATGGTGTATTGCTTGCAATTATATACATATACCTACATGTTTATGTACAAATGCAACTTCCAGTCTGCCTAGCTGGAGAAGATTTTTAGTTCACAGATATTCCCATGACAGACTGAAAATCGTCAGACTTCAATTTTTAACCAGGTGCTTGAGACAGACTGTTTTTATAATCAGTTTGCCTGTGTGTCTTTTGTATAGATATGCAATTTTGTTCTCAATGAAACGGATATATCTCCTTTTTTCTTCCTATTTTCTTCTTTTTATTTTTTAACCATTTTCAGGAAAACGCTTCTTCTGTGCTTCAGGAATCTCAAATAAATCTTAAAATTGGTATATAGATTTATAGTAGTAATCATACTTTTGAACCACTGAGTCAGCTGCATGCCCTTGAAGACAATCACAGTGTGTAATTATTTTCATGATACATCAAACATTTGCTTGAATACAGCAACATTTTTTGCTCATAGTTCACTGAGAGTGAAGTTACTATAGAATATCATTGCATGATAGATGGAAAATGTCCTTTCCAGACTGAATGTATTCATACACAGTTTATATCAATTTACCCATGTGTCAAGATTGCTCTTAGTTTGGATAGCTATCTTCCATCATTTGTAGATGTATAGATTGCAGTTATATCTCATAAACAGTCAAAGATCTATTAGCCTCTCATCTCATTTTTCTAGCAATCCCTGTATTCATTTATTCTAGTATAAACTCATACATCTTAGAGTGAACTACCAGAAACATCTGCTGTATTTTAGACAATGTCATGTGAGTGACTTTTACAATGTCATTCTAGCTCTGATTTTTTCCTGCATTACCTGTAGATATCAATTTTCTTAATGAGTTACTTTGATTCTGCTCTAGGAATAATAATTCAAATTCTCATTTTATTATAAGAAAAGGGGTGATTTTAAGTATCTCTATTCCAGTCAATAGAACAGTGCTGGTATAAGAGAATACTTGGCATCAATGACTTCAACAAATTCCTGTGTTAATTTAATATTTAACTTCCAGGTAGAGAAAGATCAGAAAGGCCAGAAGAGGCTAGAACGCCAGATAAATATAAGAACAAAGTACTGGTGAAGAATTGCCAAATTTGATCATTTTGCAAGAAGAAAAGATCGACTTGAACTTCAAGTGATGAAGACATCAAACAGATAAAGTAAGAAACAAGTTTCTCTTGCCATAGGCTTCCTAGAAACTTCTCTAATCTCATAAAATACATGTGGGGGGACCTTAATGAAAATTCTTATTTCACTTTAAAAAGGAAGATGAAGAGAGAAGAGTATTTCCAAGTCACTTGCAGGTTGATGTCCAATGTGGGGCAGAAGCAATGACAAAAAGGATTATGCTCTGTCAACTCCATGAATAAACTCGAGAAAGCTGTTCAGACCATGATCCCACAATATTTATACCATATGTGTCCATGACATGATTATTCAACTGAACCAGTTAATTTGATTCTGCATATCCAGAAATGCACTTCTGTTAAGCTATTGGGGCAAAATCCATAATTCTACTCATGCTGACTGTATGGTTATACCAGATTTATCCTGTCTCTAGAGGATAGATGATGCATTCTTCTTTAGAAAATGCCATCTGGCAAGAAGTTCAGTTGCTAAAAGAACCCAGTTTGTGCAGTCATGGATTTTTAATTTTATTTTTTATTATATGAGACCAACATTTTCTCATGTAGCTGTGTTTTATTTTCACGTGGAAGCAGGATTCCTAAAGTTGTAGCTGCTCTTTTACTAAAACATGGACTCAAAAATCTGTTATTACTGTCAGTTTTGGAGTGCTTTGAAGTGTTCAATGCATAATACTCCCAAGAAAGCAAAGGTGCAGTTTTCATCTCTCTCACTTAGCAACAAACCATACCAACGTGTAGGACTTCTGTTTCTCTGAAATTTGTATGTTAGTGGGAGGGTAGCACAGATAGTGGCTTTTATCCACACCATCCAATCTTCCAGGCATTTTTCCTTCTCACCATTTAATAAAAAGCAACTTTTTTTTCAGTTCCTTATAAACCTATGAAGCAAACCATCCCTGAAGGAAAAATGTCCTCTTAACCCAGGTGTCTTAAAGTTGTAATGCCATGAGGTGACAACATGAACTGTACGTAACTGTAAGAAATTTTCTATTACTTTGCTTCTCACACACACAAAGATTTTTCCTGCTTTTGTAGCATGACATAGCACATTTTTCAAGTATATTTTCCGGTATGTCTGTGAGCTTGATATGATTTCTGAGGTGTCTTGTCCATTTGTTTCAGGGCATATGTCCCTCTATGGCTGCGGTTAATAGAACTTTGCTCATGTGGAGACACATACAGACTGTAGGAACCATGTCTTACAACCCATAATATTCTTTGCTAATGCCCTAGGCTTCCCTGTTCTCTGGGGACTAGCAGTTCACCGCTTTCTTATGGCAGTTACTGAAATGTTAACATGAATAACAAAATATGAAACAAGCATAATTTAAAGGCAACAGAAGTTTAACAACAAGGGCTCCAGGCTTATCATAATTGACAAAGGATTTTAGCAGAGATTAAAAGACAATAACAAAAATCCAGTCTTAATGCATGCAGAACAGCTAAAAGCTTTTACAGCAGTATATGTATAAATCTCAGTTGATTTTAATGATATGTAGGGGGAATAGGAAGCATCCTTGACTATGACCATTTAATAAATCACTTTTTAATATTACATTATTATATAGCATACATTAATATTGTAATCTATGCAATTATAATAATTGCAATTGCATAGATTATTATTAAAATTAATATTATAATGCTGATTAATATTATAATATTGAATTATATAACTTTATTAGAATTATAATGCAATAATGCTACAACTACATATAGTGAATATTACAATATTATAATACAATATACAGTATAATCAGCAAGCAAATATAGCATTTAAAAATGTGTTTCTATATTAACTTCCTAATACTTTTTCTAAAATATTATTCTTTATAATAAACAATATTAATATGTTATATCATTAGTTGATAAAGGATATAAATATAATGGCTTATACTATATTTTACTACATAATATCCTATTTATTTCTCCTTTTAGATTTAATAATTTAATGTTTTAGTTCTTAAAGAAATTAGTATTATTGTCCTATTTATAGCCATTTTGTTTGCATTTATAACTATCAGACATATAGTACAAGGTACTATTTCAATTATCTGAGATAAACCCATTCTTTAAATTTCTCTTTTGAGATGAACTTCCAGAATGGTAGTGGTCTTCAGCAGGTATTTTGAAACATAAGAAAAAGGAATTACAATGCCTAAAGCCTAATGGGTAAAAATTATGAGCATTTCTGTGTAATAAAATGCTGTTATGATAGGATGTCAAACTGATACAACAACATATGATAGATATATTTATTTTGAAATAGTTTCTTGTGAATAAACTTTGAAGTAGATAAATACTTACTATTGTAAAGTGGACAATTCTGCTTATTTCTCTTTCCTTAGTCTGGAGAATATAAACACCAGTCACTCACTGAGAGTAGCTTTCAAAGTCTTCCAAGATGTTCAGCCATGTTGAATGGCTCGTGAAGGACTAGGAGAAATATGTTATATATTTTATTTACAGTTATGGTATAAGTTAAAGGAGAATATTTAGGTGGCTACGTTTAAAGATGTGTTAAGAGGATGTTCCATGCTTGTAGACCTGCATGTCAAGAGCCTCTTAATGTCAGCAGGAAATATAAACTTCTCTATGGATTCATAAGCAGGAGGCCATCGTCAGCCTAAATGGGAGAGGAAAACACCTGCGAACACACTTAATATCCCAGATCTCATGCCTTAACTCTGCACTCATAGTAGTGATGCACCACAGCCCTAACTGTAAAATCCACAGCTAACTATCCTCCTCATGTTTATGAGAATAAAGCAGAATTTTCAAATACTATATTGTTATAGTCATTGAGCAATAGAATATGTAAAGTTTTTCCCCTAGAAGCATTTATTTAATATTCCTCCTTTACCTATATGTGACAAGTTTCTCTGCCACTTCCTATCCATCTTATGCACGTGATTAATAATTAAAAATACTGATAAAGTTATCTTTTCTTTTTAAAATTCTGTTCATTTTGGTGTGGAGGCAGCAGAGAACAATATCCAAAGTTCTTTGGAAGTGTTTGTCTTATAACTTACTACATAAGTTAAAAAATTGCCTAAGATGGATTTAAAATATATTGCAAAAAATCAAATGCATCCCCCTTTGTATTCTATGCTGGTTTCTATGATAACTCTATACAATGAAATAATAGAAGTGATAAGTGTCATCACATTTCCCAAACCTATTTTTGAAATAGTTAAAACCAATATGTTGCTTGCTGCTCCTCAAATTTTACTTCATTTTCATTTTGATTTCATTCAAAATAATGCAACATGTGAGTGATGTCCTACATAAAGTTGTGTTTTTATGGCTCTCATTTTGAAAAAAAAACCCACAACAACAACAAACACTTGAGATTCCAGTGAAGACTCTATTTTCCATTTGATTTCCCAACAATTTTCTTTATAGACCCCGCTTGGATGGTGTTTAAGCGAATAGCGCATTTTAACTCATCTAAATTGAAAGCAATATCTGCATGAAATGAAGCTGGACTACATGTTGCATTATTAGTATAGTTCACCACATGAATGCAAGTGAAATGCTAAATTTTAGATTGACAGCATGTATAAATTTAAAGAATTAATATTAGCATAGAAATAAGTTACTGCTCATTAATGAAATCTGCATAAAACAGAGCTCTCTGCTGCACTATCCACAGAATAATTTATGCAAACGTCACATAATATCATTAGAGACAAATTCTGTCCTTGACTGTAAAATGTTTCATTCAATGTTGGTGAGAGTCCCGCATCACATATTAGTATGATGAATAACTTAAGAAGGAAATAACTCCAGACTAGTACTTCATTTTTCTATTTAATTGTTACCACTTCTGAAGGAGTTGCAAATTTTTTGTTTCTGAACCTAAAAACAGTTTCTGTGTTATTAATAGCACTTTCAAGTATTCAAGCTCTAAAATGTATATAGTAAATTAATACAACCTGATACTAAGAATAATTGTTAGTCATTAATTGTTCATTACTGTTAAATATTGAATTTAATTTGAATGGTAAACTGATAAAAAACATATAAGGAGAAGGCTGAAGTACTGAAGAACTTTCTTATTTCAGTTCACTGGTTATCTCTGTCCTCACAACTCTCAAGTGGAAGGACTGTAAAGCAGGGAGTGGGCGAGCAAAGTCTCTCTCACTGTAACAGAAGATCAGGTTTGGTACCACCTGAGAAACCTGAACATACACAAGCCTATGGATCTTGATGAGGTGCATCCCAGAGACCTGAGGGAATTGGCTGATCTAGTCGCCAAGCCACTGGTCATATTTCAAAAGCCACTGATTTGCCACTTCACTCTTTACCTCATATAACTTTCTATATTAGTTCAGTCATACTCAGATTTTAAAAAGCCAGATTACAGTGTATGAGAAACTCCTAATAATCACAAATGTCTGAAATTTACTTGAACTAATTTTATTATCTATCAGTAAAAAAGCTGCTTTTCTAAACAGAAAATACAAAAGTTTTTTTTTGTTTGTTTGTTTGTTTGTTTGTGTTTTTTTATGGGAACACAGTGCATACCAGAATAAATTTTCATTTTACTATTACTTAAAACAATAAGCAGTTAAACAGTGTATGAATTGGTAATTGTAAATATCTCTTTTTTGCAGAGGTATACTTTACAGCTGGTATATTTATTTTACTGTTCTTAAAGTTCCCCCAACTATTCCGTTTTTCACTGACCGCCAAAGTAGATTACATATGGCAATGAAAGGTAGTTACCTAGGATGATGCTGTAATTTTGAATCTACTATAGCTAAGGTTCTGACAGTACTTATATCAGAGACCTACCTTTACTTACTTAAACTGGTCAGCTTTAGGCTTACAGGGTTAACTAGTTATACAAATAAAAATATATAACTATTCAAATTCTAATTTTGCAGCTTTCTGCAGTACTGAAAACTCTAACCAACTCCAAGTGAAGAAAAATCCAACAAACAAAACAAAACAAAACAAAACAAACCTACAACCGACCAAACAAAACAAAACATAAAAATAATATTTAAATTTAAATCTATACAATTAAGAATTTGTCTTCATTGTTAGTATATATGTATAGCTTAAGGAAACAATGCAATATGCATTTGGGACTGGAGAGGAAGCATGGGAGCATAACTAAGGAAATGTTTTACGCAGTGGAAGAGATTGAATATACATGCAATGTTTCCTTATCTAGCAGAAGCAGACTGAAGTTGCTGTTGAAAATTATTCAATCTGTCAGGGAACATGTGGTGTGTGGGTCAAAAAGTACTCTAAAAATGATCTTCATTTTGTCAGTTCCTTGGATTCGCGTTATTGCAAAATGAATGTCACTTCTACAAACTGCAATACCCTTCTAAAAAGATTTTACTTGCTTATTTTCTGGACAGCCTAATTTAATCTACACAAAATTCAATAAATAATTATCTCTATATAGAATTCATGTCCTCTCAGTACATTTTCTTTTTAAGTTGGATTAAATAAGACGTAAGCAGTTTATCTTTAGTTATTTTTTTACTATCAGTGTTATGTTACTCTCTAGCAGAACACAATAGGTGTTACTCTGTGGAGGTAGAAGAAAGACTGAGTAGGAGATTGTTCCATGGTATTTCAGGAGTGCACCGAAACAGAATATGACTCTTTTAGGCCTGGCAGTTCTCTTGTATCCCCATGACCAAAAAAGTAAAGTATTCTTTGCCTAATTGGAGTTTACTGTGTAAATCTGACATGCACTCTTTTTTTTTGGCAGCAACCTCATTGCCCTCTTATCATGATAGTAATATTGTACTGGCAATGTAAGATTTCCTTTACTGATGCTTTTTAGCTGATCTCTTTTTCCTGTGCCAGTTAAAACTCAAAAGGCTGTGAAATTAAGAATATAGAATTATTCATAAAAAGGATCTGTAATTGACCTCATTTTGTGCAAGCATATTCAGTATGTTTTGTGCTGCTATTAGTGTCGAAAAATGAGCCTAAGATGGGGCATGTGAGCTTCAGTATATAATTTTTTTTTTTGAGAAATTAAAACTCTTTTAAGAATAAGGCCAGAAAAAATCAATATGAAAGGGTGAGTTTGTGGTGGGTTCAGTCTTGGCTGGCGGCCAAACCCCTATCTTGCCACTCTCTTACTCCTCCTCCTCAAGAGGATAGGAGGAGAAAATTAGATGGAAAAGCTTACGAGTCAAGATAAAGACAAGAACGATCACTCATCAGTTACCTTCATATTAAAAAAAAAAAAAGACTCCACTTGGGTAAAACTAATTTAATTTTTTTGCCTATTAAAAGTAGAGTAGAATGATGAGAAGCAGCACAAATTAAAACATGTAGCACCATGCCTCCACCCCTCTGTTCTTCCCATGATCAAACTCTCTCACGATTTCTCTGCCTTCTCTTCCAGAGCAGCACACAGGGGCAGGCAGGGGGGTTGTGGTCAGCTAACAGCCAATTGTCCCAGGTGTTCTTTCCCCACCATGCTCTTCTCCAGCTCCAGCATGGAGTGCCACCTGTGAAGACAGTTCGCCACATACTTCACCAATGTAGGTGCTTCCCATGGGCAGCAGCTCTTCACAAAATGATCCAGCATGGGCTCTTTCCATGGGGTGCAGTGCTTTAGGAACAGAGTGCTTCAGTCTGGGTCGCCCACAGGTTCGCAGGTCCTAATGGAAAACATGCTATCTGCAAGACACAGCTCCAGCCTGTTCCCGCTCAGGATCTCCATGGGTTGCAGCTTCCTTATGGGCATATCCTCCTACTGTGGCATGGAATACTTCCCACACTGCAGACTGCGTATTGACTATTAAATGTGATGAAAATTTGACTAGCCTAAATACATACATACATACATATATATATATATATATATGCAGTCCACATTCGTCCAGTATTCCCATTATATTAGAATATATTAAAAAACATGAAAATAAGTAATATCAGAAGTTCTTTTATTTTAATCTGTAGTACAAGATGTAGCACAAGAGGTGCAAACTTCATTGAATAAACGTAAGAAAATAATTTCTTATGAAGTTTACTTAAAAGGTATAGCTTTCCTATGAGAATTTCTAACATTTCTTAATTAGTTCATCAAACACTCAAATGTTCTTTTGAATCTGTAAGAAGATATGTTTAATGATTCTTGCCTATAATATACACTTCCAGACATCAGCTGTGTGTTGAAATAAATGCACCGAATACATCAATAGAGACAATGAATAGGTTCCCTGAAACATCTGGCAGATAGCTCCATGCACAAGAAAGCCTAAGAAATGCGATATACCATATGTGAAGCAAAGATTTGAAGTGATAAGAATGACTTGGTATAAACATGCCTTTAAAAGTAAAAAAGCACATGACCTGAAGACATGAAGGAAATCAGTAAAGTGAGGAAGCTATAATATACAAGGTCTTGTATATATAAAATTATGCACTTGTGAAACACCTTTTATAGAATGGAGGAGAAATTCCCAAAAGAAATAATTTGCATATTCATATTTTCATACATTTATTGTACATACCAAAGCTCTTTATTAGTGAGGTTATTTTCTTTTTCTTTCCATGAAATAAAGCTTTACCCAGTTTAATACACACTGAAATATAGAAAAATTCTTCCCTCAGATTTCCAGATCTCTGAGCATTCAAACACAGCTTATTTCTTTCAATTTTAATTTTATTCTCAGTTTTCTAAAATCCCTTTTTTCTTATTTCATTTGGTTCCTCCACATTCACCCTAATTTCTTATTTCTTATTCTTTTTAAACTTCCCAAAAGGAAGCACTATGCAAAGCTTGATTTTATTTGAAATGCCCCCATCAGTTTAACACTGCTGTAGCTCAAAACATGATGTTTTAACCTGAAGAGCTTTTCAATCTCTGACTCAGTGTGGAACTTCACCTAAGTTTGCAAAATGCTAATTCATGCCAACACCTCAAAATCTTGCCCATTTAAACTGTTGCTGACAAAACTGTAAAAAGTAAAAACTGTATTTTTTTCTAGAGTTTGTTTCTTAGATTTTTCCTCTGACTTACAAATTGCCCTGAATCTATAACAGCTCGTCTTGGCTGTCAAAGAGAGTGAAGCAGAATTAACATGTAATGGAGAAGGAAATAGAGATCTCATGAATAAAATATATAAAACTTACATATAAATGATGACATTGAAGTGTGTACATAATAATTCAATATTATTTTGGATTGCCCTACATTTCTATAAAATGCCTTCATTTTTTTTTCCATAAGAGAACACCTAAAAATACATTTTCAAAGAAGATTGAAAATTGCTTATCTACTTCGAACAAAATAAGTAACTGAAAGCAGAAAACAAGTACTGTGTATGTATTTCAGAGGGGAGTTTGGTAATATCATTTCAAACTCAATATTAGTAATTTTAGCAATATATAACAAAGTGTGGCTGACAGGAAATGTAAGACTCATTAAAGAAACGAAATCAAATAACTCCACAACCATTCATACATTCATTCCTTTTCAAAGTTCTTATTATAAATTTTAGAAAAATACATAATTTATACCTTTAATTAGACCATGCAAGTTCTTATATTGCTAGTTATTGTGCACGTGAAACTAGGTGAAATAAAGAGCTATTTTCCAAGATACTAAGAATAACAGATATTGATTTTTCCCTCTTTTTGGCAACATAACAAACGCCTCTTTTTGGAGCTCTGGAATGGTATAATCTTTAATTCTAATAAAATGAAGGGGAAAGAAAAGAACATTACTTGCAAATTAACAAAAATTGCTTGTCAGATGAAGGACTATTACTGTACCCTCCTGTTCTTCCTAAGAAATGAGAAACAGTTCCAGCAGTAGGAATATTTCTTCTTGGACCTCCTCCAAAATTAAGAAATCAGAAACTTTTTGAAAGAACCTTTGGCTGGGTGATTACACTGAAACTTAGAGTATTGGTTCACAGAAAATACTGTATCTCAGATCACCTTCTTATCATCCTGTGTGAGAGCATGGTTTTGCTGACTCAAATAACTCATGAGATTTTCTGGACATCTGCCTTTGCTAGTGAATGGTGTTACTTCCCATTCTGAAATCACAGTTTTCTGTGCTGAGAGTTTGGTGTAGACTGAGTAGCTATTTCAAGAACCAGTCCCTAATCCGAGAGAATCCTGGGGATTTGTGCAGGATAACAAAAACTATTTTATGCAATCCTTTCAACTCTGAAAGTTAACAAGGGAAAAACTGCTACCTGCTTGTAATCTGACATGTAATTAGGAACTTTGCAAAATGAAAAAAGAAATGGAAATGAAAGATCACACCTGCCATGTCATGCTAATCTTTAAGCAAAGTTTCAGGAGGCTGCAGCTCCTTAAAATACTAATAAAAATGAAATATTTTTCTTAAGCTATTTCCCAAGCCACACTTAAGGTTTTTCTTTTTTTGCTTCCTGAGGGGAAACAGAGGTTTGCCTAAACAGCTGTGCAGTGTAGCACTAAAATGTAGTAAAAAGATAAATTTAAATTATAGTATTTATAAGCCTACATTCAAGCTCCATTGTTACTGTCACTGACTTATCTGAATTTGTTTATTAAAAGGACCTGAATGAAACATACAGAGATTTTGTAGAAAAGATAATACCTATGAAGAAGTGAGGAGTAATATAAAAAAAATGCAAAAATTGAAAAAATTGAGACTAATTTTTCTATTACTTTAGTTTCTACTTGAAGTTACTTTATATTCGCTTATTACAGACCATTCAACAGAACATCTTGCCTTTTTGCTGAAAATATTAATTTCTTTATTGTAATCATAAATTTAGATGTATTAAACAAGATGCATTCTGTTTTACTCATCCAGAATTTACCTTATAGAAAACAATTGCTGTTGGTTCAGATGTCCCTCTCTGCTGTGCTGGCTGCAGCATCATAACAGTCTAAACCACAGAACAACATGCTAATAAACTGAAGAAAAGGAATAAGAGAGGAATTAACTAAAACTGAATGACAGGGTCCTTCCTTGGAGTTTTCTTTATTTGTTTGTCTTGCTTGCTTCGTTGTCAGAGAATGTTGAATACAGTTCAATGTACAAGTTGCTGTATAAGTTAGTTAAAAAGAAATAACTTGGTATATTAAGGAGTTTATCATCCTCCTAAAAAAAGAAATTGCAAACGAAATTATACCAAATGAAATCAAAATTGAACATTACTGAAGCTTAGTCATCATTTTAATTTTATGGTGCATTCACTGTTACTTAATTGTGTTAATTTTGGCATATTCGTGTGTGTCATTTTATGTGTATCTATGGCTGTATATATATGGTTATGTAAATAGAAGGACTACTCCATGTGAAGACAATGCAAAGAATATTTCAAATAGCCTGTAATGATGAGAATACGGTGGTTTTTTGGCATATGAGAAATGAAAAAGTCAGAATTGGAAGAAATAAATTAAATATGCTAGCAGCCTAACAGAGAATTGAATGAAAGAAATACAGATCATAAGAAACAGAGAGTGATCTGGAGCAATAAAACCAGACAACTGATAATCTGAAAATGGAAGAAATTTTGATAATGTACAAAGACGCAAGAACAATAAGGGAAAGAATTTTTGATTTATTTTATTCCTAGCATTAGTTTTAAATTATAATCCTTTGGAATAGCATATAATAAAGGGTCTCTGGGACAGAAAACAAAGAACAAAAGAAGCCACAAATGAGGTAGATCTAAAATTATTTGTGTAATTTCAGATAAGGAATACATATCACACGGACCTTGTTCCTTGTTCAGAAATTATCTTAATCAGTAAATTTTGATTCAATCAGTTCAATGTATAAACAAACACTATTCAAAAATTCTTTATTATTTAGATGTCTATGTTTTTATTACATTTGATGCATTAAGACATTAAAGAAATAGAATGCCTTTTTTTTTCCCCTTTAAATTGCTGGAATATTCTTGCTATCTCTATCTTCTCCAAACCTAGTGTAGTAAAGAAGTAAAGAAATAAAGTAGAGGAAGGACTTATAGCTTCAAAGAAACACCTTAATTATTTTACTTTTATTGGAAAATTAAATAGCTTGAAGATAGAAATTTATTGGGTTATAATCTTGCAAATACTTTTTGCCAGTACTGTAATTAATACAACATTGCTAAATTGCTCAAAATGTTGCAAACGGTTAAAAAAAATAGGTGGTTCTGCTGTGGAACACTACAACATATTCTCTACTGGCCTTCTTTTACCAATACTACTCTTCAGTTCATAAATTAAACTCTACTCTAATTCCGTTGAACCTTATTAATTTGTTATTTACTGGTTCACTGCTTTTAATTCGAAACTTGTGTTTTGCTATCTGAGCACTGACCTCACTGTTGAAAATCAGTTAAGAAACATTCTGTTACAGCTGCTCTTGAGGTCTTAAATAATAACTGGGAAACAATTTTAAAGTGATAATTGAAATGACATATTGCTCAAATCATGCCAACATTATAAATATCTATTTAGCATATCATCCCTGTTGCTAAGCTTCAAAAGAACTGTTTCTTCTTTCAAGGAAACCTCAATGACTTTTTCAGAATGGAACAATAAAAACTAATACTCATGAAAAGTAAGAACCCAAAAAATACCCCTCTATAGCTGCAGAGAGCACAAACAGTATAAGGATGAGATTTTTTAAGCATCACTTAGTATTATTGTGGCTGTTACTTGACAAAAAATAATCTTGATCTTTCAGACTTTTCAGTCTTTTCATGTGACAGTGGAATGATGGTGAAAGAATAGCTAGTCATGGTGTAGTGCTAGTTCAAAGTTTAAAGGAAATATGGTTCATCTTTGTGCTTGCCTGGTTGTACAGGTTAACATTTTAAACAGTCTTTCAAAGAGTTTTTTAAAGTCTTGCCAACTCCTTTGGTAAGATGACTTCTTGGATATACTGAGAAACTTAACTGATTTGTAGTTACTTGACGTATTTTTGGTTTTCCCCAGTTTATTATTGGTAATATCTCAGTTATTTAATTTACAAATATTTTTGAAATTTCTTCTGCATTATTTGAATTCATAGAAATAATTTCTAGAAATATCTATTTTTAAGTAGAATTTAGTCCCATTAACTTAATGACTATAGCTCTTTTTAAGTGTCAGAAACTTACTGACAAAGTGCATGGTAGATGTTATATGGTATGCACATACCTTTCAAACATCATGTGAAATCACAGGTCAAACTGTTAATTTCTGTGTTCACACTGACAAAGGGCAAAGTAACTAATTTCAGTAAGAACTCTTCAATTTTACTTCTGAAACCACATGCAGTGCTACATACTGGCTCTAATTCTGTACAGTTTCCTCTCCTTATTTTTAATTACATGATTGAAGAGTAATGGATACTTCTTCTCTTTTGCGTCTCACAAATTGGTAAGCTTGATAGCTCTTCACTGAGCACACCATTACATTTAATGCAATGTCTCTTGCCAAAATAAAGATTACATTCTTTTAGAGTCTAAGTCTAACCTTTTTGCTCGGCTAGGGTCATCCTAGAACATATTGCACAGGATTGTGTCCAGATTTTTATTTAATATCTCCAGTGAGGGAGACTCCACAACTCTCTGGGCAATTTGTTCCAGTGCATGGTTACCCACAGAGTAAAGAAAATCTTCCTCAGTTCTTTATTGCTGCAAAATTGGTGAGCCATGCTATGAAACCAGAAGCAAGTAGCAATCAAGCAGATTTTTTTAGAATGTGATAGCTTGAAAGATGGAAGAAATGCAACTTTTGCAACACTAAGCCAGAGATGCTCTCCAGGACAGTAAGAACAAGAAAGACTATCCCCAAATCCCTGCATATGTCTCTAACAGAGAAGTCAAGAAAGTAAGGTGGAAACTCAGTTAAGTTACAAACACAAGCATAGTCTTGCCATAATTCAGACAGGCTTTGTCAGATATATATATATATGTGTGTGTGTGTGTGTGTGTGTGTGTGTGTACACATATTTTCGGTGGTAAAGGGTGAGGGAAGATAAGAGTTTAGCAGTCTTGGCATTGACCGTGCTCTGTAATTTACCTCAGGATCAATAAATAGTCCCTGGTTCATTTTAGTTACTCATACAGACACAGCTTAAGACAAGCAACTACTAGCGAAGGTCCTGCAGAGGACTCTAAAGATTATTAGGGGACAGAAGGATCTCTTGTGGTAGAAGGCTGAGGAAGCTGGGCCAGTTCAGCCTAATAAAGAGACAATCAAGAGGGGATCTTATCAATATCTACAAATATTTTGACTGTGTGTGTCAAGAGGACTGGGACAGGTTCTTTTCTGTGACAAGACAAAGGGCAATGAGCACAAGCTGAAACAAAGGAAGTTCCCTGTGAAGAAGAGGAAAAGCTGTAATATGAGAATGACAGAGCACTGGAAGAGGCTGCCCAGAGAGGTTGTGTGGTGTCCTTCTCTGGAAATATTCAAAACCCTCCTAGACGCAATCCTGTACATCTTGCTCTAGGTCAACGTGCTTTAGTAGGGGGGTTTGCCTTGATGAGTTCAGGAGGTCCCTTCCAACCCTCAGCATTCTGTGGGTAAAACAGAATGAAAACTCTGGGAAAAAGAGCTGTTAGAACTTCTGTGGGGTTGGGAGGAGAACTTCTGCGAGATTTCCTGGATTAGAGAGAAACTGCAGAAGTTGTAAATTTAAATCTTGGAATGAAAGTGACAAAAAGCCCCCAGGGAGAAAAGGATGTGGAGCTGAGAAAGGAAGGAAGATTTATTTATAAAGATAAGATTAATTAGATTCCAAGAATAAAATGTTTCTTTTAGTCTTCTGTACTGTGAATGCTGAAAGTCATAAAGGACAGCCAGAACCTTTTGCATGCAAAGAAGTTTGTCTTAAGTGATTTAATTTCAACAAATCAAGGTTGGTTCCAAAGTTTCAAAAAATGAAACTTCACAGACACTCCAAAAGTTCTTAAATCATCCCTTAAACAAACAAGGCTTTACATAAGGTTTCATACTGGCCAATAATTTCACTTTTCTAACACTTAGATTAGATTAATTTTCCATGATATAATATTTATTTTACTTTACAGGTGGAATCATGTTTTAAGAAACAAATTGGTAGTGAAAAATTTCTGAATTTAATTTGGTAGCATATTGTGGAAAGGATAATATTAGCTATTATGGGAGGAGGAACTGTCATATTCACATTAAATAATGATTCTTCCTGAAGAGGAAAATAGTATACCTGCTCTAGGTAAAGGTATGCCTGCCCATGGCAGGGGGATTGGAACTGTTATCTTTAAAGTCTCTTCCAACTCAAATTATTCTAAGATTCTATGATAACATTCTAAGGTTCTACAATGTTGTTAAACTAAGGAAGGAACAAAGTTAATAAGACTAGATAACAATTTTCTGAAGTAAATCAACTCATAATTTTCCCTCAGACTCTTAAGAATAAGAATTTGTGGCAGATGTCATTATTTCTTTACATCTCTTCAAAAAAATCAGTGCAGTCTAACATTATTTTGAACAGTTCAAGATCTATTTTATCTGAGGAAGAAATAGTTACTCATTGAGACAGTACTGGTTGCAACAAAAAAGTTCAAGGTTTTATATACTTCATTTGTCCTACTTAGTAACTCTTCTTGTCTTTGCCTGCAAAACCCCACTGTATCCTTCTGCACTTTCCTTTAGAAGTTTTTGGGATGACTCACATCCATTTCTATTCCATATAAAGCATGTGGGATTTTGTAGTCCTCTGCAGGGTAATTCTTTGCTTTCACTGTAGACTCGTCCAGTGCAATAGATGGTATAATGTCCATTTGTTTTTGCACTGTTTACAACATGTGCAATGACTGTCACTTTTTTTTTTCTTTTTAATAAGTTTGTGAACCAGAAGTGAAAACCACCTGCTTATCTGGCCTTTAAGTTGTGACTAAACAAGGCGAAATAAAAGGTTGTTCTCTTTTTTTGGAGTAACTAAGGAAAACTCCATTGGTAGCATATCCTGGAGTGCTAAGTTGAGCAGGTACACAACAAGGCATAAGAAGTAGGAAGCCTGCAATGTAGATAAAGACAGGAAGGCACCTTTGTAATGACAAATAGGGAACAAAGCTTGAAAGGGGTAGAAAGCTTCCAAAAGGGCACCATATTGTGTTACAATTAAGAAATTAATTCATAGTTGATGAACTCCTACTTGTGCAACAAAAGGTTTGCTTTCAAATTTCTCTGACTCAACTGATTTGAGTTGTTTCTTATTTCAGAAACATCATATTTAATTTTGTGTTCTGATTGCAAAGTGGAAAGACATTCTGCAGTTTTAGTCAATATTGTTTAAATTAATTTTTCACCAGCCTTGTTCTAATCTTATACAACCACCATGCTCCATCAGGAAGAAGAGATTAAAGAAAGGGATTGTGCTGTGAGACACGATATTCTTGGCCACATTGCTAGATAGATCATCATTTGGCCTATCAAGGGTTCTTTGCTCAATGGAACCTGTTGTTCCTCATTTGTACATTTTCTACCTGCTGCCACCTTCCCCTCCACCTTTTTTTCCAAGTGTTTACTCACATAACAATTTGTGTTCTCTCCAGGTTCCCGTAGAGATGGTTTGCACTAATTTATAAGTGAAAAACCTACAGGAAGAGTAGCCAAAAGAAACCAGGTCAACTCACTCCTTTCCTGCCATACAGGGAAGAACTGCTGGCCTCAGCAGTAGCAATTGCAGCCATTCATTTTCTTATTGGCATTCCTGACCCCTTGCCAGGAAAAAGCAGAGACCACCATGGCAGGGACTGATGTCTCCAAGAATTGCCACTGCATCTGACCCTCACTGCTGTGCCTACATCATGGGACCATTTTGACTACTCTTTCTGAAGGTTTTATAGAGCAGAGTGGAATGGGCAGCATCTCTTAATCAGTGATAATCACCAGCTGCAATGTGGCCTATAAATACAGCTAAGGAAAAATGTAAGGATGGATACTTATTTTTCTGTCTTCAGTCTTTTACCATTGTGAGACTCAAGAAGACTGAAAAAGTGATGAGTTGGGATTCAATCTCACCCTCTCTAGATAGCTGATGTGGCATGCATTGCTATTTCTAAAAAAAAATCATCTAGGGTTTTTTTTTATAAATAAGTTTTTCATGAAAACAGGACTTGACTGTTAATTCTCTGTTTCCTTTCTGTTCTTATGATGCAGCATGTTTTAAAAATAAAGCATAGATGGCTTTTAGAAATCTTGATTCTTTTATTTGTAAGCATCTTTTAACTTTCAGGTCACTTTACTCTGTTACCTTTTTTATTAAATAGAATGGCATTTTATTTTCTGACAGATAATGGTAAAATATTGAATAGAGGCTTGACTTTAAGGTGAAATTTATATTTTTAATAATGCTCCATTTTAAAGCACAGAAACAGTACTGTTAGCCTTTTACTACTGTATTTGACATAAAAAATTGAAGCATTGAAATGATTATGCAGTAATTTAAGCTATCTAGTCGAAGAATCAACAGTTTAGATTTAGCTAAATTAAAGGCATTCTCGTTGTTAGTATGGCTTACTATCCCACCATTATAAACCAAATCCAGATGATTCTTATCTCTTTTCTACCACAAACTTTTTTTTTTTTTTTTCCTAGAAGAATACATACCACAGAATTGCCTGGGAATGTTTGAATTATTGTAAATATAAAGCAATTTTTATAGAAGAGATACTTTAGTCTGAATGTATATTTGGATAGAAGACAAGAATCTTTAAATGAACTGCAGATTTTTTTTTTAGAGATAATGCTGGTATTTTACTCCTCTACTTCAAATACTAATTCAAATTTCAATGAAGACGATTTTACACAATATTCACTAAAATGAAGAGAAAGATTCAAGTTCCATAGGAAATATAATTTCTGATTTGAATCAGCATTAATATAAATCTCAGATTTTTACATTATGGACTGCAGAGTAGCTGTTATACAACCTTATCCTTCAGTTTGAAAACATTTAAAACACTTAAACAATGCATAATTTAATACATTTGGACCAAAACACTATGAAGTTATGAAGTAAGAACCACATTTTGAGGCTCGCTGAAGTCAAGGGAAAGCAAGTCCAAATTTCAGTTGGACTTGGATTAGGATATGAATGAAAATATGAATGAAATGAACATGTAGGTTTATATATATATTTGAATTTGGGGTTTCTTTAGGCCTTTTATGTGTAGTACCCAGAGATTTTTTGTGTGATTTTTTTGTCTTCAGTCTTATAAAGAATTATCTCATAAAATTTCATGAAAACTTTTCACAGATTATTTAAGGAAGTTTTTCCTTTTAATGGATAAAATGAAAAAGACTCATAAATCACAAAGAAAAAAAGCCTTTTCTCATTGGCAGGAGGTTCTTTTCATGTATATTTTCATGTCTATTATATTTAATATACTATTTCCTGGTATATCTCTCTCTCAAATTATGGGGTGAATAACCAGTGTGTTTGTTTGTTGGGATTTTTGACAACAAATACAATGGGAAATACTGAAATCAAAATCGGAATTTAAATTTGCAATTCTGTCATAGATTCTTAGTGATGCCCCCTTAAGTGATGACATCCACTACACACCTGATAGACTCTCCTATACAATTACAATCTTATTAATTGCAGTAAACCTACTGATAAAGAACATAGATCGAATTAGGAGAAAGATAGTTCTGCAGGTCTCGCAGCTTAAAGATTAAGGCCAGCTCAGGGGTAATAAAAGAGAGCTAAAGATTACATTTCTCTCTTGGAGTGAAAGTATAAAGACAACCTTTTACCCGATTCTGTTTTCCATGCACTGTGAGGAATCTGGGAAAGGAGCCAGGAGGATGTAGGTGACATCATGCTAAGTTTTGCGATGAAGAACTTTTAGGAGCCTGGACTCCAGACCCCTGGGCCATGCACCTGTTCTTCTTGCACATGTAGATCACAGACAAATCATATGCACAGTGTGAGAATTTACTTGGTGCTAACTACACAGGAAGTTTGAGGAGAAAAATGAAAGAAGAACATATTCTGCACGTTTAGCATACTCTTAGAAACACCACTTGTGCATTTTACACTTGTCCTGAAGACATTCTCTAATGTCCTTTCTGTCACAAAGAAAGACAAAAATGTATTTACATCTGGGTAATTCTGCATTCTTATCAAACAGTAATTAGGAGATAAAGCGTGTGCCTAAATTCATTTTCCTCTAAGCACATACACCTGCCCAGAATAAAACAAAAATTAAACAGTTATAGGCAGACATAGCAGCTTCTGTTCTTATTTTGTGCATTTCTTCTTTATTTTTTGGTCCATTGAAAATGTGAGGCTTGACTGGATCAACAACTGATAATGCAATTCTATAGGCAAAATATTTTTGCATTTTTTAGTAACTGTAGTTTACATTCGTTGAATACAATTTCTGAGAATTAAGATTAAATATGTATTGGCTAAAACATACAAATACTTCTTAGCAAGGCAAAGAAAACATATCACATTTTATTCTTCCTTCCTAAGTAAAAATATGAATTTTAGACCTTAACAGCCTTAATATCTATTTGTGTAGCCCTGTAGCTAAGCAAATATGGAACTGCCATTGCTACTATAAAGGAGAAGGCTTCGTCCAAAATCTCTGAGGCCCCTGAACAGAGGCTTTCTGATTTTGCAGAACCCCTGTATCTACACTTGTCCTAACTTCTCTGGAGATTTATTTATCTGACTGAGCTATAACAACAGTTCTCAAATATGAAAGTGATAATTACTTAATTTGTTTTGTATTTAGCTTACTTCTGTATGACATTATGACATTGCATCTATCCTTCAAATAATTTTGATAAATGTCTGTAACTAATAAATGCTAAACCCAAATAAGTACATGTAGAATAAACTGTGAACTTAAAATAAAACTCAGTATAGAGAACTGACAGCCATTGTAAGAAAGTGTGTAGGTGTAGACGTGATGATGACAGAGGCTACATGTCTGTGAACAACTCACCAATGATCAATGATTAGTAATTAAAGGGATAAAATATTGGACAGAAGGCAAATTGTTTTTAGGGGTTATAAATGTGGATGTTATATAGAAATAAAGACTAGTAGGGAATGAACAAAGCTAAAAAATGTTCAGAAAATTCATAAAATTAGACCTTAGAATGAGGAGGAATGAACACCCCTGTTTAACTTGTAGTTTCCTCTGGAAACTACTACTACTCCCCTGGTGGAGCGGAGGTGCTGATGACCCTTTCAAACTCATATTCCCCACTTACTTCCAAATGAATAAAGATTTAACCCTAAGACCCAAAAGGGCATGAAAAGATGAGCTTACATTGAAGAACAAAACTTTGTTATAAGTGAAGGTTTTTTCTAGATAATTTAGACTCTAAGGGTTAGTACTATTAGGGCTGGACTAATACCTGTTCAGCTCGACAAATGTAACCTGTTGCTTAAATTGTTTCCTATAAGACCATGTCTGAACACTGCTCTTGAGGAACAGCTTTAAGGCTATCCCACATAACTTTCCTGTTTAATCATATTTAATTAACTTTTTATTTATTGTTTTCTCTTATTTAAATGCTGCATCCAGAAAGGCATGTAACCTAGTTCACTTCAAAATCCATCTAACAAATCAAAAAATCAAAGCAAAAGAAGTACAAAACAGAGGCAACCTCATGCCTAGCTGAAATAATTGAAGTAGTTACTGTGGTTTTAGTGACGGAGTCTGGGAACTGAAGGATTTTCCCACTTTATCCAAAACATGTCATCCAATAAAACAGAAAAGTTAACTCTATCAGTCTAGATAAGCTTCTTTCTTTAACCATGTATCTGAGAGGAAATAACCTATTGAAAAGAGACTTTGTAAGAATATTTAATCTAGCTAAGTATGATTTCACATCTACCTGCTAGGTAGTCTTCTGCCAATTGTATCCAGTTAGTAAATACTGAATTCATCAGCTATTTGAGAAACCTATGCTATGTTTCAATTCTTTTCTTGGATCTGACTCTAGTTCCGTCTGTCTAATGTAAAATCACAGTTCCATTTGTCAAAATCAGATGTGAAAGTAATTTTAGAGTGACAGAAAAAAGAGGCGAATTAATGAGCATATAATTTTAGTGAACATATGTGAAACAGTCACTAAGCCATTTGACATTCATAATTTTGTAACTTGCACCAGACTAGTTCTTCAAGAAGTTTCTACAATATTTTTTGTGTGTAATAGTTTTTGTGGTAGTTTGGGTTTTCTTTGTTTTTTTTAGTTTGTTTGGTTTTTGTTGATCAGTTAGTTTTTTATATCGTTATATTAAAACTTTGCATTTTCTTGGTGGAAGATCTACAGTAATTTGTAAGGCTTATATTTAATTATGATCACTTGAGGGACATTTGACAGAGCTGATAATGGAACAGTTTCACCCAGAATATTTCATTGAGTATTATTAGTGAAGCATGGAACTGACTCTGATCTTTTTTACCAAATATAAGCCTATTTTGATAGTTTTTATGCTTTCTTTAGAAGTCAGAACTCATTATAGTAATGTTACAAAATAAAATAATAAAAAATACAATTATATCCGTCTCTCATCTTGACTGAAGCTCAATTTTTCACACTTAAAGGATTTACTTCATTTGTTTCTTTCTTTCTTGATCTTTTTCCACTTATTAAATTTGTAACTTAGGAAGAAAATGAAATAAGAAATTATAGAAATGAACAAGAATATAATTTTCCAGGTGCTGGAACTGGATTTTATTTTCTCCTGTGTATATGAATGTATTCTGGATGAGTCCTTCCCTGTAAACCTGTAGATCCAATTCATCAAAAGTAGTTGAATTGTGCTGAAATTTGTGATGAGGCCAGAACCAGAAGAGAATACAAGATGGGAAGACACATGGTGAAAGTTAATTTTTAGTCTATGTAAGTCCTCCTGAAACCTTTAAAGCCTGCTTAAGTCAATAAAACATTCAAATTCTAAATTAACAACAAAATTAATCTAGCAGATATCATTTGACATATTTTTTACACCAAGGAATTTATCATAATGAAAACAGTGGAATAATGAAGAAAATATGATAAGGCTGCATTATGTTCTACCAGCAATGGTGAGGAGAGGAGTGTTTCTAGTCCTATACAAATGATCCAAATTTTGCACTGGATTTCCAGAGAGAAAATAGTTGTCCTAATAATATCCTTATGACTTGTGAAAAGAGGATAATGAAAGAAGTAATGCTGTTAGCACTAGTATAGTACTAACACCGTGTGAACATTAGACTTTTATTTTCTGTGGAAAGGAACAGAAAAAGAAATAAACCCAAATAATTTCTTATGTCAGAAGAAATATATTTTATAAAACAAATAATATGCTATCTTGAAAGATTACAGTTAAATTTGATTATTACAAAGATAAGGCTGCCATTGCCATGACAAGAATTGGCAAGCTTATAATACTAATCTGTTATTTGATTTTTTTCTTTCTTTACTCAGAATGCTGAAGTATAAAATTACCTTATTCATAACTTTGAGATCCATGAATTAAAGTGACTGTAGTACAAGGTTTCTGGAAGACAAAAAAATTATATATAATGTTGTCAAATAGATTTAAATAACTTCATGTAAGAAGGAGCGAAATAAGGGAAGACAAGGGAATGGAATCTAGAAGATTCTGAGCTTGTTTGGTTTCTGCCTTTATACAAATTTCTCCTTCAAATTCTTTAACCATACCACCTTTTAAAAAAAAATGGACTTAAGATAGAGATAAAAAAATTGCTGCTATTTATTTATCCCCATAACAGTCAAGTATTAATATAAAAATTTTCCACTAACTTTTGGAAGAAAAGCTCCAAGTTCTTTAAGGATGTATCAGAAGGGTAGAAACACTGGACTAGTGGCTGCCAATATAGTGTGTCAGTGTGTCTGGATTTTTTTAAAGTGGAAATGTAAAGGAAGTTTCATGATCACCGTTGAAAAATATTTCCACAGAAAGGAAAAGGTCCAAATGAGGCATCATGAAGAATAAATGAGGGAGCAGATAGAGCATCCTGGATATTTTTTTTCTGTAATGTGTCAGCAGAATCTATATAAAGACAAGCTATACTACTCATCCAGAGTGAGATTTTGAATGAATCTCCAAGTTATCCCTGCTACTTTTCTTCAGTTTGCATCTTGGAATGGCACCCATGTGCTCAAACTGAATTAGTTTCAGATGAAGCTGAAAAATTTGATCCATGAATATGCCCAAATGTAGTTCATGAAACCAGAGATGAAATAGTTTGAAGAGAAGAAAAATCAGTGAAATATGTCTAGTGTGGACATCAGTGCCTCAGCATAAGCTGCTCCATTCTACAGATACACTCCTACTGGCCCTCACTGTATGCTAGTGTAGACATCATCTTGTCACAAAAGAAATTAGGGAATTTCAGCTTAGAATGAAGTCTCAGTATTTTTATTGGACATGTAGGTAGGTAGATGCACCCTTGATACAACTAAACTCTAGGAAATGTTGCTTTTCTTTCCTCAATTTTAACTCTAAACAGCCTATTCAAATTTTGAGTTTCTTCCATTTTCTTTCTCTTTTCTGACAGATAATTTTCCATCTTGCTCCTAATGGCAAGACTATTTCTCTTGTTTTCTTTTCTAATGCAAGTACACACCACAGCATAAGAAATACAAGTCAGCATTTCATTCCGAAACCTGCTTTGGAGACCTGAAATAACAAAGCAAGCTCCCAAAAGGTAATATAATTTGGAACTACATTCCATAATTAAGACTTCTGAGAAGTATTCACAAGGCTGTCAACTCAGCTAAAGTTCCCATTACAATATATAGACCATGCTACATTGTACCAATTTTTGTTATTGATGTCACAAATCCATCCAAATCAAACCAATTATTTTTTTCTCAGATTTTTAGAGGGAGAGCTTCAGTGCGAACCAGAGCACATTAACATATATATTTAAAATATATTTGCATTCCAATTAATGTATCTTTTTTTACTTCTCACCTTGATGCATCCCAATTGTTCTACACCTATTTTATTTATTTAATTTTAACATAGCCTTCAGTGTTAGGTAAGACAAAAGAGTGTTCACAAAAAAATTTTCTCCCACTGTGTTGATTCCAAACAGCTGTGATTCAGTGTTGGTTGGTTTACATCAAGACAGACCCCTAAAGCTCATTCCTTGTTCTGAAGAAAACCCATCATGGGGAGGGGGAAAAAAGAGCATAATAAATGAATAGCCTTTAGTTTGAAAAACTTAAAATGTTCTGTTTCCCAAAAGTTAATGTGATGTGTAAATGCATGATTCACTGAAGATCAAAGAGACCAGTCATGTACAATTCTGGATGCTCAGAGCAAAAATATTTGTATTGAGCTTTTAAACTATGGCTTAAAGCATCAAAAAATTAGGGAGTGTCTCATTTTCTCATAAAGCAGTCATTTCTTCAGAGAATAAGCTAATTCATTTAATAAAAAGTTTTTATGCATGTCTGCAAAGTTTATTATGGGCTAAGGGTCATAATTTTATTGCTGTGAAAGACATGCATTTTTCTCTAAGAAATATAGGTCAAATTTGAGATGTTAACTGTCACTTTCAAATAATAGGACAAAAATGCAATAATCAAAAGATCAAGAGTGAAAAAGAAAAATGGAATTAAATGGTCTCAAAATTTACCTTTTTTGCCCTCATCCTAAGTTTCTGGTTACTAAACCTTATATAAATTCACAATAAAATCACTTATATTTGCAGTATTTTATGCTGTAGTGTCTTACTGAAAGTTTCTAATATACATCTGCTTCATTTAACTTCACTATTTTGGTAAAGTGACAATAGTAAAAGGTGTGTATTATAAAGAGGAGGAGTTCTAAATGGATCAGTATATATCTGATATAACTGATTGTTTTGTTTGACTAGTTTCCAGCAAATGGCTCCATACATATACAGACACACATGCTCCAAGTATATTTCTCTTTTTCAATCTGACAGCGGAATCCACTGGAAGATGTTCCCTGATCTGAACTGATTTTGGCCAGTCTCTCACCATCAGTCACTCAGAATGTAGACATTGTTTTTTCCTGCTGCAATACTCATTTCATGAAACTCAGGAAGGGGGGGAAAAAAGCAAGCAGCATTCCTTCAGTGAAGAAAACAAGCTGGAAGGAAGCTGCATTTATATTCGTGTATATGGTAGTTGACTTCATTTTTACCTGCCAATTATGAAATGTTTCATTTAATGTATCATATTTTTCCTTACCTACTAATATTAATATGTTAGTTTAAATGTTAGTTATTTTGAAAACAAAAGAAATCAAAGCACATCAAAACAAGACTGGCAACCCCAAAATATGGCTAGGGAGAAAAGTTTTTAATTTTCAAAGAGTATTTATATCTTTTATTAATTAATATAATTCATGTTGATACTGCTGTCCTTGTACTGTGAAAGCTGTATAAGGGGTACTGTACTGAAAAAAATATATCTGCTCTCATTATAAAGTGAGATTACCACTCTAAAAATATATTTGAAAAAAAAAAGAGTGCATCAATAATCTCACAAGTGTTCCCCCACTGCAAAATATCTTTTAAAACCATGCTTTCCCCTTTTCAAATTCTTCCTGGCACATGTTAAATCACTTGCTGTGCGGCTGTTTTGGACAAAATGTTTTTATTGCCAGGAATGACTTGAAAGAAGTGGTTTTTCTCTCGAGTATTTGAAGAAATAAGGATAAGAAGCTCGAGTTTTGCCAAATAGGGACTTCAAAGTTTGGCCTACAGATGGTTATGCATGCGTGCAATACTTGCACTTCATATGTTGCAACCTCATTTCACTTCCTCCTCCATCTTTTCAAGTGTTTTTTTAAATGCCTGCAACAAAAGTGTGGTGTACGGGTGGGAAATATTTGAAAGAGTCCTTTAAATAAGCTTTGAATGTCAAAGAAGATGTGCTTATGGTGTGACAGATGACAGTGCTTGCTCATGGAAGATTTAATTTTAAAGAATGGAAGTTGGCCTGAAAATTTGAGACAGGACATTTTTGGCTTAGTTTTTCTTCTAGCATCAGGATTAACTGATGCAAGACTTCTGTGGTTATAATAGCTTGGCTTTTCAATGAAACTCATGAATGTTAGAATAAGAATTCAAATAAATTAGATTTAATTTTGAAATGTACAAAAGACTTTGAGAGGGTTTAAGAGCTCTTATGGCCATAATTTTTGTAAGAAATAGAAAATAGCTTCATTTAAAAAAAACATAAGCCACAATAAGGAAAAACATATTTTTTTAATACGCATGGCATATGATTGTATATCATAGATTCATATAATAAAAGAGTTTTGGTTAGAAGACCAAAAATAATATTCAATATGTCAATGTAATAAATATGATAGTCATATCCACATGTATCTATTCACATATATGAACCCTGAAAATTTTCTGAAATACATAGATGAGGTATAAAATTTTAGCAGTGGTAGATAAGGTAATGAATTATTTTGAATTAAGCTTCTGCAGTAGATGTGGCTACATTTTTAGGAGAGATTTTGTGAGTTCTACTACTTAAATTACAATTATATCTACAGAAAGATTTCCATCAGAAAATCTAACACAAAATTTAATTCCACTTTATTTTAGAGGATGAGATATTCAAGTATTAGTGACATTCTGTTTCTGAAGCTATTTCTATGTTGAATATTAAAATAATTTGAATTTGTTTGATTTTTTTTTTCCCCTTGGGGCATTCTGAACCTCATACTGAGCTATATGTTCACATGGCTCATAACAGATTGTCATTTCTCTAAAGCCTGAGTATAAATTCTTGTAAATAGTACATATGGGAATATACAAAAAACCCTTAAAAAAAAAGAAAAAAAAGAGGAAAAGAATTAGAATCTATTTATACTGAAAAACACTGATTTTAATGGGGAAAAAACTCCTTGTGCCCGGAGTCCTGCCAGTATTATTTCGAAGGATGGAAAAGAACATGTATGTTCTATTTCAAGGCACATTGTTCAGACTTAGGAAAACATTACTTTTGAAAAATATAATTGAACTTAATTCCCTTTTCAATTTCCCACCCTTCCTTATTTCAGAATTCATGTTCAAACTCTTTGCTCCAAACCTTACAGACCAATCTTAATTTAAATATGTTTTTATAGCATGATCTATGCTGTTCTTCAGGTTTGAAAGACTGACTTTTCTGTATATGACTTGCCTTAATTTTGCACAGTAGTGTTTAATGAACTTAAAAAAATTAAAATGCAATTTTAACTTTGTGCATTCAAGTTTCACATGCTTTTATTCTAGTGAAATTTAAAATATCTGTAATTCTTTCACCCTATCGTGTCTTTTCCTCTTACATAATGATACTTTATGCATTTTTTTTGCAAAATTCTCAGATGTAATAATTTTTTTCTCATCAAGTCAAAGAAGCCACACTGATTTAATTCATTGTCATGTTATCATGCCTTCCTAAGTAGATGGATATTATAAAATTATTATTAAT
>JANRGV010000051.1:68674707-68687312 GCA_024734035.1 Alethe castanea
AAATACTCAAAGCCACCAAGGGAATTACTTCATCCGTGCTCTTAACATGTGAAGTGCAACAAAAATGCAGTGTTTTACTGCTTATCTGAGTGGCCTTAAATTAAAAAAACCTATCAGATGCTTGTTATAGCTTCAACTGTCAGTTATTGCAGACACCAACTTGAAAGTCAGTCTTGTCTATAAACAGTAACAAAAACACCAGGAGGAATAATACATTCCTCTATTGAAAACAGAAATTATATAGTCAAGCATCAACAATGTCTGTGTAGGATCACAGACATGATTTTTTAAAAACGCACTGATCTGAAGAAGGGATATACCTTGAAGGCAAAGGTCCAGTATCAAAAATTCTTTTTGTAAGCTCTGGACAATTGAACAGGTGTCTTCCTAGAAGCTGGTGTTTCCTCTTTGAATTGATATTAAATTTTAACTAGCTACAACAGCTACTGATTGTGACTAAACACACAAAACATCAAACCAAAAAGTATTTTTACCCTACTACACTTCACACGGGCATGCACCATCTGTCACTGAGGTATGATCTGTAACTCAGTGACATTATCACATTACTCTCGAAAAGACTAATGCTACTGCCTAATCTCATGATTTCAGCCAATTTCTAAACACTAAGCCTTGGCTTGCTGTCAGATCTCACTACCTGCCCGAAAACCTATGATGGAGCACAATTGTCACTTTTTATCATATAATTTAAAGCTACCCAACTCCTTTGTTGCAGCTAATTTATATTCTGCAAATACTGTTAGAGGTGATTTGTGTCACGGATTAAAAGAAGCTATAGAATCCCCCTGGATTTGTGCTATGTAACAGGATAACAATTCCCCTCTAACGCACAAAACAATCCAGGCCCATAAGCTACCTGAACGAAAAGGCAAACAGCTCATTAAGTTAATAAAAAATTTCTGTTACTTGAAATTGCAGAGCTGCAAGGTAATTAATCTCCAGCTCACAAGATATTTTAAGGAAATTAATATGCTGAATTTAACTGATTGGAAAATAGTCCGAGTTGTTCCTGTCTAAAAACATCCCCCTATTGATTGAATTTGAAGTAACCAGTGCGGACATAGCTTCTCTATCTGAAAAAACAAAGCCACAATTGTTACTTAAAAATCATGTGTGGATGGCAGTCTGTGGAAAGGAGCAGGATATGAATTTGTTATCTTCCCTCCAATAATGAGATTGCAGGGAGGGTTGGTTTGTCTCAGATCTTACCCTTTTTAAATTAAATTTAATTTAAACCAACACAGCATCACATATAGAAATAGCTGTTTGTGTGTAGTCTGCAAATCAGTGGGTTTCTCCTCATTCCCAATTTCTCATGCTTCACACGCTTGTCTTGTAAAAATATACTGCCTGAAGGAATATGCCCTTCATATACTGATAAGAGCACTACTAAAATGCATGCCCTAAAATGCATTTGAAGATTATATCCATACATCTTCCAAAATCCTTTTTACTGGAGTTGCCCATTATAGTTCAAAAGGTCTTCCAGTAATAAGTGAAATGCATTATTAGATCTGATAGCCAAACAGGGGTTTCTGGCTTCTTGATACTGGTCCATTCTCAGTTCTAAGTAAAGACAAAAACAATCAGATATGAGCTTAAAAAACAACCTAGTATCTGTTTAATTTAAAATTATTTTTTTCTGGATCTTCCAGATCTTCTCCAACAAGCTAGTACAAGATCTGGGCAAATCAATTAAGTCTGTATTTAAAGCTCTCCTAGTAATAAAGCAAATCACTTGTTTATCTGCAGATTACTAGATTCTAATTTTTAGGAGAAAACCTGTGTTAGATGACACCTCTATGCAACATTCTGTCTAGCAATAAGACACAGTAACTAAAAAAGATAAGAAAATCAACCCTTTCCAACAGGTTGATTCCTAACATGCCAGTCAGCTCTGTTGAAAAAGCAGCAGAATATTTTCTACTACAGAAAAAACCTCAGTACTAAAGATCAGTAGTGAGATTAATGGATTTATTTCATTCTAGATACCAGCTTTCCATTTTAATTCCATTAAGGGATTAGAACCTAGGCAGACATAAAATTATGGACAAAATCGCTCAACAGTTTTCTTGTGCTCTATGACAATGCACACACTACAGTTTTGCCATAAAATTACAGAAATCAAAAAAAATAATGCACATTTTTTTATTTTAAACACAAGCTGATCTTTTCTGGTGTTCAAAATAATAAGAGACTGGGATGAGAATAAATGCTAACAGTATAGCACATAAAAACAGACACCAGAATGAGCATTAGCAGCTAGACAGTAGTAGTGTTATTAGCACCTCATTTAAAAAGAAACAAACATTTTCAACAGCTTTAATTAGACTGGCAGGCCAGCATCTAAATCTGAAATAGCAAATACTGAGAGACAGAGCTTAACCAATTTATCTAACACCCACTTGCTAGTTTAAGCCTAATAAGCCTTAAACTTAAATCTTGCTAGAAGTAAAAATGCCTGGATAATCGCACCCAACAGATACCAAATCTTTATCTCCTATGGTTACTGTTTGCTTTAAATGCATCTGAAGAAAACTACAGCTCACACACTTGAAAATGAGAAGCCTTGACCCCAAGTCAAAATTTGACTCTTTCAGAGATACGGGAATATAAAGGAAAAGAAGGAAAAAGATCAATATAAAAAAAATCCATGCCAAACAGTATAAATAAGATTTGTTAAGGTGCTACTATAACTGGCTTTCAATTGTTTCATTGTGCATGCAGTTTCAATAATGGGGTGGGTTAAAGAATTCAACAGTTATCATCATGACAGTCTTTGCATCATTTAATATTCTAATTCTTCTTTCCTTCATGTTCTTCATCTTCATATTTCACAATGAGCAATTTTATTCACCAGATGCTCTTTTTTCAAACAATTGGCTTAGGTTTCTACTGTAGACTGCTCTTTTCATTTGGAAGAAAATTAAAAAGAAAGGTGTCACAAAAGAGTAAAGAAGTGAATGTCACAAGGAATATTATTCAGATAGTTCTGATAAAAAAAAATTATTCATTGTGACAATATTATTACCCAGCTTAGAAATCATCAAGATAAATGGATACTGGCATCTGGATCCCATGGCTACAGATTACAAAGTTTTGTATAGTCCCAGTGATTTTTTTCAGGTTTTTCACAAGTTCAAAAGTTCAATAGTTTTGTGCCTAGAATCCAAGAACCTCTCACTTTTTTCTTAAGGTTAATAGAGAGTTGATGATTCATGGTTCCCAGAGATTGGTGCAAATTTTTTCATTACTGATGATTAAATTTTGTATTATATGTATATGTTGAAATCCAAATATAGAGTGTTTTTTTGGGTTGGTCTTTCCTTTTAATATCTGTGCTATCTGCTAGCAAAGTTGCTGTGGAATTCTACATGTGGAAACTGAGTTTCTACAAAATGTTGTTCTAAAACATTTACAGAAAACTATTTGAAAAAGTAGGTTACAAGTAGGTTCAGCCTATGATTTTTAAGCTGTTTTGTTCTCTGGTGCTCCGCATATGGTAGGGTTTTATGTACTGAAGAAAGAGAATATCAAAGACCTTTTTTATCTTTCAAAAAAAGCACAAAACCAGAAGTGTACCAATATTGAAGATGTTTAAATTTAGAATAAAGAGTCCTTATGTTAAATATGAACCAATAGATTTTACCTACTCACTTCAGGATTTAGCAATTAGAAACTTCCATTTGCTTAAAATATCTTTTATTTTCAACTTATCTAAACGAAAACATGGAATTATTTAAAATCTAGATAGAACATCCTCTTTTTATGTATGTTTTTCTTTACTATCGTCTGTAGACAAACCAATAAATGTATTTCAGATGCATTAACTTATGGATTTCTGGAGACTAAGAATGCAAAATATGGATTACTACTCTCTAGATTCTCTTGTTCATATATTTTGTTATGACAGTAGAACTTTTTTACCATAGAAATCATAATATTACTCGTGTTGGTGATCCCTGTGATTACAGAATGCAACAGAAAAGGCAAGGAAAAGGATTGTCTCTCTCATGCTCTCCCTAGCTTTTTAGCTCACAGACTGAAGAAACACCTTGTGATACACAGTGTCTGTGGAGGGTCTAGATGAGGCTGGACACAGCCTGAAATGTTGACACTCAAGAATTTTAGGCTCCTAAATATTTACCCTCTGTGACATATGATTTGGGGCCTTTGTATAATGACGAACTTCTGAATTATCTCTTATCTGCAGGTCTGTCTGTTCTTCATGAACTACAGACATCTAAAGGCTCTTTATTATCTTAAATAGATAGACAAGGGGAAAAAAATTGCTAAGATTACAAAAAATAAGAACAAGTATACAGCACTGGTTGATTGTTCTTTTTCAGGAAGTACTTTTCCCCCCAGATAATTCTCACATGTTCTTTCTATTTTATTCCATTCTAGAATATCTCTTCCTGGTCTGCTAAGTATAATAATGGTAATTCAACATAGCATGCTGCTGCAGAACTTCAATTCCACTTCAATTCCACTTCATACAATTTGCAGTACTTTGTGTCATTGGACAATTAATTTTTTTTTACAGTGAAATTAATTTCTGATATCATTCTACTTTCATTCATTCTTACATCTACACTTATAACACTATGAAAAATGTTTATAAATCCTGTCTGCTATTTTGCTGATACTTCTGCTGCCCTTTTGTAGTAATAAGTTTTCCCTTTTATGTGTTATATATGTGTTGTGCCATTATGCAAGGATTTACAATTGATAACAGGAGAGGGTTTTAAATAACAGTAATCCTTATGTTCATCCATAAACAATGTTTGTCTATTCAGGGGTAGAGTGTCTCTGCCCAACTTAGTGCTTCTTTTAGCTTCTTAAAGTAGGAATCTGTCCTGTTTTTTCTCTCTAATTTTCATAAAGTGAACAACTTCCCCCGTGCAGGGTCACAAAGAGCAGATTCTCCCACTGGGCATGCCAGTGTCTCTCCACTGCTGTAAGAGACACTTGACAGAATAGACCCTTATTCAGATGTATTAGCTAAATGCCTCAAGTTCAGTGGGATGAATTTGGGCATAAACAAGTAAATTGCAATCAATCTTCCCCTGTGGGAACAAACCCTTTATGGGAAAGAATAACTAAAAGCAAGTTAGTGTTATGCACAAAATATTGTTTATGGGCAAAGAGAAAGTAAAATACATATAAAAAAATGAAACCAAAATGTTGCTGCTTCTCTAGTGGAAATCTGAAAAGTCGAGTTCAAAAATCATCATTAGTCTAGATCCAATTATTAAAGACAAAAAATGTTTTTGTTTTTTGAAAAATAATACTCATAAGAGAATTCAAAATGCCAGAGTCAGGTTTTATGACCCTCCCTTTCTCATCATATCTTGCTATATTGATAAATGTCCTTGGTCAGATACTTTTAAAGGAAGCACTTTTCTTGTATATACACTTACCGGTAAAATTCTGTCAGCCCCTGGAGTCATCTGCTGGAATGAATATGCTGTTTAGAGCTTTTCCTTTCTCCTTCAGTATCCAGTTGTGGTACTTTGTGTGTGTCTTTGTTAATGGGCTTCTACACCTTTCACTTTCTTCATAGGTATGTAGTGTCATGCTATATCCCAATTCACTATATATGGTGAGCTTAATATATGTTAGGGTTTTTTTCCTGTTCATTATCCCAAAGCCCAGTTTCGTCCATTTCCCAATCTGTATTTCTGTAACTGACAGTGAGTTGTTTAAAGGTGTGGTATCTCCAGTGCCAAGCCTGTGCCTCATCTCTTATCATCATCCCATGCCTGAGCTCCTCTGCCCCATGCCTTGTGTCTCCACTTCTCAGACTCTTTGCTACAGTACGAGATGTGAATTTCTCTGTACTACATCATTGTGTTAGAGCTGCAAATACCTCATTCTATGTGATTTTTTTTTTAATTGCTACTCTCAATATAAAACTTTTGTAACATAAAGCTAGAGGCAAGGAAAAATTCAGACAGAGCAGGTCTGGGAAGTGAAATACCAAACTTATGGCCTGTTACTAGCAATGGCAATACTGTAAGACTGGACTATGCAATTACATTATGACCAAATATGCAAAAGAAAATAAGATCCAAGACTAGAAGGCAGCTAGGAGCTGGAAGTTTTTTGCACTGGAAAAACTCCCAGCACATTTATTCTCTTCAGCAGAATAACAAGTCTCAAATGTACACATGGGACTTCAACACAATGCCTGAGAAGAGCTACGCTCTATAAATTAGCATGGGAATCTAGGAGTAGGATGAGCAGGGAGCTCTGCGTGAGAAAGAGAGTGGAACTCGTGGACTCATGCAACAATTTCAGTGACATTAGGAGGTTCAAATTAAATGCAAAAGAAATTATATTCAGTATTCATATAATGTGTATTTTATATAATAATCCAAACATAAAGAATGTGTGAATGATATGAGTGAATATATGAAACATATATATACTGATATAAACAGATTTCCTTATTTTATATCAGTTAGGGTTTATGTTTCATATATTTGCTTGTATTAATCACATTCTTTCTATTTGAATTATTATTTTAAGAAGCCTATACTCTGTGTGATTTTTTTTTAACTTCGGAACAGGGGAAGTTGGAGCCATGAATTTCGTTTACATGTTTAGAAAATGATGAAAAATTTACAGATTGTGCAATAATTTCTCTGTTCATGAAACACACATACTTCAAAGTTTGTTTGATCCATAGACCATGCAAAGAGCTAAATTTCAAACAAATACTAAGCATAGACCCCAGAATGCAAAAGGCCTTGTCTGTTTTATATATTTGGTTGAAGGGTATGTTACTGTGTATTTTTAAACTGCCAGCAAATGTCCTTAATTTATCTTCAGGGGAGGTATAGAGAACATCACGTTCCTGGCTGGATTAATGCTCAAATATGGCAATAGGCCAGGATATCACATGAATATTAAATAAATTTTAGTACTGTGCAGTGCAGTATGTGTGTTCTCACATACATGAGAGTGGCCATTAAGTATGTAACTCTCTATGTTTTAAACCATCTTCATTTACGCGGACATAAGTTTTTTGATATCATTTCTAGCTTCAGTTGGGCTCAGACTCCTGTTCTGCAATGCATCCAGTAGAAATACTGTACTACTTACTACTAGGTTTCATTTTTCTTTTGGCAAAATGATTGAAATTAATGTAGTATTTTTGTTTGTTTGTTTGTTTGTTTTGTTTTTTTTTTTTTGGCTGGTATTTATTAGTTTTTAAATACAGTGAAGGAGTCATTTGACTTCACTCAGTAGACATGAATGAGATGGCTAAAGCAGATCTCAGTGCATCTCAGTTAAAAGTATTTCTCATTTTAAAATGTACTTTACAAGAATAGATTTTCCTTTGATCTTTTTCCAGGTGTGTGGCTTGAAGATAACATAAGAAATATTTAAGTGTGCAAGAGGGAGTTAATTGCTGTTGGGAAAGGTTTTGAATCAGATTCAAAATGTTTAATATTTAACATGAAGGGCTGGCTGATGTTTTTAACAGGTGATTATGTTCTTTGCATTTCAATTAAAAGCATGTGTTCCTTTCTTAATATAAAAACTTCAAATATCCAGAGCCTTTTGCATGTAAAGATAGGCATGCTGCACCACCTGTAAATTCAATTTTTTTTTGTTTTAATTATTTTTATTACTTGGCACAAATTTTAAACAGGTGTATTTCATTTATAATTGGATGAAGATACGGTCTTGTTCAAATGCAGTGTACTTTGTTTCCAGCAGGATTAACAGTTCTGTGGAACACAGGGTAGGTATCCATGAGGCTATACACGGCACGTATGTTATACATAAATACGCAATGCTCAATTTGTAGTGCAAGGTTCTGTTTCTAAGAAGTAAAATTGTAGGCACAAACACTTCTCTTCTATGGATGTAATTGTTTTGAAAATATCTGCTAAGAGGCTTTTTAGGTATGGTGTACAGAGCATATGGGAGTGATCCATGGAGAACTGATAAAATCCATCACATTAATATTATTATTTACACCTGCAAATCCTACAGATCATTATAAAATAATAACTTAATAATCTTAAAAGAAAATATTCTCTCTTCTTATTCCAAGACGTTGCTTATCATTCATCAGTGTGATGCCTGTGAGAGGCTCACCTAGCACAGAGGCTAGACAATGTTAAAGGAATAAAATATGTATTTATTAAAAGGCCTTTAAAGGATACATATTGGGCAGTACAAGAGCTTGGCCATGGCTCCACCCAGGATGGATCCAAGATGGATCTTGGTCATGAGTTTTTACACTTTTATAAATTTTGGTCTATTTACATTTTGGGGTCAATTGTCCAATTACAGCTTCAAGTCCCATCCTCCTGGTCCGTTCCCTTCAATTCACCATTGTTTACGCCTCTTGGGTTACAGTTGTCCTTGGTTCTCAAGCTGGAAAATTATTGTTTTGTCTAACTACCCTGTGAAGAGAACTTACTGACACTTAACATAAAGTTCAGAGTCCCGTTAGCACAGAATCTGAGAAATATGAAAGCTAAAACTTAAGGCATCAGTGGGAGCCTTCTAGTATCATCTTTTAGGAGAAATGAAAGCTTTCAGTTTAACATAGACATCCTTGGATGCAGTGAAGACTCTCTTATCTGTGTAAAGATTACACCTACTGGAGAACAGAAACACCAAAATAAAAATACATTACTACTATATGTTAGTTTTAATGCACATCACAAACATTCTCTGTTATTTCCTAGATACAATGTGAGATAAAATTGTGTTAATTTGAAAAAAAAGGAAGCAGGCATAGAAATGAAGCTGAACAAACATGGAAGGATCATCAAGGTCACAAGAACAAAATAACTATTTCTAGTTACAATACTTGATAAGTTGTAGACTGAGGACAGGTTTTGTTCTGTTTATTCATCAAGAGTAAATTTCTAGCTAAGGTGGTATTTATATCATGTACTACAGCTCAGATTGGAGCCCTCTGAACTGCAAAAGAATTGCAAACAAAGGAGGCAAAACAGTTCTGGGGCTCTTAGACAAATCATTTTGCTGCCTACTGTTTACTGATTTAAAATGAAAAGCAAAATTAAAAAGAAAAAAATAAAGTCTGTTGTTGTTGGTGTTGGTGGTGTTGGTGGTGGTCTTATATTTAAAATCACAAAAAAAGTTAAAAGAGAACATGTGTAGGTGTATTGCCTGTGTGGCTATTTTTGATAATTTAAAAATGGTAAATATACAAATGTTTTATTAACAAAATGGAAAATAACAAAAGTTGAAATGAAAGCCCCTCTTTTTTCCTCTTAATACCTGAAAAACAGATTTTATTTCCTTTTACCTATGATGCAATGAAACAAAAAAAATCTTTAAGGAAAGAAAAAAATTCCAGTGATGCCATGGAAATGGTTCATATTCACGCTCAGAGCACATTTCTTCCTTTTCTTTATTTAACATGGTACACCACTGAGATAGCACTGTTAGAGCCAGAAGCACAATTATATCAGCATCTTAGGAAAAGCAGAAGCAGTATTTCTTTGACTTGTTTACCTTTTAGGAATACATTCTGCATGCTATGCATGGTTAATATTCAGATACACTTCGAAGTCAATAACCATGTCACAGCTCCCTTGTTTCTAAAATTATTCTGAGAAGGTATTGAAAGGAAAAAAGAAGATATGTTGCAACACTCTAAGGTGAAAAAGGTGTTGTTTTCTGGGGTTTTTTTGTTTGTTTTGGTTATTTTTTCACATGACTCTGAAACTGTTAGTCACTTACTATCACCTGCGTGGCTTCTTCTGTGGGAAAGTTGCACGTGGCATATGGACCTGAAAATGCTTTAGGTTGGAATCCTGAAATCTGGAGATACAAAAAGAGCATCTCATGTTCTCAACACAATCTAATAAAATAATCTTCCCCTGACTATTTGGGACATCTGGATTCTAATATCTGCAAGTCACCGAGGCAAAAAAAGTATAAAATGCCTTTAATAAAGAGAAAACAATTTTTTTGTTTTTCCTTTGATTTTTACTAAAAACGAGTGAGATAAAAAGATAGAATTTATGAAATGTTTTTCTCACGTCTAATCTGAGCCCAGATCTAGCTAATTTTTTTCCATAAATGCTGTTTTCATTTATTATAGAGGATTTTTTTGGGGTTTTTTTCTTTTTTTTTTAGTATGCTCAGGTCCTAAGTTCAGCATTACATTTGGAGGGAGTACAACTGAAAATGAAAAGATGGACCGACCCTTCATATCGCAGTTTAAATAATTTGATACTGTAATACTATTCAGTGTCTTGACTTAGTTTAAAAGATTGATTTACAATAACTGGTCAGCATTACTACTTCATTCTAGTGATATGTATGCCAATTATTTTGCATTATATAGTCTTCAGATTAGTTGAAATTAGGGGCAAATTATTTTTGCCATAGCTAAAATAAGTGGCATTCTAGTGGTTAACATCTTATTCAATTACTAAAATTTTTGAGTTATTGTTAATGATCTATGTGGCACCCTTGAATATAATCTTGTTATTCTGCTCTATGAAATTAAATTGCTGCACTTCAGTATTTGTTGATCAGATGCTCACTTGTTTAAAGTAATATTTGAAAAATTAATTCTATTGACAAGGCCGATGTCTATTACAATCACTGGACTCATGTTGCACTCAGGAGCTTAAAGTTTTTGCTAAAAGAAATTACTTCTTTCAAATTAGATCAGGTGCCATTGCTGTCAACACACAATACCAGCAGGCTGTAGGGATGGTGTGTTTTTCTTGCAGCTGCAAAGTACACAGATTTTGCTCCTCAGCATGGAACTCCGGTTAAAATAATTAAGATTTCTATATAAGAAAAAAAGGAACTCATGGTGAGAGGCTGATTGGAAGAATGAGTTTGGTGGAATGATTTCTGTAAGTACAAAGATAGCAGAGAATCTAGTTCGAATTCATGTATGTATTATTAATATTAAGCAATAATTTAAGTAAATTGAAACATTAGCTCATATAGGTGTATGCATGAATTCTAAGTATTTGTCTAAGTACTGAAAGTTTAATTGCAGAAAATAATTTTAAAGTCATGAGTAGCTGCTTCAAAATATAGCTTGAGCTCATGTATGCACTTGTAGTAGTAGTAGTAGTAGTAGTAATAATATTGTAGTAGTAGGGTAGTAATAATATTGCATTGAGAGCAGCCTCAAGTAAAGGCTACATAAAGAAAACAAATGTGGAAGTTAATTCCTTAAGTGTAGTCAACTGGTTCTGTTTGATCTCATCATGTGCCTCAAAAGATTGAAGATATGCACATGTGCTTTCATACAGACTTGAAAGAACCCTACAGGACACCCACGTCATTATGGAGCATGACAGAAGGCTTGGAAAGAAATTAGGAGTACTTCATATGTCCCTGGATACATATTTGCCAAAGTCAAACACTGCCTGACTGCTGGTCACCAGAAACTGGCCTACAGTAGTGTGGATCTGCAACACACGCTGCTGCTACTTAGCTGTTTTTGATTTGAAGTAACAAACAAGTTTTTGAGTATAATTCAGCTGTAGAAGACCTATGCATAACATGACACTGAATGGGTAGTGGTTTGTATATGGAAATAAAATTAGATATGCAGTTCTAAGCATCTGAGGTCTTGCAGTTTTTTTTTTTTATTCCTTCTACAGTTTGAGTGTAGTTGTGACAGCAAAATGAGTGTCATGCCATAGTATGACACATCCAACCAATGTGCCATAAAAATGTTCATGGTGCCCAGAGCCATTAAAATTAATTTGTCTGCTAAAAATTTTCTGTCTCTTGAAAACAAAACCAAGCAGACAGACAGACAAATAAACCCCCTCAGAACTAAAATGTACCTAATGAACTGCGGGGTGAGCATTCATAGGTCACAGATATGTTCTGAGCATCTTTCAACAGAAAGACATATTGATGGCAAATTCTAGCCTCTCATTAGTAAAATAATTCTACTGCAAAAAGATATTAACAGCAGAGCTGATTTCCAATAAGACTTTTTTTCTCATGTCTGCTAGAGCATTAGTGAAACTGCCTGTTTTGTCTTCTTAGATAACTTAGATCATTCTCTAAGACCTCTTAAATAAATATTTATTATAGGACAAGACAGAAATAGAGATATCAGTATGTGCATAAGTAAGATTCTTTTTCTTTGGATCTAAGTGTAATAAACCCTTTTGTTCAGGTTTACTGTTCTTAATATCTAACAAAAAAATCTTGACATTGTTCTGGCTCTTTTTTTCACTGATGGTCTAAAAAAAAACTTATTAAGGACACTTCTGCCCCCCAACTTCCCACAAGGTCCATGGAGTCATATTTCCTTTTATGTACTCTAAAAACCTACCTAAAATATTAAACAATTATTCTTTAGTCAAAGGATGTTATTAATATGCATAGGATCCTTCAGGCATTTGCAATTTCATCCAGAGAGACTCTATTTTACCTTCAAAGCATGTAAATCTTTGTATTTTTTTCCAGAAAAAAACAAAAAAAACCAAAACAAACAAAACCAACAAACCAAAAACCAAAAACAAAACAAAACAAAAAAAAAAATAAAAAAGCTTGACAAGTTCAAAACCTGAAAAATGACTTGCAATAAATCTCAG
>JANRGV010000051.1:68693232-68709769 GCA_024734035.1 Alethe castanea
GGAAGGAAGGAAGGAAGGAAGGAAGGAAGGAAGGAAGGAAGGAAGGAAGGAAGGAAGGAAGGAAGGGTGAATGGTCCTGAAGAACAATAATAGGAACCAATAGATAATCTGACTTGTTAACAATTGGTTTCATATAGACAAAAAAAGGCAGATTCAAAATTAAATATATTATTATGCTTTAATGTACTTAATATCATATGTCAGTTTTGTCAGCTACTGAGGTGTTCTGCCAATTTTGGCTAGCGTAGAGTTAATTTTCTCTGTTTAAAATATGTATGTTTTAAAACAAAATTCCACATCTAGACAATAAACTGCATGGTATTAAAGTGAAGAAAACAACATCTTTGCATTTTGCAAAATATTTTTCAGGATTCCATATACAATAAGAAAGAAAAACTTGTCTAAATGTCATCAATTGTCCAGAGCTGATGGTAAAATTTTACTTTATAATGCCGTATCAAGGTCAAACATAAATATCTGAGATGAATTCAATTATCAATATTGCAGATCAGGTACTAAAATGCTCTTCTCTTTAATGGAAATAAGGTAATCTTTGCATCTGCAGCAGTACAGTGCAGGATATCAGAGTGATCAGTTCTGTGTAGCGGATTCTGTAATTAGCTGTTTTTTGTCATAACCTTCTGTAGCTTTATTAAGTCTTCCTTCAAAGACAAGTATGCCTATGCAATCAGTTGTGGGAAGCTTCATGTAATTGTTGCTACACAGTTCTTTTATCACTGATTAATCATTAATGCACGAATCCCTGGCTCCTCAAATATTATTTTGTTACGGTACTTTTGAAGGCATATGCTCTCCAACACAGTCAGTGGCTGCCAGTAGGAGATGCTCTGAACAAACTAAAACTTAGTAATGGATTCAATATAAATAGGGGAGCTCCTATTCATTTCATACCAATATAACTCTTAATTTACATTATTTGACAAGTCTTTAGTAACATCACTGTTGTGGATTAGCCTAGGCAAGCAGCTAAGCATCTCAAATTTCCTTGTCCTTTAGGTGGGATGGGAAATGGGATCAGAAGGGTGAAAGTGAGACAAACATGGGTTGAGATAAAGTTCAATAGGCAAAGCAAAAGCTACACATACAAGTAAAGCATAACAAGGAAAGCATTCTCCACTGCCCATGAACAGATGTTCAGCCAGCTCCAGGAAAGTAGGGTTGAATCACCTGTAATGGCAACTTGAGAAGACAAAACACTATCACTCTGGACATCCCCCTTTGCCCCACTTTATACACTGAGCATGATGTCATATGGTATGGAATATCCCTTTGGTCAGCTTGACTCACCTGTGCTGGCTGTGTCCCCTCCCAGCTTCTTGTGCACTCTCGGCCTCCTCACTGGTGTGGTGAGGTGAGAGGCAGAAAAGGCTTTGGTTCTGTGTAAGCACTGTTCAGCAGAAGCTAAATGTTTCACTATTCTAGGAAAATCCAGAATTCATAGAAGGTCCTAAAATCAGAACACTGCATTTTGTTGAATATTTAAACACTTACCTGAGGTCTGAATTGGGCAATCCTTATCCTAGTGACTTTTTCTCAGTCAGATCAAAAACCTGAGCAAAATTCTGTTTGACTGTGAGCAACACATCTGCACTGTTCAGTGACATGAAGGAAGGGTGAACTCTCACTGACGTAGCCATTGATTACTCTATTAAAAGCACGTGCAAGCTGCTGCATCATAGCTTTATTGGTGTAGCTTGCTTATTTAATAACAATAAATGCTATTATGTACTCTCTTTTAAAAAACAGTATTAATTTTATTAGGTAATTCCCTCTTTTGACTGCATTAAAAGTGATCTACTAATGTTTCTGTAATTCTTTTGATGTTCAAATAATTTCAGAGATGAAATGGTTTCATGAATAATAGGAGGAAAGACCTACATTTTCTTCCAGGTTAAAAGTCCTTTAGCTTTACATTTAATAGTTGTGAGATTCTTTAAATGTTTTCTGCAAAACAAGGTATGTTTATTCTTCTCAATATACTTCAGCCCTCTTGTTCTGTAAAATTTTCCATCATCTCTTAAAAAGAGAAGGAAATTGTTTCTTTATATGTGATGTTTTCAAAAACAGCTTTTCAATCAACTATTTAATTAATTTTCCTTATGACTCATTCACATGCTAAAGGATAAAAATCTTTGAACTTAATCACTTAGTCTGGTGGTAAGGCATAGGGCGGGAAAAAAAGAAAAGACAAACACTAAACCTTTAATAATAATTCTATTAATGGTCAAAGATTCATAAAGAAGATTTCCCAGAAAAATTTTACAGCATATTTAAGGTTACTGAAAAAATTACAATATACAGGAATTTGTCTGTTTTCTAACTGTAGCTAATGACTTTTCAGTTAACTTTTTCACTTTTGACAGACTTTAATGACGAAAGAAAAAGGTAAATGAAAATAGTGAAAAACAGACAAGATTTCCAAACATGGGTTCACTGCTGTATCGAATTTGATATCAATAAAGGCTGACAGGAGATTTTTAATAAGTAAATGAATATATAAAACTATTTTGTCATCAGTCTCATAAATAATTTTTTATTAATAAATATGAGAATTTCTGAAACAGTGAGAAACATTAATTCAGGGACTGTTTTAGGAAATTACTGGAGTGAGTACTGATTGTGATCATTTTCAGATCTGCGAGCAAAGCCTATTTACTTCAAAACTGAATTTATTGATTATTTCTGTTAAAATTAATTTTAAAATGATAGCTGCAATTACTTCTTAATCTATCATTTTCTGCTTGTCTTTGATGAATAATGGATAGATCTTACTCTCTTTGTGTTTGTGTTTGTGTTTCACTGTCCTCTTGTGGAATGCCCGGGATCTAAGGCCTTAGGACTCTTAAACTAATAACATTGTTTCACTTATGCGTGCTTCCATAGGAAAAAACCCACTTCTTCATTAATCTTAGCTAAGAGCTAAAAAGAAAATTCTAAAGCTATATACCCTCCTTAATACATTCAGAGTTTATATTTATGAATTTTAATATGGATTACATAGCATTCAAATGCAGGGGTAGACATATGAATTACATTTTTGATATAGCTGTTGGATTTTCTTCCTGGTAATTAAACATGCTTTGCAATCCTTCAGGTTAATTGCATGCTTCGTATCTTAAATTTTCATAAAATAAACAGCTGAAGGATTTTTCCCAAACTGCTCCTCTGCAAATGTATTAAAAAAAAAAAGCCCGTCTGTAAATAAGGAAAATCACATCCACAGTAAAAGTAAATACAAGGCAAAACATCATGGTTAACACGCAAACTCCATCTATATTTCTAACTACACTAAATTCAGCAGCAAATATAACAGTAAACTGAAACTGTAATGTGGCAGAAATCCACTTTGGGCTGTGTTTTATGTACCTGTTTTCAAGAGGCTTGTAAGTTCTTGGCAGTTGTTCATGCAGGTTTACTCTGAACCAGATGATGAACATCTGTGGGCCTGACAGTAACAGCATCTCTGCTCCTGATTCAAATGTGGAAGATGTACCTTCTGCAAGCAGAATAACAAAAAGGCATGCTTCACATATGAGACAGAATGGCAGGAAATTTAAAATAATTTTTGAGGAACTAGAATTTATTATTTGCTTTTTAAACTTTTGCCTTGAAAGCTTCAAATTACTAGGTAATATCCTGACTTCCTTATCACTGAGAAACATCAATGACATTCAAGCAACAGGCTAATTTTAGTATATGTATATATTCAAATATATACTTGTATATATAGAATGAGTCAATATGCATAAGAATGATAATTCTTTTTACTGGACCTTGTACTCTGATAAATTTTAACAGAAGGTTATTAATTGGATTGTATAGGAGATACTTATAGAATTTCCTAGAAACTCTGAAAAACTTTGTAAGGTTTTCAAACAAAGCCACCCAGAATTAACACATATATGCACATGGCAAGTTGACATAAAATACATTGATCTATATATAAAATGATCTAGCTCGAAGTTTGCCTAATAGTACACAAAAATATTAATTTCCAAAATAGAGATAATTTGTATAAAATGCACTTGAATTCCCATGAAAATTCTGAGTCTTTCCCCTTAACGATACTCAGAAACTGTCTAGACATGGTTTAACTAGAAAGATTTCTTGGAGAAATAATCACAACATATTTTGACATTTCCAGTGGTTCTTTAAATGGAATGGATCCCTAATTATATTATTTTACTTACACATTATCTTTCTTTCTTACCAGTTAGAAATGTTACTCTAGAGAATACTTTATAAATGTATTTTTGAGTTATTAATACAATAAAGTATGTATTTATTTTATATCTATTATGCTGTATACTTATCTATACTTCCCAAGATCACAACTGAAAAAAAAATCCAATACACAGACTGCAATAATTTAGTAGAAGGGGTTTGTTTTTCTTCATTGTGCAATGACAGGGAAAATTGAAGGAGAGAATTAGTGAATTACTGTGACATAAGTACTGTTTTTGGCAAAGTGATTTCTCATTCATGTATAACTTTCAATTTTATTATTTTTTTAAGAATGGTGTATGATTTCTCTAGGTTATCAAATATATTTGTAGGCTATCATCATAGTTCTTAGTCATCTTTTATGAATATTTAAGAGATGTTAGAGAGAATTTTTAGCACTGCGTATCCTTGAGATTCATGATGCTTCTATTATAGTAATTCATTTGCAGCTGCTTATAAATTAATTTTCCTAGCTATCACCCTTAGCATAAAGTTTTGTGAAAAAATCGCAGTCAGAATTATCTACAACCATTTTTCTTTCTGACGCATACATATAAATTCAATTGTAGAAAGTAGAAGGACAGTACTTGGCAGTTCATGTGTTTCAAAGCTTGCAACCACGACCTGAAATATTTCAAGATTACTTGTGGGAAGTTGTCATTTACAGTTCCTGTGAATTGTATCCTGATTAGGTTGATGTATTCTTAGCTGTAAATTGCAGAGCTCTGTCTGACCTCTCAGACCTTCTATAGATAGTGTGGACTGTAAATGCTTCACCCTACCAGGTAACCAGGTAGATTCTCTTCTACAAAGCTTTTCTGATGAGAGAAATGACTCTTCTCTCTCTCTCATATGACTCATAGATTATGATGCTTGGAAGGAGTTTAGAATAGTAAGAAAAAGAGATAAATACGGATTCCAGGAGGAAGAAGGCCAAGAAAAACAATGGAAAACCCAACCTAAATCAAACTAAACCCACACTGGGTGGATTAGGATATAAGTTTCAGGAGAGGCATGGGCAAAAGAGCAGAAGAAAATTTATTCAGTTAGTCAAACTATGTCAGACACCAGTGAAAGAAAAGTTTGCTGAAGTCGCAACACATACTAATCTGCAAATCCAAATCCTGAACTATGACAGAACTGGACTGGACATGGACAATTTTCCAGTTGCTCAGATCTGAGAAGCACCACCAAATCGAGGAGAACCAACGAGAATTATTAATGAAAAGGCTGAAACAGCTGGGGGTTATCTGCATACTGCTAAAGCCACCACAAAGTCACAATTAGTTAGAGTGGCAGCACCTAAATGAAAATTGTCAGAAAGTGTATTACATTTTTAAGATTAGCAAAAGAGATGTTATTTTTATGGTGTAAATGTATAAATTATATTTTAATTTATATAGGAATTTCTAGTGATGATTAAATGCTATCTATAAACAGCCAGCAATGTATTTGCATTTTATTTGTGTAATCCTATGGAAGCCTATGAATTAATGTAGACTATTGGTTCTATCAGCTATTTTCATGGTCTTTTTCAAATTCAGGCTTGAGGCAGGTTCTTTGATCTTTTGCTAACCAAAGTTAAGAAACATTATCAGTACAACTGTGACATCCCTTTATTTAGTGTTTGTAATATGAACTAGAAGAGAGAACTGACTGACCTATGAAATCCATAACTTCACTGACGTAAGGGACTATCAAGCCTGACACTTGCTAGTGGGAAAAGAAAAAAAAAAAAAGGAGGAAATTTATATTTGTAGTTTAAAAATTCTTATAGATTCTATTTTAATTAATAAATTCTTATTGATTTCCAGGGGTGATTGGCTAAAAAAATTTTGTATCAGAAGAGGAAAATGCTATTTGAAATACGTGACAAAGAAACATGTATAAACTCACCAGATGTGTATAGATACACACACACATACACATATATGCACATTAAAAAAGAAATAGTTTGATTGCTTCTGTTGTGAGAGCATTTTTTTTTCCCCACTTCTTCGGGTCAACTACAGAAAGTCTGAAAAATGCTAGGTCTCATAGCAGCTGAATTTTAATAACTGTATTGATATTCTCCTAATGAAAACAATGTTATTTATATGCATGAAACTTCATTAGAAACTGAATAGGGAAAATTTAAAGACAACTACAGAAGCATCAGCAATTTAGTCACATATGTATGCGTAGGAAACTCTTGCAATTACTAAACTGGTCATGCTATTGTAATCATTAGATATATTTACAGCACTTAACATTCATATGAATCTGTCATTATTTACTACTGCTTGCCTCATTATACTGTAAAATTAAACTGAGCTTAGAATTAAAATATAATTGAATGCATACGCCTACAGATCTTGAAGAGTTCTGGGAAGTTTTGTCTGACACCAAACTTTTTCAAAGAGAATTTTCATTACTATCTAAAAAGTAAATAGCAAATAGGATAAAGAATTAATGACTTTCAGGAAGAATTTATTCACTGCAAGGGTGGATAAGCATTGAACAGGCTGTCCCAGGAAGTGTAGGAGTCACCATCTCTGGAATTGCTCAAGAAGCAACTGGACATAGCAGTTAGTAAAGCACTTTAGTGGACATGATGTTTTTCAGTCAAAGGTTGGACTCAATGATCCTGGAGGTCTTTTCCAACCTTAATGATTCTATGAGTTTATGATTTAATTTTGTATAAGTTTTCTCTCTATACTTGCAAATCTTACTATCTAAAAAACCTATGAATATGTGAAAGATGTAATATGGAAAAAAATTACTGTATGTATCCATACATAATTATTCCTCTAATAGTTTTGCATAATATGCCAGATAAAAATATAGTACTGATGTAGTGCTACCTTTTGGTATTGGTCAAGCACTTTGTCTCAAATGATTTGTTGAATTTCATAAAGTGAAAATGGGTGACATTGAGAAGTACCTACTATTTCTTTGACATTGTGTTAATGTTTTCCTCACATTCTTGACAACATTTTCCATCTATCATAAGAAAAGGCAAACAAATTCTGAAATTATGTATTATTGCTTCATTCTACATCTCAAGGTCTGTATGCTGCCAGCATTTTTCTGTTCAAATTAACTTCCCTTTACTTAGCATTACACAGAAGCAGTTTCTGACTAAAGTTAAATACTAAAAAACACTAAGATATTTAATGTCTTTGACAATGCATGAAAACTTTTCCAAAATAAACCTGAAGCTAAAAACCAAACTAGCAAACAGGATAGTATATCAAATCTTTCCTCTAACAGACAAAAACCTTTGCCATATGGTGCTGTAATCAACGAATAGTAGAACATGAACTAACTAGGAAAAAGAAAAAAAATTAGTTTATCAATTTTAAAGTAAGCAACTACAAGCTAATTGAATAGAATATTTCTTTTTTAATTACTAGAAATAAACTTTATATTAGTATGTCTAGTCCTAGACCAAGAAACAACAGAGGAGTCATAAGAGTAATTTATTTAAAGATGTGGAAAATTGAATTATTTTCCCAAAATAAGAGATGCAATTCCTACTATGTAACTTCTGCAGGATAATCTCTCAGCAGAAAAGGGTTCAAAAGCCTAAGAAATCTTTTCAGCAGTTTTCATACATTTTCTGTCCACAAATGCAATTATAAGAAACCCTCAAATCAAACAAATCAAGCAAATGAACAAAAAAAACTTCAAAACCAGAACCAGCCAGAGGGAAAATTATTTATATCCTATCTCTTGGCAGAGCAACATTATTAAAGCTTTTAATTCTTGTCTCACTGCCCATAAGGCTTCACCTTTGAACAATAATTTAGTAAAAAATAAGGTATTTCATGGTCAACCTCTAAAATCAGATTTCCTTCATTTACCCTAACTGATGAAATCAAGTTTTGAAAGTTTTGAAAGTTCTGAAAATGTCACCAACAAACAAGACAGACCTCTAAATAGAAATTGCAACAAGACAAGAACAATTTAAAGCCCAAATCATGGAATATTTGTCAGTTCTACAGTTTTATACAGTACCGGATAAATAGAGGTTTATATACTGAAATTTGCATGGAATTTGTCAAAACTCTTCAGGAAGAAGAAAATTATAGCTATTTATTCTCTAATAAAATTTATATAGAGTGATAGGATACATATTTATAAGCTTTTTATATATCTAAAATAAAATCCCTTCCTACACTTCTGAAACTTAATTCCCCAGGAGACATTGCAGCCTGCTTGAGCAGTGTATTCACTAATTACTGAACTTTGAGAAAACTAGACAGATTTTGCCACACTTAAACTATATATTTTTGATAAAGCTTTTCATGCAAAAATATGTCTTTCAAAGTGTTTCTGGTCATTTTTTGGGCTTCTGCAAGTCTTTCTTTTTTTTCTTTCTTAATTGCCTGACGTTTTCTCAATTGGAAGGCAAATTTACAAGGAATTTTTGTTGGTTTTTTTGCCTTTTTTGCAAAAATGGGACTGAAGAGATCTGAAATGGTACTTGCCCATATGTCAAGCAGCAAAGTGCTTTTTAAGCTCTCTGCCATGTAGCCTAGAGCTTAGATTTCCAGGAGTTGTATGTGCAATTGCCATTTATCTCTCCTCAATCATCTCAGGAATCCTGGAATCTGCAGGTTTCCAAAATTGGCAACAGAGAGGTTTACTAGATCATGATTAGATATCTAGGAATTTACAGGATTAATCTATGTTGAAAAATAACTATTTTCAGGTCCACTTCTGGGTCTTGCTTCCTTGCTTATGAGCACTGAATAAATCTTAGCTTTTTTGTGGGTCTCTTGCACTTTACTGAACACAAAACAGAACAGCAAGTATAATAAAGGTGATATGGTTTATACTGGGATATTAAAGAGTTTTCACTGCCTCTCCCATTAAAGTCTTTTAAATTATCTCAGAGTGCTTTAGAGCCTTTGCAATTTTCCCTGCATCCAACATATCAGCACTTCCAAGTTAATAAAGCATTAGTCCAGTGGGCTACAAAAATGCCTTTGCATTGTTTTGCAAGTTTGTCTTTGCATTATTTTTCAGGGATTTGAAACATGAAAGACCAGAAAACAGTAATTCAGATTTAGAGCCATGAGACCATTTGTGGAACACAGAGGTGTTCCATGGACAAATACAATGTACTGAGGATAAAATCTGTTTGTTCTAGTCTTGAAGAGATTCAGAACTCTTTAGAGTCCAGAAGAAAGCTAGTCTGGAATTTCTGAGAGAAACGTGCTTTTTCCACCACCATGTCTATTAAGGCTTTCAGAGCCATAGCTACAGAGACCTTCAGGTTACAAATTTAGACAAGTTCTGTCCTTGTTGCCCCAGGCTGAAAATATTTGGAACAGAATATTGAAACAACAACAATAACAATAAAAGCTCATTTTATTTTGCCTTTTTCATGATAATATTTCATTTAGGGTGCATTTGCCAAAAAGCCAATCTATTTCATAATTCAGTTTTAGTAACTTGTCAGAAAACATCTAAATCACAAACTATATAGAAATCCTGTATTCAACTGCTGTTCTTTTTGTCTATTCTCTGAATTGACATTACCTGACTTCCCTTTAAAAAATGCATGTCTAAACATCATTCTCTGAATTCAAGTTCTTAATTAGTTTCCTCAAAGCTTTTCAGTTTGGAAAAGATTTAAAAGCACTTAAAGAAATACAGACTGTCCTCTTTACATCAATAGCTAAGAAGATTTGTGTTTTCAAGCATTTGTCCTTTTGACTAGACATTTGATTCCTTTTGTTGTGTGCTGTATTATAGGTTTCCCATAGACTGAGACTCAGGTTTACCCAGTATATCTGGCTTCTTTGTATAGAAAAATGTTTGTTTTTCTTCCTCTAGTCATGGTTCAGGTCACTCCAGCATCTAAAATAGTATCTGACACTTTGTTTATTTCCAGTCAAACTTAAAGAAATTAGGAATTAGGTCTACTTTTAATTACATGAAGCAATCAAAAAAGGATGTCCTGTGATAATCCAATTTCAGTCCTGATCAGACACATTATTGCTTAAAAACTTGTGTGGAGAGGGAATAACTGTTAAAGGACTGAGAAACAAACACATAAAATTTGGCTGGCACAAAAAAATGTCTATTGGGCATGTACTATGAGACAAACAATACACTACAGGAAAGAAACAAGGAAACTGGAAGTGGAATAATTTTGAAATGGCTGGAGTACAAAGATGGGAAGTCTGCATTAGAAAAGACAATCAGTGATGAGAATATGGAAAAACAGATGGCAAATACTGTCACTTTCTCCTTTCAATTTTTTTTTCAGTGCAAGCGTACGCACAAGTGAAACAAAAGAGCTGGAACAGGCTATACAACTCCAGCTTTAATTGATCCAAGTAGGATGAATCCACCTAATGTTTATTATTCTATTCACTTACATGCAGTGAACTAGACTTAAACTTTGTGTAAGTTTTAAAAAACATGTTAGAGTTACTTTGCTTTTTTAAACAACTGTACATCCCACTCTAGTTGTGTATACATTTTGCATTCAGAGTCGCTTTCATATCCTTTCAGGAAAATGGAAGATAATAAACCACTAAAAGATAACAAGGACAAAGGTATAGACTACTGCAATAAATTTTGATTAACTTTCTTCTTCTATTTTAAGATTTTTCTCCACTATTACTGCTGGGTTTTTAGATCTTTTCCTCACAGCCGAATCAGTCTGATTTTCAGAAACCTTTTCAGTTGGGAATACATGGTGACTTAAGTCACTGTCTATTGCTGCTGTGCAATTTCTACCCATTTCACAGAATCATTTCATTTGGAAGGGACCTCTTGAGATCATCTACTGCAATCATCCCCCTAGCAGGTTCAGCTAGACCAGGTTTCCCAGGACTGTGCTCAGCCAGGCTTTGAATATCTTTGATGCTTGAGGAAGTGTAATTCTATCTGCCATGAACACAAAATTCACCCATCTATCAAATGTGCAACAACCCATCTTTGGACAGAAATAATGACTTACAAGGGAGTAGCAGAACTTCACAGTGCTGGAGTTATTACAGTAGTCCAGCAAAAAAAAAAAAAGAATTTCCGGCACACAGGAATTAAGCTTATGATTTTCGTTGGGAATTTTTTTTGTAGGTTGTTATTTCTCCTTGAAGAAAACTATACTGCATGATTTTTTTAAAATGCTTCAGCAAGATTATAGGTCTTTCACAGTCCCTGAAATAGCAAACCAATTAAATATATGAAACAAAACCAAAGCCATACCACTTGTGTATAAAGCACTCATGGGTTTTCTATTGTTTTGGGTTTTTTTTTCTTTTTAACCAAAAAAACAAACAAATAAATAAAAAAACCCCAAAAAACCAGCAACATGTTATTAGGAAATATTCAGTGAGAACTTTTTGTATTCATAAACCGTCTAGTAATCCTTATTCAAGTAGAGGTACAAATCTAACATTTAAATAGGGAAGCAACATTTGGAGGAAGTCAGGGAAATATGAACCAGGAAAGACTATGTTCTATCTAAATTAATACAATAGCCAAAGAGATAATAACTCACATCCATGCACCTAGCTACCAAGAAAAATTCTTTTATGGTTTCCTGAATAGAACTTACATAGTTTCTAATTGAGGCTGAAAAAGAATGATGTACAGACTTTCTTAGAAGTGGCATTATGCATTGTTAGCTATAATAATAGGAATCAATTATTTGCATATCTCACATTATTTTGATGACTTTATGAACTGAAAAATATCTGCTAATCAAAGCAGCTGCAACCTGTATGCAATAAATATCCATAGTGGTTAGGAAAATGCAAATCTTGCTCAAAATAGGGCTAAACAATATGAAAGTCAGCTCATGATTTAAAATATTTTTCTGGTTTATGTAACCTATTACCACATACTTTTATGATACACTTTCTTTTGTGAAGTACGTATAGTTATTTGCTATTCAACAAATAATAGTTACGAGTTTGCATATAATCAAGAAATATTTTTAGCCATTCTTAACATAATGTCCATAAGATAACTCATTTTACAACTTCTCTACACATTATTTCTCTGAAATCTTCATTCCCAGTTAAGATCTATTTTAGGATATTAAAAAAAATAAACAGTAAAGTGTAATTTACATTTGAGGCCAGTGTTTTTCCTGTCAGCATGAATTGCTGCACAAATGTCAACATTAGATGTTACTTGCTATGTCTCAGCCCAATTGCATAAATGAAAGTCTTTCTGGATTTTCCACGCTATTTATTATGAACATTTCTTAACTTAAAAACTTGATCACTGGCAAATTCTTTTAAAGTAGTTTCCATCAATCTGCCTAGGTGATTTCTTAGTCCCAGACTAAAAGACTTACAGATGATGACTTCTACTGGAATTGTACTCAAAAAAATTTAGCAGTTAAATGCATTTCCTGCAACTTATTTAAGATTTTCTTTTCAGTCTAAAAAAGTACTAAATCACATCACTCTACATGTGATAAAATTACTCCTTCTCCTGTTTCATAAAATGTCTGTATAAAATCTAAGTTACCACATCTAAGAATCATAATCATACAGAAGGCAGAAAACTATTTACCAAATAAAAGTAGTTCTGGTTGCAAAGAAAATAAATCGTGACAAGAAGGTAAGTTATTTGCTAAATAGCTTGTATAATTAACTCAAAGATATGATGCTGCTGTGATTAAATCATTAGTCCTGAGTGAACTCACATACTTTTGCTAATTATGAAAATGATAGATTAAATTCTGAAGGCAATTGATTTAACATAATTACAGAGAATGGCTTGGATTGGAGGGGACTTTTAAGATCATCCAGTCTAACCCCTATATGACCTGCCATATAATCAAAATTCATTTTGTATCTACACTGCCCTGACCAAGAAAAACCTGCATAAAACACTTCCGTTTCAGTGTGTTATTGTACACATGCATTCTCTGAAAGACTCCCATAAATACTTAGCTCAAATTTAATATGTGATACTCTACTTCAAATATACTCATGGAAGCTGCACACTTTTTTAGTTAGAGAACTTACTGGAATTAATTAGAGAACATACAAGCCCCATCTATAGCTGTTATAAAGCTTTTATTAATCAGACTGAATATCTGTATTTCTTACATTACTTTATTATTAGTCTTTTTAGATTAAATATTCAGACTCCTTTTAGTTATAACCTAACAGATTTTTCAATAATTATAAAGGCGGAAATGATAGGAAGTTGATAGCAAATTTGGATTCTAAGGCTCTGCTGAAAATGGTTTGTAATGAGTTGATTTCACCGATTTTAAATTCCTGTGCTCATTCGGTCCTCTCTGAAGTAGTCACTGCAGTCAAAATCCTGTTAGTCATCCAGTGTCATCTAGAACTGCTGATTTTTTGGAGCATTTTCTGCAAATACTACTTTATATCCATCAACCTTATATAGGTACCTTATACAAGCAAGGTTATCCTAAATAACACAAAACAACTAAATAAGTTTGACATCTTCTCACTATGTTTTACTCTGGTTTCCATTTACTCTTTCGACTAAATTTCTATTTGGTAAAATGAAAACTGGGAAATCTAACTGAGATATTGTTTTTGGTTTTGGTGGAGGTTTTTTTTGTTGGTGTTTTTGTTTTGTTTTTGTTTGTTTGTTTGTTTGTTTGTTTGTTTTTGATGCTTCTATTTAGATGTCTAAATCTTGAACCATTTTTTTAATGTTTCTTCAGTAAGAGGCATTATTTTATCCATTTACACAAAAATTTATAGCAAAAATAGCAGAAATTAACTTAATGCAATTCAACTGAAATAAAATAAAATAAACTTAAGGCAATAGAATTAAATTGATTTCTCTTCAAGTAAAAAGAGCCCTTAATCAAAAGTAACTAAAGGAAGGAGATGCCACGTGATATAAATATACTAGTCCTGAAATAGAAATTAAGAGCACACCAATAATAGTGGAAGTCTTTATGCACTCTCTGCACCTAGAAGAAATTATCTCAGAAGAATTATCTCCTTCTCAAGATAAGGAGAGCAAGAAGTGCATGTACATCACTATGCCAGGTAGCAACATCAAGTTAATGACTAACCATTGTGTTAGTTCAGTTAAAATAATTCCCTTCTGACTTGCATAAAGAAGTCCAAGGCATTTTTCTCTTTGAATTGCAAATATTGACTCTGTAACTAAATGATTAGAAACTACAGTTGATCTTAAAACCATAGTTTTCTAATGGAAAAAAGGCATTTTAGCACATTGTCTGTAAGTTAGCTATGCTTTAGATCCTGGAAAACACCAAAAAAAGATACTAAGAAACATTATTCCTTAGGAATAACTCTGCAATTATTTATTTTGATTTATTTTACAATATTTTGCGTATTCTGACATGCTTAATTTCTCCAAGTCTTTGTTTAAAATGTTGGGGAATAATTTCTATATCTTGGCATGCTTATAACAGACTAAGTGCCTATATATAACACATCTAAATAGAATATTATTTTAAAAAAATCCTATAATCTTTTCATTATAAATGTTTTATAACATTAATTTACTCACATCTGAACTACTCTTTCAAGGTTTGCCTCTAGCTCTCTGTGCAGCTGAGGTTACAGATGGTTATCTGCAATGGCTACTACAGTAATTTCCTGAGTTAGTCTATCTCCTGCTCGTTTGATATTAGCAATACTTGTGCGTTCTTGGCATTCTTTGCAATCATATATCTTAAAAGACAGCTATTCAAAATATTTACCAGTATTACATCTCAATATTCCTTTCTTCAATACTTAGGAATAAATCATAGTCATCTCAGAAGTATTCTTGAATTTCTCTATTGTTATTTTAAGTATAGTGTCATTAATCCAGCTTGATGTAGAATCATGGAGTTATTAATATTGGAAAATACCTCAACCAAAAAGATCAGCAGGTCCAACCACTAACCCAACACCGCTGTGTCCACCAAAACCATATTCCTAAGTGCCTCAACCACAGGCTTCTAGAACATTTCCAGAAATTATTTCATCACTTCCCTGGGCAGCCTATTGCTACATCTGACCACCCTTTCAGTGGCACAATGTATTCTATTATCCATTATCCATGCTAGTCATAACCAAAGCTGTTATGACCATTAGACGGTTGTGAGTATTTCTGTTTATTTTTTTATACACTTTGACTTCTTTTTCACCAGTTATGAGTAATTATTAATGTCCTGTAAAACAGATTGCTCAACGGTGACGATGTAGCTTGCTTGTCTTGTTTCTTCACTTTATCAGCAATCATGAAAAAAAGTGGTTAAGCAAAATAAGATTTTTTAAAATACATGTTTAATTTCACAGATTTTTTGACACCATAATGCTTAACATGCACGTGTGTAGCTGAAGCAACAAGTCAAGGTAAATACTATAAAATATGGCAGATTAAAAATAAAGCAAGCTGATTTTTTTGAAATACAGGAATCTATTCTCCTATTATGAATTGCAAAGTAACTATTCTAAAACCACTGCATTTTTTAGATATTGCATTTTATTTGTACTGGATATGGGTGTAACAAAACAGCGTGAAATAGCTACTAAAATCAGTAGGCAAATATGGTGATTCTTCTGAGTGTCTGTTGGCTTGTTTTTGCAGAATTATTGATAAGACATTTTTACTCTGCTGCTTTCTTACTGAAGAGTAAATAAAATAGGACTCATCTTGATGCATTTCTCAAGGACACAATACATGTTCATGATAAAGATGACATACAGGTGAGAATATATAAAAAAATTAAATCCTCTAGACTTAGCAGTGTCACTGTACAGCTTCAGTGTATAAATATTCAGGTTTGCTAACACTTTCAGGATGTGCTTGCTGTGAAGAAAACCAGAAATTACTGTCAAAATATTTTCAAATATTTGGGGATTAGTTTGGCTTGAAAACTTGCAAATTTTTAGTTTCTCAGGAAATTTTGCTGCCTTATGACTTTGACAGGGAATGAATTATAGTGAGAGGCAACATTTTTCTTTTCTAGGCAGCTTGAAAAAAAATAGAAATAGTTAATTAAAAGCAATGAGGGCAAAAAGGGGAAGCACAAGGTTCAGTGCTACATCTCCATAACATCTGTCATCCACTAGAAAAACGGAAATTTTAATCTCAGGAATGCAGTTTGCGTAGGTGGTTTCCTCAAAAATAAAGACTGAAAATCTGGAAAGGATATGGAGGCTGTCTGATCAAAATATGTCATAACTAACTTTAATAGTGGCAAAACTAAGTAATATAATGATGAAAATGACATAAAAATCCAGGAGACCATTACCAACATATCAAAACGAAATGAAATGAAATGAAATGAAATGAAATTAAATTAAATTAAATTAAATTAAAT
>JANRGV010000051.1:68709869-68725510 GCA_024734035.1 Alethe castanea
CCATTACCAACATATCAAAACGAAATGAAATGAAATGAAATGAAATGAAATTAAATTAAATTAAATTAAATTAAATTAAATTAAATTAAATGCAATCCATCAGTGTTCCTTAGCATACCATGCCAATATATTGAAGCAAACATTCACATGATCTGGTTTTGTAGCTGAAGTAATACTTAACATCATGTGTATTGTATCTACTGATTAAAAACCATTTCAACTTTGATAAAGTGTATCTTAATTCTTACTTCATGATGAATGTGCAAATATAAAGCAATACCTTACAGCCCATTATGACAAAGTTTATATTTGTCTTACTATAGGAACTTGACTCAAAACTTAACTCATAAATAGTTAAATACTTACCCCTGTAAGGAGTTAATTATCCCACCAGTGGCACTGGACAGAAATTGATCAAAAATAAAAGACAGCTCTGCAAAGGACGTGAACAGTAAAGGAGGTATTAGCTAATCCAATTGGTTAGCATCCAGCCAGCCATAAAAAATAAGAAATAGAAGAAAGCAGAAGTAAAATAATCAATTATTTTTAGCAAAACATTTTTTAAAAATAGTAAGTTTGTGACTTGCATGTGAAAAACACTTTAAAAGATCTATTCTTATTTGATTAAAGATACAAATTTCTGCACCTCATGGCTCCTTGGGAGTGCTTCTCCAATAAGCTTTGTCTGAAGCTCCCACTCCATGACACTCGTCAATCTCAGCAAGACTTTAAGAAAATTGAACACACTGTGTAAATATGAGAAGTAATTAAATGAGAAATGACTATAACTCTCCTGTGAAACTAATTGGAGAAAAAAGTACATAGCTTAGAAGAAAGAGAAAATAATGTCTATCAGTTATTTTCTCAATGTAGGCTCAAAGAGAGCTTTTCTCATTAAATCTTCAATTCTGCTTTCATTCTTGTCATATTTAATTTTGATTGGAAGATGTAAATATTTAAAATCTTACAGGATTTTTATAAATAATAAGAAATTTGAATCCTGTATAAAATTCAAAGGAAAAAAAAAGAACAAATACTCTTCATTCTGCTTCCTACATGATCACAAGCAATCACTTATGTTGTTACAGAAATGCTGATTAAATTCCATACTGTTTACTTGTGCCTACACTCTAGCCCTAGATGACAAAAGAAGAAAATAAAATAATTTCAGATAATTTGAAAAATGCATTTGAACTCATCAGGTTCATTGCTTGGTCAAAGCAAGGACAGTAACATGCAAATGGAACATTATTTTAACTGTTTCTCTGCATATCATGAAAATCTGAGGTACATTTTTGTGTCTAAAAATAATTATGTTGCTCCAGTTAAATTCGTGATGCTAGGTTATACAAATATTTCAACACATTATGTGAAGTTGTTGATTCATATGGGAAATGTTTTCTTCAAAGAACACTTCATCTCATTGTGCTAGTAAAAAAATTATTAGAATCATTTACTGTCCTGATCTTTCTTACTTCTTCACATCATAAGGAAGGAATAGCTAATTCTCGTAACATGAAATACCAAAAAGTTTTTTGTCTCATGCTAAACTTTGAAGGTATTCAAACTCTTTCTGCTTGCTTATCTCATTTACTGAATACCTTTTTTCTTTATGGGTCATACTCTTTCCATTTAGCTGTGTCTTACAGAGTATTTCTAGTATGTTCAGGTAGTATAAAATTTGTATCTGTCCTTTGCTAATATTGAGAAGAATAATTTGCAAATAAGTAATTGTACTTTTTGTTGCAGAGATGAACCACTATCTATGATTTGTAGAACAGGAAAACTTATCAACTTTTTCTTTATTCAACAGAAATGTAGAAAATCCTGAATTCTCTAATTTGCTAATTCTCTAATTTTCAGGATAGTCATTAGTAGCAGCTAGAATTGATATATAGTAAGCAGTTACTTTTTCACCATCATCTTAATTAGATCATCATCAGAGTCTCTACCATTATATATGTAGCAAAGTAGAGTACAGGTATAGAACAGTTCTTTCAGCTAACCTGTTTCAGCAATCACTGATGCATGGAGAGGAATAATGAGGAATATTTTGCAAAAAAAGGGTGAATATTACAGAAGGATTTTATTGATTTACCGCATTTTGTATTGGATAGAGTCCATTAAAAAAAATGAGTAGTTCATCTTGTCTTGGAATACAAATATGAATTCAGGAACCTTATTTTTAAATATGAGTTCTAAATGCTGTGAAGTATTTTCTAAACTGAAGAAATAGCTGGACATTAGTAAACCAGAGACAATAAAGTTTTATCTTCTGCAAGTTTCCACTGTTTCTAAAGAAGAAAATTGTAACAGGACTCAAGAAAGATACTGAAAAAGAGCTGAAAGACTCGACATAAATTTAGGGCATTGCACATAGCAACATGATGCTGAATGTGGAATTAACTCTCTAGACTTTCCTTTTTTTTAAAAAATAAGCTGTAGTGTCATATATAGATTTAACTTAGACAATATAATTGAGCTACTGATTGATTTTATTTATTATTTCCATCCTGTTTCATCCCAGCTCCCATTTATGCGTATTTTCTCAACACTGCACTCCTCACAACCAGTACCTCGTGTCTTTAATCCACCACTGAAATAAGCAGCACTCATCAAAATGGTGTTCTAAATAATTATCAGTTTCCAAATGATAGCTTCTTTGCAGAGAAAACATCTGAAGGATCAATTATTTTATTAGCTTTACCATCATACCAATATTATTTCTCTCAGGATTGATCATTAACTAGATAGAGTTTAGGGTAGGAATTGCAGAGATCACAATTATTTTAATTAAATCTCTTTTATACACTAATAATGTATGTCCTGTTTCATATTGTAATAACTTTAATATTATAGGAGTTCATTTAGATGGCACGTAGGTATCCCTAAATACAGTCAAAAAACTTCAAATTCAATTCAGATGCAATCTTGTATAGTTCTTATAAAGCATATGATCATAGCCTCCAATAAGTGATGCTGTGCTTTAGAACTAATCTTCCCTTTGACCACAGAGTGTAAGCTGTGGTCAGACTGCAAACTGAACAAAAAGGTTGCAATATAGATAACATCACTCTTCTGTCTTTCATTTCCTAGAGCTCCATCTGTGTTTGAGTCTGTGGGATTAACTGACTGAAGTCTGTGGTGTTTCACATACTTCAAGGAAGCCTGAACAGCCAATTATATTTTTTTATGAAAAAGAATAAGAGTGGCAGAAAATTTCTGTGCGAGATGAGTGAGTAGCTCATTAGAGCATTAACACCCTACAGCAGAGAACAGTTAAGGTCTAGTGTATTTTCACATTGCAGTTATAGTAAATGCTTACTATATCCTGTTGCTTAAAGTTCTAAAAAGCCTACAGATGGACATATCCATAAATAAATAGATCATATATTAAATAATGAAAGAATATTTTTTATTAATCTTTTTAAATAACACAATATGTGAGCTTTTGGCAGGGAGCATTTGTTTCTTTGTAGTTTTTGTTTCATTTACTGATGCATCTTGCTTTTCTTTCTTACATTTAGGAAAACTCTTACATGCATGATGTGCGAAAGGTCTAAGTTGATCTTACATGTAGAAACTAATTGTTGTCACAGGTCTGGAGAAAGGCACACCTACAACATTGCTCAAGTCAGCACTCAGTGACTATACATGAGCTGAAATGGGGTCATGGGACATGGGCAAGGGTGGGAGGACGCCACAGTGGATGCTGAGCAGGGACTGTTTCATGGGATGAAAAACTGGGGCAGGGAACTAGAAAAAGGATGTGGACCAAGCTGGAGCTTAGATCCAGGTCAGGAACACAGCAAGACCATGCAGGACAATCACAAAGGGCACTTGGGAGTGAGACAGGGAACCTGGCTCTGATATAGACAGAACAGAGCCTTGAGGATTAAATGGGGGTATGACACTGGGGAATTGGAGTAGTGTCAGGATCGTGGCAGGGACAATGTAGGGGATTTGGAGCTGGGCAGGACATTCAAGCTGTTCCTGATGTTCCTGGAGGGAGAGGACAATGACTCTAAGGAGCCTTGAGACCTGGGAGGATGAGTGAGAGAGGGCTCACTCAGATGCCTGGGGCTGGTCAGCACTTTGGCTCTCTGGGGAGATCCAAAACTCAGGCCTAGGCTTTTCATTTGAGGGAAGCCATGGGGGTAAGGCCTTAAATTGCAGTGGACCAGTGCCCATGGAGTTTGAGTCAGAGCCCAGGAATGACTGGCAGAGCACAGTCAGGACTGATGGCTCCCATGAGGCCAAGCACAGTCAAGACCCTGTTTTTGGCTGTAAAACCCCAATGAGTGCGGTCTGGCAGGGTCTGAATGTGGCAGGAAGCATCAAAGCCACCAATGAGCCCTACCACAAGTCTCTGGGACTTTGAGTGAGCACTGAGCCAAGGCTGAGATTGGTTCCCAGCAGGATCATGATGCTGCCAAATAGTGGTCTATGATGTCAATACAAGGGACCAATCCACATGTCCATGATGGAGACGAGATAACTTCAGTGTGGACATAAGAGTCCTTCTAGGAGATGCAGATGGAGACAGGCACACCGACCATGGTCTCGCCAGGCCTGGATCAAATTTTATGTCCTGGGTCCCTGGGCAGACAGGCTGTGTGGGGACTCAGAGCCAAAGCAGGTAAAAGCTATTGAAATCCATTTGTTGCACTTTAGGCCCTGACATGGATGTTAACCTCTATATCTGTTTTGAGCTAATTTTCTATTAGTGACATTTCAGTGCAGCGATTTTTTTCTACAGGTAAGTGGATTTTCTCTTGGACAAGCCTAGGTTTGTTTCTTGCCTTTAAAACAGAAATCTCAGGTATGTCAGTAAGAACCACTGGCTCTGCAGCTTGTGACAGCATGTATATTATGTTTATCTTAACACCTGTGAACAACTCTGGTACTCCAATACGTTCTTAAAATTAGATGTAAAAAGCAAAACAAAATGTGAGCATTATTCTGATCTAGAGCACTGGAAATACTCAGAATTTGTAGCTGTGTGTCTGCCAGATCATTGACAATACAGCCCTTGTCCCCGAAATAATGAGGTTTCTGGACTACCTGACAGAAACTTGACAAGTATACTTTTGCTATTACTGTACATTTTCCTGTTAAAAGTTACATTAATAGAATGAAGTTTGACAAGGTAGAAGGAAACATGGTTTTTCCAGAAAGGTCAAAGGAAAACTGGATGAAAGCCGAATGAATTTCAGAGGTTCAAAGATGCAGTAGTGAAGCTGGCAAGAATATGTTCAAAGCTCAAAAAGTACTTTTATTCTCTCTTTTAGCTACAACATACAATGTTGAAACTGGCTGGAATCCTGCCTGCTACCATATAATGAAGGCTTCCTGTTAGGATTAGGAAGGCTATCAGAAATACCAAATCTGGTTGTGAATTTAGCTTAACTGGGACAAATTGGAAAAAGCTAATTAGTGATGGATTTCTTCAGAGGAGAAAGGGTTGAAGAGGGGATCAAAGTGGTTCACAGAAGAACAAGCATAGAAAATGGAGAGGAGAGGGGAATAGGAAAGGATAATTGTATGCAAACAAGCTCCTGAGCAGCACACTTGTCTGACTGACCTGATCAATGCAGTCTGTCCTATCTTGCTATTAAGCAATATTCTTTATTATTTTCTGTACAGTTTCACTCTGTGTGAATATACCTAGAGGCTAGCACCTGGAAAAGGGGACAGAGTTCACAGAGAGCACTCAGGGATGCCTGCAACATGTAGAATCTGGAGTGTATTTTTCACTAGGGAATTTCAATCCTCTGTATCTGTACGTGTTTACATAAAGATACATATGTGTTTACTAGATATAGATATATATGTGTTTATACTGGTAAACATCAAACTTGACTTGAACAGAAAAAAAATTACAGTACTGCTTACATGTAAGAGCTGGAGGTATTCGTGTGGGTGTCATGACAACAGTGTTTTCTGTCTGTGTGGTTTTTTGCAGCCCGACACACTGGTAGGCATGTGCGTGTGTATGCATGCATGTACCTCTCCAGCTGTATCTCTGGAATCCGTGTTCAGTCTTGCCATTGCCCAGACCTGCCAACAGGAACAGCAGCAGCCACATCCATCCCAATGAGATGGAAGAAATGCCCTGGATCTGATAGTGCTCAATTTTCAGTGCCTGGGGCATGGGATGGCCGAATAGCCCGAATTCCTGTAGCACACAACAACTCTCTTAAAGAGATCTGTTTCTGGCAGTCTGCTCTGAGGTTAAAGGAGCTGCATACTCAGACAGCAAGATAAGCTCTGAGGTTGTCAACAAAGTCCAAAAACTTGTAAAACAAGGAAGACACAAGCATTTGTTTAAATGGCATTAGTAAGTGACTTGGGTGCTGAAGTTTTCTCATGCCAGCACTCGGCACACTTCTGTGAGTAAAGAAGTGAGCACACTAAGAGCATCTGCAGTGCTTAGCCTACCATTTATCAGTGTTCTTAAACTCTGATCCATTAATTTAATGTGAAACTGCAAAAGGTTCCCGTGAATGAACTGTATAGTTTTGGCTAATAAAGTACATCCTTCAATATCTCAAGTTTATTAATCAATACTTCTCTCATCTTGACTGTGATATTTTCATGCATATCATATCCAACAGAACCTACACGGCTAATGAAAAATACAAATGAAGAAGCTTCAGTTTACACTGAAGTTAGCAAATCCAGAGTTAATATTTGGGTTCAGTATGGCTGGCAGCTCCTTGTAAACTTATCAAGGGTACTCCAGGGGCCCTGTGGCTCTAGTATGTGTGGTGTGGGTTTGACTGTTAGAATTACTGCTGGATAATCCCAGACGGAAGTTTTCCTGAACACAGATTAAAGATGAACTGAAAATCTCAAGTTTAGAATCATTATTTTGAGATTCTATGCTTTATTTCAGTATTGTGTCTCTCTTCTACCCTTTCCAGAGGTTGAGTTTGATCAACTGTCATCTGATTAAGCAGAGAAGTATATGAGATGACTTGTTTCCTTAACACATATTCAGAATAAAATGGAAGACAGTTTTTTATACATTGGTACAGACACCAAGGGACATTTTGTATTATCTCACAAATTTTATGCTTCCATACTCTTTCTTTATTATCGATCTTTCCTGATATGTAATGCAAATTTAAAATAACATGCAATCCATCATGCGAAACTGTTCACTATAGAATAGACTTTTTTTTCCTTGGTAATGTTATCAAATAGTCCCCATCACTCACCAGAACTCAAGTCTTCTGGTCTGTGAGACAAAAATAGACTGCTGTGGAAGATGGATGAGTGCAAAGCCTGCTACAGAATTTACAGTAATGATTGTTCTTACTTGGAGGGCGCTCAGAATTCATACGTAGCAATAAAAAATTCCAAAGGTAAGTAAAAGAGGGCACATGGAATGGATGGGCAATACTCTACTTTTCTAATATCTATATACATGGGGTTTTTATAGCAGCAATATAAAAATAACTTTTCTGTTTGTTTCTTTATATTTTTAAAATTTTAAATCTGAAAATATCTTTGCTAGTGTATAGTAATATATTCAGAAGTAAATGATTTTGAGTTGTTGACAAAATATCTTTTTTGCAGCTCTTAAAAGCCTAGTTTACTTTATAAAAACCTTTTTGACTCAAATTTCATACATCTGAAATTTACTAAGTGCAGATTTTCAGGAAGACCAGAGAAGAAATTCTAAACATATAGCTACAATGAGTATTTATTTATGAGAACTTGGAACATACACATTTTATTAAGAAGATTTGAATAGTTCAAAATTTACTATATTTCTCCTTGGTTTTTGTTCTTACTTAAACTGATACTCTTTCCAAAACTTGAGGCTTTGATGTAAATTTTTCTGACATACATATTTCAAGTTATTTTATTGAAACTATTTAAACATTTACAGGCCTCACCAATCTGGTACTATATATATATTACCTTTCCATCTTGAAAGTTTTTATACTGATTAATTATTATTTTTTTAAATATAAAATCTAATCTTAGATATAAGGATGGATAAAAAAGATGATAGCCTCATACTTTTTCCATGTGTACTGAAATGGGCAAAAAAATGTATGGCTGAAAGCTCTTAAACTACTTTCAAGCAACATATTTGAATGTATTATAGATTTATTTAAATAAGAATGAAAGAGTCATTTGACTCCTTTGTGATAAGGAAAGATAAGCATTTATAATTCCAAGACCAAAGGATTGTCATGGTTTTTACTATTTCAGACTGGCAATTAATCGACTGGCATATTAATTTTATTATTGATTTTTCTATTGACCTTGGACCAAATTCAATGCTCAAATAAAGATTGTCTTAGTGTTTATTTACAGATTACAGTAAATGCAAATGGATTAAATACATTTCATGAGCAATATGTATTTGAAGTCCTACTGTAACAACAGTATAACAGTGTACTCCTTAGTTATAGTGTGCTCTCATGTGTTTGTCTTTGAAAAAATAACCCTTAGTTAGCCATTGTAACCTTCAAACGATGATTTTTAGCTAAGAGGTGCTAAAATGTGCCATGGAGATGCAGTATTTTGTCGTCAAATGTAAAAAGGTACATTGTTATATTTGTAAACCCTGTAATCAGATAACCCATAGATTTTTAGGAGTATCTTTCCTTGGCTTTGCAGAAATTCAAGAAGGAGAAGATAAAGTTTAGGGAATGTTGCGACCAAAGGGTAATAGATTAAAGAAGATTAGAAGCTGGGGGTTCATTTGAAAATATCAGTGAAATAAATGGAATCTTCTGTTGCACACACATATCTCTGATATTTGATACTTCTCTTGAATCACAGACAAGAAAAATATGATCCATGGATTCTTGAAAACATAGTAATAAATTATGGATTTTTCTTTCCAATTATGTTATCTAATGTTCTTTATTTTCCCTGCTGTCAATTTTCTATTGGAAATAAACATTAAAAAAATATTTCTAAAGATATTGTCAATGCCATCCTGCATGGAAAGAACAAAGAATGTTTAGAAGTTGAGTCTGATTTAACATTACATATTGCAACAAGACAATCATCATAAAAGTGTCTTTCTGCAAAAGAGAAAGGCTGTGTCATCTCTTGATTTTAAGAAGTGAAACCCTTTCTAGCTATAGTAAAGTAAAATGTCTGTTCTGCATGGTTGTTGCAGTGAGTGTGGATCACTGCTGTGGAAGGTCACACAGATTCTTTTTTGCTTCATGAATTTCAGCTGCATCATCACCAGAAGTCTTTGTCTCAGTGGGTAATAGATTATTCTTAGAGATCCTTAATAGCAAAAGTATCAGATATTTAGCTGCTGTGAGCAAAAATCCTTTAGTAGGAAATATTTTCAAAAGTAGGCAACATAGCTAATACAAAAAGAAAAAAAACAACAGCAACAAAAAAAAAGCCCCAATAAATTTAAAACTTAAATGTTATCTGCTTTGCATACCTATTCTAGTCCCACTGTCCCTAGTGGTGTAGCTTCTGTGGCACTTTGTACCCGAATTCTAATTCTAATAGGATGATGATGCTGCAGTTGAGGTCCCCATGTCAAAGGGTGTCCCAGATTGGAAAAATGTGAGTGCATTGTTGGTGCCCAGCCATCATCCCCTGGGTGTGTCTTTTCCAGCCCCAGTGTACTGTGACTCTAGGCTTTCTGGGTCTCTGAACCTAATGTAAAACAGAATAGCATTTTGGCGCTGCACTTGAGTTTCCTGTCACCTAGAATGGCCCAGGGCCATGTTGGTGCCCTGTTGCAATCCTGTTGGCATGCCTTTTCCAGAACCAATGTCCCTGGAGCTGTAGGCTCTGTGACACTCTGAATCCTAATCCTAATCCTAATCCTAATCCTAATCCTAATCCTAATCCTAATCCTAATCCTAATCCTAATGGGACTTTGGTACTGTAGATGGGTTTCCAATATCCATGGGTGGTCACCACTAGGAAGGTGTAGAGATAGCCATGCTGGTGCCCTGGAATGACCTCATTTTCCAGCCCCAGTATCCCAGGGATTGAGGGACTTCTGACTCTGAACCCTAACCATAAAGATACCTGTGCTGTGCCCAAGGTACACATGTTCCTATTTACAAAGGTTTGGAGGCAGCAATACCATGTCCAGCATGATCCCCTTGGCATACCTACTCCAGCCCTTGTGTCTGGAATCATTGCCTCTGTGTCCCTCAGAACCCTAAGCCTAATCAAATTGTTTTATAATGTCATATCCGCTAGTGCTCTGGTTGGATGCTTTCACACCACAGATATTACCATTACATGAAAGTAAGAGCTTTTTGCTGTTGGGATTCTGCCCAAGCTAGTATATATTGATTCATAACACCACCGATATTCTTCCTTGGTACGAAGGAAAAAAAAAAATTGTGTCACTGAATTAGTTTTAGAATTTTTTTTCTTTTTTTAGCTTATTCCTTATTCAGGATTTATATCTAGTAAAAAATTGAAGTCACGTGGTTGTGAGACAGGGTAATAATCTAGAACATATTTATTCTTATAGTAATTACCTTTAGGGAAATGAGTACAGAATCCTTTCATGTGAAGTGGTTTAGAACTTCAGAAATCTAACAGAAGTCAGGAATTCATACATGGATTTATCTGGCTGATGGAAGATATACACTAAACTATAAATAAATCTTAACTATTAAGAAGCTGGGTATATAAAGAATATAAAATCTCTTGGTTTATGTTTTGTACTTTTAATTTCTTTAAAAGGAAATGAATCTTTTCCTCTTTTGAGATACTTGAATAGAAGTCTAGAAGTTAAATCATAGTAACAGGATTAGGTATTAGCAATAAGCAGCAGAATTAAAAATGCCTTTTTTAAAACCCTAGGTCTAACTGCTGTTTCTTTTATTTATTTCCTGTTTATTATTCAAGAGAATGTTTGCTTGTATTTATTGAATATCTTTAACAATAGTTTCAGACAATATTTTAATCCTTCCTCCCCCCATTTTATCCATCTTTTGTTGCAGGACTACTTCTTTTCAGTTGCAGTAGTCAGGTAATTGTCTCTGGTTTCCATTTTTGAAGCGTGCTAAATAAATTCTGCATTCCATAAATTCCACAATATTTATTTAAGAGTAAAATTTAGAATATAAAATTCCAGCTCAAGATAATTTTAAGTCTAAGCTTTTTCTCCATAACCTTGAAATCGGTTTTGTATTTAGTTATAAGGTGTGTGCAATGTATTACACATGGGTCTTACCCACAACGTGTTTGTTTCATGTTCCAGAACTTAATGCAAATAATTAGGTATGCCACTTCAAACAGGTGCTAATTAGCTACCAGATCCCTTTCTGTGATTTTTGCTTGAATGATAATATATAAATAACAGTACTTTCAAACATAAATGAAAGTTTATTAGACCTTCCTCAATGTATTGGTAGTATAGTTCAGTCCTTCACGGTGTTCATAGGACACCAGTCATCACAGGACTTAAAGAGTCAAACTGAGTTGCCTTCAGAAAACAAATTTTTAGTGAACTGTGATATACAGACTTAGAATATTGTTTTGTGAAATTGGATGACTACTGATTTGAATGACTGGAGAATTGAAATAGCATCAAACAGTAGACATCTGTGGAAAGAGATGATTTAAAATATTCACTGTTTTAATTAACCTGTTAATCTTTAAATTGTGCTTTTATAGCCTTTTAAAATAAATGTTAAATAAGAATTAGGTAATAGGGGCTCAAGTGTTCATTTCTGTCATAACATCATTGTATTGTCTTTGTGATACTTGGACATGCCTGTAGATATAAATCTGTACATATACATATGTTTAACGACACCACAGGCTTTAGTAGTATGGAACCCTTAATTGATTATTCATTTTGAGACTTTTTTTATTTTGCAAAAGTTCAATAGAAGAGGAAAAGAAAACAACAGGATTCTTCCATCATTCCCAGGTGGAAGAGATGAGCATTCATCATGATTATGAAATTATTAGCATGAGAATTAGGAAAAGCAAAAAAAACTTCATAAGACACAGCATTTGTCTGCTGACTCACCTTTTTTTTTTTTTGAGTTGCCAAGAAATTTGATATTTTTCTTGGAGTTTTGATTTTTTCTGTTATGAGGAGCATGCATTTAGAACTAAAAGGTTTCTACTTCTTTACTTCCTTACAAGTATATACCATATTTATTATTTCTGTAGCTGAATTTTTGATTTTCAGAACCAGATGATCTTGTTTGATTTCTTAAATGCTTGAGGCTCACAATACTACCTCTGGCATTTAAAATTTTTTTGCATTGTAGGATCTGTAAATACATTTTAAGAAAACCATTTAGCACCAAACAGAACTTCCTCTTTTTCCTGCCTTGCCAGAAATCACTAGCGAGTAAAATACAATTTGAGTTTTTATAAGAGTCTGAAGGAGCCACCTTTTCTGCCAAAGGACATAATGATATTTCCGTTTCTGTATAAAGACAGAGACAACATAAAGCACAATGGAGATTGAGGGGCAAAGTGAAGAAGGCAAATTAGTTTACACATATGCTCTTCAAAAATAGAATCAAGCACTTAAGAGGAAATTTTGTAGAGGATTTCTCCCCAATCTACAACTTGTACCAATGTTTTTCCACAACTTCACCAGTGTTTTTTAATCAATTAAGTGAAAGATGAACTCCAGTGAACAGGACTTTAATCCAGATTGACAGTGGACTGAAAATACAATGCTGCTTGGAGTAATTTGAACAATATTGTGCTCCTAGACCAGCAGTTAAATTTAATGCATTTAGGAGAATCCAGAAGCAAGGAAGGAAAGAGATTAATCTTTCACAATCTCTCTTGCCTTCTGAGCCACTGTGCTTCCTTGACTAGAAAGCGAGTAAGGCAGATATATAGTGCAACATTATGTATTCATAAATGTGTTATACATTTACCATCAATATATTCAGTGCAATATTGTTAATGTGTTTCCTCAGGATCTGTTGCATTTGCAGCATCTTCTCAATGACCTTCTGGGACCTGAGGTTTGGAAAGCTGGAGAGATTCTGTAAAAAATTGAAGCCTGGGACTTAAACATGGGTAATTGGTTCATTTATTGATGGTATTGAATTTAGTGCTTGCACTCAGCCGGTACAATCTTTTTCAGAGGAAGTGAGGCTCAAAAATCCAGTCTGGCATCCTATGAATATCTGATATCTAACAAAAATGTGTAAGCTAATGAACTCTGAACTGGTGTCAGAAGTGCAGAAAGCTTCTTTAGCTATTAATTCAGTAGGAATGGTTCATTACCTGCTCTATGCCTGTCACCTTTGGCAAAAGTTTGGAAATTGAAAACAAGATTTTTTGAACGTTTTGTAAAGGCTGATAGCAACTGTTTCAGGCTTTTCAATTGTGGTTTGACAAATTCTTAACTCTAGTACAAAATTGCATTGTGGGTGGGCAAAGAATTTATTTTAATTTTTTTATCCCTGTTCAATTCTGTTGTTATGTCACAGCTAAATAAGATGTATTTCTATTTAATTTCTTGGCTTCTTATACCGAGTTCAAAGTTGTGTAGAAAATAAATCCAAGATAATTTTAAAAGACCCAGAATACATCAGAATACGTAGTATATAAGCTTATTTCAGACTTTTTTAGTATTAGAAATGTATATATGACTGATAATAGTATATAATGCATACATGTATTTGCAACAGTATACCCAAAAATAATATAATTGCTAGAAAAGACAGGAATTAGTTTTAATATAGAGAAAAACTTTCATTCAGTACATTTTTGTTTTTGACACAGCAAAATTAGACAAAATAATCCATAATCTTTAAGTGACAACCTTAGCGGACTTATGATCTGAGGTAAAAAAAAAAATAAAACACCACCGAGAAGCCAAAACAAACAAAAAAGTCCCGAAACTTAATTTTGCTGTATTGCTGCAAACTCTCTGAAAATATTTTCCTCAAATTTAGTCTGGTATATACCATACATATCACTACTACTTTTCTGTTTGTGTAGATAAGAGTTCTACCTTTGGCTCTCAGTTGTCTAAAACAGTACACATTTCCTCATGTGAAACAAATCTGTCTCTGATCTATGTCATTATATAGGTGATAAATGGTGTAACCACCATTGTCATATAAGACATTTACTTAACAAGGATTTGTGGCATGTAAACAATTATTCTGATAATTACTTTATAAGTAGATGCTCTACTGTTTATAGAGCTTACTATTTGTGTTGCAAGAGGGAATTTTAGATGCATACCAGTGTTTGAACAGATGTAAAATAGACAATATTCTAAACCAAAAATGTATTGTGAAAAACAGAAGTATGTCTCTGGGTTTTTCCTTTTGTTGGTTATTACAGTACCATCTGTTGTGGAATTTGTTGTGGTTTTTTCTTCTATAAGTGGTAATAAATGCATAAATTTGGGTCTATGCTTCATAATGCAATGAGATGTAGAGCACTTCATGACCTGACACAGACATTGATGGCAATATGGGGTCTTTAACTCAACTTGCTGGCCAATTCACTGGCAAATACTCCCAGTGGATTTTTCTCATTCTGAGTCTCAGAGGGACAGTGCATACTAATGACAGCTAAAAGAGTGAGTGAAAGAGTGATAAAAGATCAAGAATTCTCTTGTCTGAGATTTTCTCACACGGAGTTACCATGGTGCTCAATTCTCTTCCATAGAAAGGAAAGCTGATAGCACTGCAGTCAACAGTATTATGGTAATACAAATAAAGTGTTTGTCTTACTCTTGTCCTTCTATGCTGTAACCTTACACTTTAATACAGTCTGTCTACGATCTTCAAAAATTTAAACCTCCCCAGTTTTTTTTTCCCGTTGAATATGTTTAAATGTATCTTGCTTTTCTTATCAAGTGTGAGTTCTCAAAAAAAACCAAAAAAAAACCAACTAGCTAACGCTATCAACAGAGCAATTTGATATGATAAAAATCCAAGACATCAAAATGCAAGATTATTTCTGATCAAACACAGTAATTTTTATTATCATATACTAATAATTTTAATCACCACTGTTGGGTTCTATAAGTACAGAGGTATAGAGCAGATTGAAATAGCTTTAAATCTTTGTGTAAATAAGGCTTTAATCAGATCAGTACTGATTTTAGGCCACATGTATTTTATATTCATTTCAAAAATTTTCATAATACATTCAGTATATGGAGAAAGATCTATGGGAAATAGTCAAGAAATATACCCATATATCTATGGGTATAGTCAGGCAAATATTACCCTCAACTTCAGAAAAAGCAAGAAGGAGGGCTTAAGGAACTACAGGCCAGTCAGCATACCATCAGTCCTGGGAAGATTTTGAGGAATTTTTCATGTAAATGTGTTAGGCACATGAAGAAAACAAGAAGTTTTGGGTTAGCATGAATTTGCCAAGGGCATACACCTCTTGATGAATCTGACAGTTTTCCATTATGAGATGACATACCTAGTGAATCACAGAACACTAGATGTTAATTGAGAACTGTAGAATGCTATAGGTAAAGAAAATTCTATGATTTTTTTCTAAATGTTAATAAAACACTATTAAACACTTGATCAAATAAACTTAAAAATGCACAGTTTTATTGTCAAATAAATTATCCACCATAAAAAAACAAACAAACAAACAAACAAACAGATTTTAACATATTTTCTTACAAATCTGAAAGTTTTCCAATGTAA
>JANRGV010000051.1:68742801-68762784 GCA_024734035.1 Alethe castanea
AAGGCAAGAAAAATATTCTCTAATTGCCTGAACTCTTTGTATAAAATTTTTAAAAGTTTCTATTTTTATACCACCCCAAAATGAAAGTAGGCACATTTAAGACACTGTTCAATTTCTCTTATTTTAGAATTGACCCTTTAAATTGTCTTTACCTTGATTATAAAGCAAATATTAGCTGACTAGCATTATTGTGCATATTGAATCTTTGGATTAAGTTTCAGACCTTTGAAATCAATAAAATAAACTTGACTAAGGTGCTACTTATTGTTAAACTAAATAGCAGAGCGTGATTCTATATCTACAAACTAAAGTAACAATTTTTTCAGATGTGATCTCTAACACTATGCATAAATTCTGTGACCCCAGGAAACTCTCTGGAAGTTTGGATTTTTCAATCCCTACCAAGGGATTTGTAATGTACTAAATTGAACACATTATATGGAGACCATTTACTGTTTGTCTGGTTTTGATTTTATGTTGTTTGGTGGTTTGCTGTCTTGGTTTTTTCCATTTTGGTTTTTGTTTTGTTTTGTTTTGTATTTAATGGAAGATGACTATATTGAAAAAAAAGAGAAAAAAATTTCAGACATATTCCTCTTTTTTATTTTGGATGATATTCTTGAATCATTCAAGTCATTATTATGATTCTTAAAAGAAGGTTTAATTTATATATTAGCTACACTGGAGAGCTTTGACAAAAATTAACTTTTGTATGCAATTCAAGCCTTTTTTCTTTAAAATAAAATACAATTATTACCCATGTGTGTTGTATCATTTTCAATGATGAAAGAAGGAAAATAATACTATAGACTGGATTAAAGAAGAAATAGGGAATGTAGTGTTTTGATTGATGGAATTTTTTAACTATAAAAATAGTAGAAAAAGAAACAAAAAGTAATTTAACCTAGGATTTAACCTAGGACCATGTCTTAGATCATTTATGTGTGTAGATTCAGGCTTTGTCATAGGAGGCAAAATAAATGTCATACTAAAAAGATTATTGTAGAAACTGTTTACTTATTAAAAATATTAACAAAGAAAAATGAAAATGTCTAAAAACAGAGATGTCAGTGGTATGACTTAAGCCAACTCTAAGACTCGAATGATAACCAACAGAATTGTGATCCTAAGCTCATGCCTCATGGCATGCCTCATGGGATGCCTCCACTGAGAACTTTTAATGAGTCACTTTGAGCAGTCTGTTTTCATTTGCATCAGAAGTTTCCAAATTCTCTTGAAAGATTCTCTTGTTACTGTTCCACCCTACATCCTATGCTACATTTGATTTAAATGAGCACATAGATCTACAACCTCATCTAACACAGTTCTGAATCCCCTGAAGAAAGTAGCAGTTCTAATCTTTGAAAGGAGTGTCAAGTTTAAAGGAAACTCATGCCAATTTATTAAATACATTTTTCTAAGGAAACCTGTGTTTTAAAATACTTGAATAATTGTTTGACTTGTCAAAACTACACTGGAATGTACTTGACAATTACTTTATTCTAATGTAGGTTTTTTATCTCAGTTTATTCCACTTCATTAAACTGAATATGGAAAAAAGACCAGAAATTGCTGAAAGAGTGATGTCTTGTTATATCTGCTATAATACATCAAAAGAAAGATTCCTAAATTCAATTATTTGGGCTTGACAGAGCCCAAAATTACTTTTATTATTAAGATTTCATGCAAGTACACTGAATCCTCCTCCTACTGAACTATTATAAAAAAATCAGGCAAACTAAGGAGCAATATAATTGTGCATTCCAGCAAGCAATGTGCACTGTAGGAATTCTGGCCTCTAGTCACTGCTCCAAGAGATGAAGGTTTTTTACACCAAATTTCAATGTAGTAGAGTGTAGAACTCCCACTAAGAAGCCACACTAGAATGAGATCTACAGCATCATGTCTTTTGTTTACTCTTTCTTCAGCAGTGAATGTTCAATTATTTCTCTGCAAATTTTTAAAGCTTCAACAGCACCCACTGTAGAACAGCCTGTAATTTACTCAAGAAAACAACTTGCTTTTGCTTATTGGATTTTGAGTCTAGGGAATTCCCCTGGGGAATTTTCTGACATCCTTGGTTGATTTCATACAAGAGAAATAGTGATGGTTGCTCTACATTCTAAATAAGCAATTTAGGATGTTTTTAACCCTTGAAAATAAATATGGTGCTGAGTTTCCAGAGAGAGTAGAAATATGCAAATGGCAAACTCACATAGGGTGACATGGAAAAATTGCAATTTTTATCATTTTTTAGGAAGTTATATGTATACCATTACTTCTATTAGGTAACTCAAATTGATAAAAGTCAAAAGATGTTATATTCATAGTGAAAAAGGTTTGGTATGATAATGAAAAGGGCAACCAAATCAAAAACAAAAAGCAAGTAAGATAGAAACCCGAAACTAGGGAATTAAACATAAGGTTTTTCTGTATTCATTTCCAACCAATACTGAGAAAAAATGCACGAGAATTACTTGCAGATATCTCAGTTAGAAAAATCAGGAATGCTATAACAAATAGCACTGCAAATAAACCCCCGTGTAAAACCATATAAGTGAGGAAAATATAAATCTGTGCTGTTTGAATAAGGTGTAGACAAATGGAAGAAATCAAAGCCACAGGTCAAAACTATTCGAATTTTTTAAAAAGAACATTTTTCCTGCCTGTTGCTATGATGCGAATGCTGTAGCTGACCTTGGTGCTGAGCAAAGTTCCCTTAATACATTTAGACATACTCTATGGAGTGGAGGAAATTCTCCTGATTGTATTAATCTGGAAAAAAAAAATGAATCAATTCTCAAAAAATTTTATCGATAGAGTTCAGGAAACATATGAGATATCATTATCAAGGGATTAAGAACAACATTTTTTTCCATATGCATATTGGTCATAATGTATAATAATGATTTTAAAAAATCCTCACTTTTTTTTTCAATTTTTCTCAGTTTTTCAGTCATATACTGCCTTATGCTATCCTTGTTAACAATATCTTAACGTGCATCCATATTTTTTAAAAGAAAAAGTTATCCAAGTTCTCAAATTAAGACCCTCTGGGCTTGTACCATCTCAACAGTGAAAGACCATAATAACTGGGCTAAACTTAAACAAATGCATTGCCAAAAAATTCCTCAAGAGAACTCCTTGTAGAACACCATCTTCTCATTTTTAATTTCAAGTTCTCTACTGGCTAATAGAGATTGCCTTTTTGTTACTTTAAATAGCAACTTTAAAAAAAATGCATGCAGAAAATGACAAGCTTCATATCTGTTTACTAGACAGAAAGGAAGCAATAGTAAGACATGTAGATTCTCTGTGAATTGAAGAAAAATTTTGGGGTTTTTTTTGGTAAAAATGCATCCATTTAAAATTCTAAAAGCATAGCCTATGCAACGTTTTGGATAGAAAAGTACTCTGGAATTTTCCATTTGACATCAAATTAGAGCAAGAGTTATCTGTGTTTATTCAGAATGAGCCAGTATTAGTTTCTAAATTGAGAAACATGATCCTTTTTTGAGGGCATTTTAGCACTTAACAAGAAGTATGTATTGTACTAAAACTCTGTTCTGCAGTCAGCTTGTTTTAAAGAAAATAAAGAAAATAAATCTTTAAAGGACATGTGACTCAATATCTGACGTGGGAAACAACAATATTTTTCTCTTATCTTGTAATATTTATTTGGTTTAATATAAACCAAAATGGTCTATTTATATGAAAGAGATTCATGTATTTTATCCATTCATATAAAAAATAGAATGCTGTGATGTATATATAAATGTAATGTAGATGTAAAAATACACGTAGAATTAAAACCTTTATTTCCTTAACCTTTTGTTTTTACATGAAAAATTGAAAGTCTCAAAGGTTAATTTCTAAGAGAAAAAGTCAGTGACTAATATTGGGGAAATCCGTGCTCTGTTACCTTTACAGATGAGCACTAAAACAATTTTATATTCCTTACTGTTATGCACACATAATAAACAGATTTTTACAAAAGTCCTGAGCAAAGATCCAATCTTAGTGTCAGGAGACTACTGTCTCATTTTGTTTTTTACCCATAGAGTAAGCTATCTCCTCAGGCATTACAAAGAACTTCATGTTTATGGCTTAGTTAAAGCTTTTAAATACATCCCTTTCTTTTTCTTTACTGTAGAAAGGAGCTTCAGCTATGAATCTATCTCTTCTTAACACCAAATAAGTTACTTAAGACCTCAATTTATACACGAGAATTCATTAAAATTACATTTGTATAATCTAGCAATTATGATCTGAAAAATAATTTCATATGGTCTTTAAGAATATTTTTCTAAGTACATTCAAGGTAGATAATAAGGAAAAAAATTGTCTTGAAGTCTCTGACCTTGTGTTATTAACATTTTTCTAATGGACTGATGGAAAACAAAGAGGCAGACATCTCGTGTTTTAGTTGCATTTGCTAAAATCAACAAACTACTAAGGAATGTGTGTAGGCTAAAATTTTATACTGGTCTGTGTGTACTGTGCACACACACTTTTTTATTTCTTCAGAGCTATTTAGTCACTTGCTGTGCTACACAAAATTGACATACTCTGTTGTATTTCCTGCAAAATAAAATACTAAATACATGTTATTTAGAAGTTTATTAAATGTGTTGAAATCTGAAGACATGTTCAGAGAAATTGAAAACAATACCTTTTTATGGATGATAATTGAGAAAAAAATCTGACGTCCTTTGGATATATAGACGATAAAGTACATCACAAAGCATGTGAATATCCCTTTCTGCTTCAAGCAGTACATGAAATGAATGTTCCTGACGTTTGCACTTCTCTCAAGCTAAATAAATGAGTTGACAACAAGTACACCTCCCACGATGAGTTCTCTACATAAATTACTAGGTGTTTTTCATTCCCCTGTCTGTTTCTAGATGAGTTTGTTGTATATTCTGTTCATAAGAAACAATAAACCAGGGGATTTTTTATCCCCTTGGAAAGTATATGTTATTGTCACAAGTATAATCTTAGAAGAACCCTTGTAACTGGCTTGGAAAAAATTTGTTTGTTTAAAATTATAATAGTTACCTTTCAAAGATGGATATTTTTTATACCTTGTAGACTCTTCCATTATCTTTCACAATTAGACTAACTAAATTTGAGTATATGTTCTGGCTTGCTGCAAGAATATAAACTTGCTTCATTTTTTTTATTGTATGTTTTAAACCCACTCAGAAAAACACAGGATTCCACAAAGTGTAGCCTTCCACAAATGGTACCTATCTTAGAAGCAGAATTTGTCCAATAAAAGAAATTAATTTCTGAAATGCAAATAGCAAACCAATGAAAGTGAGGTAATTAAAAAAATATAAAATAAAAAGGTTACTTATGAACACAAAAAATGGTTAAATTAAATTATATTCTCTAATGAAATAGTGTCCCAATTAGTTGTCTTGAAAACATACTTTAAAAAACACAAAATGGAAGCTGTGGTACTGGGAGGTCTTTAAGTGTAAAGCAGACAAGGGGACACAGAACACTCAGTATTTCTCTCCTGGCATTGCTACTCATTTTTCTGTGGAGCATAACCCCATAGCATTCGTTGTGGTGCACACCAGGGGAAGTCAGTGAGAAGTACTAAAGTTGTATCTTCAGGAGTGTCCAGTGAAAATCTCCACTTCATTGCTGTTTCCTATGCCACAGCTGACTGCTGTCTAAGGCAACTATTTTAAATAATGTAGACGAAAACATTTGAAAACTGTTTAAAAATCCATTATTAATTTTAAACTGCTTCAAACATATTAGATTAATAATGTGTTTTAAAAATGCAATTACTACAGTAATTAACTGAATAAAAAAGGTATTATGCCATATTTTGAAAAGCAGAAATTTGGAGTACAATAAAAATGTGTTTACAGAATAGTTTTCCCTGAATTGTGTTTCATGAAGAATTTCAAGAGTTTGGAAAATGTTGTCATTCAGAATCCAATGAAATATTTCTGAAGAATAAGGGAAATATATTAAATATATAAAAACAATAAAAAAAATACATTATAGGTATTTGATTCAGTTCAACTTGATTTTCTAAAGATTTTAATTTTTCCATTAAAAAGTGACTATTCTAAATCACCATTAGACAATTATTGTCTCCTCTAAAGGTGTGTCTTATATAAGTAAAGACCAGCGACTGTGTGCATCACTAGGACAGAGAAGCTACTAGAGACCTATAGGAGGGACATAGTCTGAGAGCATTTCCCAGGCCCAGAAACAACTTCCAGTTTCCTCTCAACTTCATCCCCAGCTGCTCAGTTCCCGAAGGAAAACAAACAAAACATAGCTGATCTATGATCTAGAAGTGAGGACCATATTCTCTTTGGTTCACATTTTAGGCAGCAGGGGCCAAGTCACTGCAAAGAGTCTCTGCCTTGTTTATATGTAAACAATAATGCTATTGCTTAGTATTTACTTCAGTCTCTCAAGACAGATTCCAAAATAGAAGTCTTATTTCTTCAGGATTTTTCCTTTGTTGAGGAACATTTATTATAGGCACATTGCTGTGTTGACATCAAAAAAACAGAATTATAAATCAAAAAGTGAGATTCTGAATTCCTCACTGCAAAACTTTATAAAACTTGTGTAAGTTTCAGGATTCTGAATACAGATGTTTCAATGTATGAATATAATTATTACAGGATTTGAAAACATTTTAAAGATGCAGTAAACAAGGAAGGACACACATGATATTTTAATGCAATATATTACTCAAAGATATGTTTTTATCGCACAATTTTTCTTTTTATTTTGATGTTTTGTTTCATTTTGGTTTATTTTGCTTGGTTTTGCTATGGTTTTGTGAATGTATGTGAAGAGATTAAAGAGGGTGTTAACTGTATCTTTGGCTTTTATTTTTCTTATGAAGAAAGAGAAGGCAATAAATAAAACTTTTAAATTACCTTACATATGATGCCCTTATATTGAAAAAAAGTTAAAACTATAAAGTGTGACATACTGCTGCTTATGTGCAAACGTCAGATCCAGAACAAGATTTTGTACTCCTTATTCCTGAACTTTACGCATCTTGTTTTGAATAGTGCACACATTCCAAAAGTTATCAGCAGTATGTAGCTAAGAGATGTTTAAGTTTTGCTCAAGGCTCAAAAGCATTCTTCTGGGGTAGTTCCAATGTCAACTGCCTGCACAAAAGCAAACTCATTCCTGTAAAGCCTAAAGGACAAGACTGGTAGGACATATGAAGAGCAAAACTAATAGTCAGTATTCTCCAGATCTGTCATGAAATTATCCACATATCCCAGATTCTGGAAATTAGCATATGATGATGGAAAAACAGGTTCAGGGAATCTTGCCATGTGCTGTCATTCAAGTTAAAGTACTTATAAAAATTAGGCTTGCTTTGTGTAAAACAGGATTACATATTTACAACTCATTAGGGTGCTATTTTTTTCAAGAAAGTTTAAGCATTGTCACAATGTTGCAGAATATATTAAGTTCTCAGAATTACTATAGTCAAAGAGCTTTCATTTGTTTCCCAAATGCTCTTTCTAATTTTCTAGGGTGCAGAGAAGGACCCTGAAAATCTATATTTAATATCTCTACTAACTATTTGTATCAAGTGATTCAGTTACTCTGTGCAGTCTGTTATATCTTCTGTCACCTAAAAAAGTGGCTGTGGATCAATTAAAATTGTCTTTGCTGTTTCCCTATCTAGATTGGATTTCTAAAACTACTCATGATGAGAAAGGAGATGAACAAGAAAACAGTGATAAGTTTGTCTCACCACGAACAAATGGTCATCACTCCTTAAAGAGCTCCTCCCCAAGGCTGAGATAAAATCACCTGTGGCAGAGAATGATTGAGGGATTGAGTTAAACTCCCTGGATAAAGGATAGTGCTTGCCTGTCTCTCACCTCTGCACTAACAGTTTATTTCTTGACCTGCTGCTTAAGGTCTGAATACAGGTTTCAGTTTGCCTGTTTCTTGTTTATTTAATATTTTATGTCATTGATATTTTATTTTTCTCAAGACTGAAGAGAAATTAACCTCTGAGCTTCAGACTGACTTTTGAGTAAAATGAGGTACTCTTGTTTTCTTACAGAAGATACTGGACTTAGCACACAATTTAACAAGCTTCAGGTACTAATTTCAAAAATAGAACTGTTTCTTAATAGCACTCAGAAGAGGGCTGAGATGATAGTGTCTCACAGGAACAGCAAGGAGTGGTGCAACAACTCATGCATGCAGATTCCTTTTCCTTGTGTAGCAGAAGGTTAATGGATCCAAAGCACAGGCTAAGAATAATCTTTCTGAAAAAGGAAGAAGCAAAGAAAAGAATGAAGGCCTGCATTACTACATTAATTGGTAAGGGCACAGGTTAACAAAACAATGTCCCTCACATCTTTTCTTTTGACTTGCAAATCAGAGGCAATACCAGCAAGGAAACCAAAGACATTCTTTGGAAAATAGAAATGTTTAGGCAGGTTTGAAAACACTCCCTAAAAAGAGTGAAAATACTTTCTGAAGAGTGTAATTTTCTTATTTGAAAATGATACATGTTCTTAAACCAACAAATTGAAAGGCTGATATCCCAGCAGACCATGTTTGATTACTTGCCCAGAGTGCAACAAAAAGATAGGCTTGGAATTCTTTTATTTTCACAGACTAAAGAGACTTAGTCAGTGAGGAACTGAGTGCTTCACTTAACGTATTTCAAAATATCTTGGGACAAAATCCTATCCTTTAAAATTTTGGCTCTGAGTGTTAGTTGGAGGACAATAGTACTAATAAGAATGTAAGAGGCTTCGTGTCATACCATTTGTGTGGGATTTCACATCTCATTGTGAAAAGCAGCTGAGTTTTGATCCGATTTGATGCATGCTTATCAAAGAACAGTTAAAAAGATATGTTTATATATAAGATACCTTCTTTGTCTCTTTTGAGCAGTGAAATCTAATCTTACCTACTTATTTACAGAGTGAGACAGAAGTATTCCTCAGTGAATTATACAGAGAAGCCTGGGAATTTTGCCAAAGAGTACTGGTAGGTCTTCCAACTGGAAATGCATATATATTTTTATAATGCACATCTACTTTTGAGGAGACTGCTTGGTCTTTCAAAGTTATTAAAGTTATTTAAGGAATTTTCTTGTGCCCTTGTCTGTTCCATATGCAAAACTTCAAAATTACGGCTGAACACCCTATGCTTTGAACCAACATTGCTTATGCTTAAAATAACAGGCATGCAAAAGATGACACAAATGAAATCAAATAACTAAGTCATTAGATATATTTTGAAAGATTTAAATATAATTTACAAAATTAAACCTGTATTATAGTATTTGCTAAAGAGATGATGATAAATTATGAGGCACAAAACGACTGCTTCACTCAACAGAACAAACAAAAACAAAATTAAAAAAAATGTAGTCTTAAGTAGTATGATACTTTTTTAGTGTAAAATAATGTTTCCTCATATTTTTTATTGTTTATCTCTACTTCAAAGATCAATTCAGACTTTTTTCATCATTGTTTTTCTACATTCAGCAATTTAGATAGAAGTCTTTCATTAAATGAGTCTGAAAAAAGAAATAGTTTTCTCTGGATGAATATCTGAGAACTGAATTTCTAAATGTATACTCATAGTTTGGCTAGCCTAAAGAGACAGAATGATAGATTGTTGGTTACTATCCACTGCTCATATTTACAGTAGGTTTCAATTCTATACAGGACATACAACTTTCAGAAAAATGTTGGGTGTGTCTATACAAAGGGAAATGATCAGGGGACTAGAGCACCTTCCCTTTGTGGGCAGGCTCAGGGAACTGGTGCTATTCAGGGTGGAGAAGATATGATTCTGAGAGGGTCTTATAGCAGCCTTCCAGTACCTAAAGGGTGCCTCTGAAAAAGCTGGAGTGGGGTTTTTCACAAGGGCGTGATTGGACAAGGAAGAATGACTTCAAACTGGAAGAGAATAAATTAAAATTAGATATTGGGAAGAAATTAGGAAATTTTTACTATTAATCTGGTGAGGCACTGGAACAGGGAAGTTGTGGATGCACCAGTTGCCCAGAGAAGATGTGGATGATCCATACCTGGAAGTATACAAGGCCAGGTTGGATGAGGCTTTGGGCAACCTTGTCTAATGAAAAATGTCCCATGGTGGGATGGGTGAAACAAGATGATCTTTAAGATCCCTTCCAACTCAAATGATTCTCTAAGACTCCATACATATATGTATACAGTCGTTTATAAAGTTATTTCACTGCTGTCTGTTATACTTCATCTAGTGGGGTTTTTTTGTAAGATACAGTGTATTCATAGTAAAAACTGTGTTTCTGAACATCAGCATAGTTGTTTTTAATTCTTGGTATATGACATTCAGAAAGAACACCCCAAATGTGTTATTTGCATTATTCTTGCACAAAATAAACTGGAGGGAAAATCTGAATTTCCACTTCTTAGCTAAAATATTTTGAAGATTGTCATTGACTCAAACATTTCTTCTTTCTTGCCCATCATTGTTTAATCTGAAAATGGCACAAGGAATAAAGATTAGCGTGAAGAACAGTCTCTTGCTTTCAGTATAAAAGAATCTAAGCATTTCTCAACCCTCTGATGGAGAATGTGGGGATGATCTTCATATTCTGGTTTGATTGAAGAGAAAAATTTAAATATTATTGTTTAACTGGGAAAAGGCAATCAAACTATTTAATTAGAAACATCTCTGTTTTGCAGTACCTAGAACTCTGTTACCAATGAAGCTTTTTCTTGTAAGATCACTTGTACATGAATGAGGTGAGCTGCTATATGTAACATGAAAACAAACAGAAGAACATAAATTTTCTTGTTAACTGCACTAAGTGATTGGATATATCATATATTACATACAAAATGAAATTTAGTACATAATGTAAAAAAGCATATTTGTTAAAGTTTCTTAAACATGTGTCTTTCTCTTCAGTCTTAGAAAAATTTTCTAATGAGAGAATTTTCTTTTGTGTTTGCTTTTAGAGTTATTTTGTACTTCAGAATTAAATTCAGGGGGGTTTAACCACTGTTCACATGGCCAAGCTGAATGTATCACATTGGTATAAGAAAATAGGTGAGAAGCTAGAAACAAAAGTATTTCATTTTTTAAATTCACAAGAGCTACTGAATTCCAAAACTAATATGGATTATAGAGAGTTTAAAAAAGTCTATCTATATCAGCTACATCCAGTAAATCATTTTGTGACTACTTCTTTGTATCTTTTCCAAGGCAAGATCCTATTGGTAGGGAAAATACATTGTATTCAGGTAAGTCAAAGGATTACAAGACATAGGGTATTCAGAGAAATACTGGTTGGTGTTTCTTTTTCCCTTTAAAAAACTCAGTAGCTCGCACTTATTAATTGTTTTTGAACTTTAAATATCATGTTTTCTCATAAATTGTTATTGTGGTGATGAGTTTTGACTGCTCATGACTTTTCCAAACATACACAATTGGTTGTTGTAAGGGAGGTAGGGGGAGGTTATAAAATATCCTCTCCTTTCTGTCCAAGAAGAGAGATATGAACAGTAGTGTAGTCTGACAACCTCTTAGAAACCAAACTTCAGTTAGGCAGTAAGAAAAATGAGCAACAATGCACCTGTAGGGCAACTCACCCAATGCCCTGCCTGCATCAGACTGCCAAGACACTTGATAATTCTGCATTGTCTGAGAGCAACAGGTCACTGTGCAAATGCACTTTGAATATATGTAAGACTCACACCACCCCTTGGTTCCACAATGTCAGTGTGATTTGAAACAATCCTACCAAATATGGATAACAAGGGCAGCATCTTGCCTGCACTGATGGTGGCATCGAGGGGCAAAGGGCCAGGAGGCAGGGTGTCTGTGACATTGATCAAAGGTCAGGGTGATAAGTTACAGCATTTTTCTGTCATTAAAACAGTATTTTCAAATAATGAAGAAATGAAAAACAGAGGAAGTGCCCACAGATGTTAAGTGTATTTGGATGTGTTGTAATATATGACAAATTTCCAGACTGCAGATAATTTTTGATATCAAATATGTCCCAAAACAACCTAAGAACTACTCTGAACTAGGCAGAAATAGCTGTGGCAGCTGAATTACTCTGTGACTGCTAAACAATAACAAAAATTATTTTGCTGATGAGATCAACTACAAATTTAAAGGTGCAGAAGGGTACCTGTTAATAAATATAAAATTCTGTTTGAGCTAAACTTGAGGATAAAGTTCATGGGGAAAGTTCTCAAGCTATTTATTATGCTTACAACTCTAGTCTGAATAGTCAAGCCATTGATTCCTCTAACTATAAAAAATGTCTTTCTTTGAAAGATTAATTTGTTTATAAGCCTAAACCACCAGAGAAATATGTTCTTAGTGCAGAGGTAGCTGCATATTCCCGTTTTTTATTTGAAATTCTCAGTCACTCGTTTTTGTGCTGCAATTATTAGATATTTTCTTAATGTGTGTGTGTGAAAATGTGCATATCTGTTTATATTTTCTCTGCCATTTTCACAATCAAGATCAAACTCTTTATCTTGTACAGTTTATAAAATCAGCCAGACTAATTTTAATCTTAAAGTGATGAAATAATTTCAAGTCAAGCCATTCCAAGAGTATTTGTATCTACATGAAAAGTTAATCTGTATTAAGGGATTTTTGGAAAAGAAGATGTAGAGAGGTGTCTTTCCTCTACATGTGTACTTTATAGAACCCGGCAAGATATCTGCTCACTGGTATGAGCAGTCCTATCAATGTGTTTTGCTGTCTATACAAAATTCAGAATACTTTCTATGTTGAATTTTAAAATACAAATATATTTGTATGTGAACTATGTTTTTTGGTTTATGATCAAATAGCAATAAGAGCATATTTCATTTACGTTTTCATTTTTACTAGCTCTGATCACTCATTTTGTCATCTGTAAATAACAGACTACAAAAAAACATAAGTTTCTGATAGCTAGATAAAAATTAGCCTTCCAGATGTTCATCTTCAGGATGTTTCTCTGTGACATTATCACTATCCTTTATTTCACTGTAAAAGTGTACATATTATTTCCTGTTACTCCCCCAGTAGATTCCTCTAGTGTTACACCTCCCAGTTCTCAAGAACAGACCAGATGCAAGAAATCAAGCCTTAGGCTACTAGCCCTTATCGCTTGTCAGTGTAGGCATCAATGAAACTACCAAGAGAAACCAAGCTTAAATATATTAGGGCTCTGGGACAAGGCTGAAGAGGTCAGGTTAGGAGCCAAGGCAGGTCTCTATTATTTTGTCAGTAAAGCAAAAAGGCTCAGGTAGGAGCAGAGATACCCTGTAGGTCAACATCTGAGTGCACAGCAGGTGCTATGTGCAAAGCTTTGGTTTTTATGCCACTAAACATTCTGTGAAGAATGAGAAAGTGTTGGGAGATAACAATACCTGACAAAGAAAAACAGCACCCAGATTGCCAGTAGGTCTGCTAACCTTCTGAGGTAGAGTTTAAACTGGGTTTGCTGTGGCATAGTGCCTAATTGACAACCTACATATTCTGTCACTATGGTAAACAGAGTAAAGACTCCAAACACATATTTATGTGTTTTATCACAGCAGTAGGCAGCGGATTCTGTGGCAGGTGAAGTGAGGAATGGGGTCTCTGGGAATTGCAGTTTATTATCACAATCATATAGCATTAGTTAATTGCATTAAAATTTGAAGACAGGCATGTTTGTGGTTTGACTTGTTTTTAATGAGTGCTACATTCTTGTGGTGGTTTTGCACTGTGGGTTCTAAAAATAAGATAAAATTTGATAGTCCCTGTAAAAAGGCAAACCAATACAGGAGACTGCACCCTAATGTGGTCAATGTTTTCCATTTATGAGTGAATCTCCCTGCAACATCAGATTACAGATACGTGTAGGAGTTCATTCACTTCTTAATTTTCTGATTGAAAGAAGAAATTTCAACCTTTTTCCTTTTATCAAATTATGTGCATAGTTGAAGAATAACAGACTCATATGCTCATATATTGTTTTTACCCTTCTATATGTAAGAGGTGAATGTTTATTTTTTGGCCCAGCTGATGAATATCTGTCTGTTTGGTATCATCAGTTTTGGAGTAAGTAGGTTTGACATGATCAGTTTTGTGCGAACACCCTCTAAGACAGATTTCACTGTCCTGTTCATACACGCAGCTGCATCCATATTTGGATCTTACCAGACATAATTTCAGTAAGAGGTAGCTCTCAGGTCAACTATGCAAAGAAAGTTTGCCCTGAGAAAGAGAGAAAAAGACTGCAAGATAGAAATCATAAGGGTGAAATAAATGAAATATACCAAGACCATAAAAGAAATACTTGGAACCTTAAGAGGGAGAGACCTTTATAAGAGAGGGGTAGGTACTGTATCTTCTGTAGCTATCAAAAAAAATAAACAAACCAAAAAAAAAAAAAAACCAAAAAAAAACCAAACCAAAACAAAGATAAAATGGGAAACTTTGTGTTACTAATGCAATATCTTTTTCTCTATTTTACATTAAATTTTGAATTCAAACACACACAATATTGGAAAAGAAATATCTGTGAAAAAGCCTGGTAGTGCAATTAAGTGTTGAATAACAGTTTTTTGACTATTATTTGGACTACTTCCAAATAAATGCTCTGAAGATGCTAGAGGATTTGCCACTTTCCAATGGTTGAAAGTGGCAGAGTTCCCCAGTGAGTCAGCTTTCTTTCATAGACAAGAGCTACATAGATCTGGGGCCAGCAGTGGTTTGGATGTGTCTTAGAACATAATTTTGCATAAAAAGAATGTTTGAGAATCTGCACTATGTGTGCATCACTTTCACTTTTCTAAACAATTCATTGAAGGGATGAAGGGAAATCTCTCTGTGTTGTTCGCCTACAGTTTTTAAAATGGTTTGTTGACTGTTGGAGCCACCAAATAGTGTTGCCTGAATAGGACAAGTAATGGAATTTTCCTGCAAAACAGAAATATGAGGTTTTCTAAAATCTGTGAGTAAGTAGGTACTACTACATAAACAGCTTCTCAGGGAATTATATGTTTGTCCATAGCTTTTAGTGAAGGAATAATATATGGATCAATATATGTCCTGTATATGCAAGATGCATTTTAGTGCAAGTGGTGTATTATACCTCAAAGAATTTAACAGTACCCCTAACAGCTGTGTAAACTTTATATGGAAATATACTCTGATTTTTCAGCAGTTTCCTCCATTCCCAGATGTTCCCAGATGCCTGATACTTTGAACAGAATGTGTCATAGCACGTTCATCAATTTGTATGCACCATTATACATAAGTTGTATTTAAACATGATTAAAAAAGATAAAACTTAGGAAAACCTTAAATGTGAATACATCATTATGCATTAATACAACATAATATATGTCTTCAGAATATAATTTAACCTGCCTTAAAAAAAAAGCTCATCATTGCCATATTTCAACAATGTTTGACATGTGAGCCTGTTAATAACAATGGCTCCATAAAAATTGCATTGAGGAAGTTGAATAGTTACTTCACTGCCTTTGACTAAAGTTTGCTGATATGAAGTTTCTAATTGTCAGCTCTAAGCTTTCAGAGTCAGGCTGGGTCCTTTCAACTTCCCAAACCATCACCAGTAAATTGGACCTTGTCAGCCATACTATGATCTGAATTATGCATTTTTTTCCTACCAATTTCCTTCTTCAATAACATTCCAAAAGACTTTTCATGCAAAAGTATGGGTATAATTTGTGTTCCAGGATGTTGACTATTTGTGAAATCAAGCTATATACAAAGAAATCGACAAGTGAGCTGAATTCAGCTGTTATGGGGAATATTTCTGCAAAATTACAAGTCCAGAGAGCAAAGGAAGACCTCATGCCATTGAAGAAAAGAAAGGGTCTATTTCCCAGAGTTTCCCACTGTCAGCAAGTGAAATCATTGGGCTTTGGAAAGCTTTGCATTTACTAGCACAGCAGAAAAGTAGTCAGTCATTTATTATATATATTGCTTCACCGTGTAATCTCTTATTGTTTAGCAGTAGTAGAACTGTCAGATTAAAAATAAATATTTCATGACTTGTAACAGTAATGAGTTCTTGCTTTGATGTATAATCCATTATTAAACTCACCAAATGTTTTTTAGGCTAACTTATGTGGGTCAGCATTAGGCCTTTGTAAAACACAGCTTTCTAGCCAGATGGTTAGAGGTTGTCATTAAATTAGCCTGAATCAGCCGGTATCCCATCAGTTAATCTCACGTACTATAAATGGCAGATGAGTATTCTTTGTACTGATTATACAACTTACAGCATCTGCCCATTTTCTGCTTGACTGGGTCCTGTCTGAAATGGTCATTTCCCCAAACCTGCTAGAGCCAATCAAAAACCTGCCCAGTTTGCAAGAAGATTGCAGGCATATGGCTATCTGGCTTATATTTTCACCATAGGGTACTTAGCTATTATGTATGAGTATGGGAAACCATGTAGGATAAACTCATTAAAGTGCTGAGCAGTAAGAATTACGGCCATGTTAGGCATAATGACAGCACTGCAGAAATCGCTCATCTGTGTATATTTTCCAGTTGAATGGTTATTTTATGAATGGCATTTGGTTTCTTATGATGTGGGAGAAAGCTGACATTCTTGAATTATTTGATTCATATGAATGTAGTTAAACTTTCTTGCAATCATAAGGTTCTTGTTATGCCGTTTGGGAGCACAGATTTGTATTGTACACATAGATTTCTAAAATAAAAACCCACAATTTGAGAACAAAATTACTTGAAAAATAGGCAAAAAGTTGGATTCAACCATCCTCAGACAGTTACTGTGTAAATAACACACTATCAATTATTTTCCCATATTCCTTCTGCAGGAATATTGAACAGAAGCAAAACTTCTACATGGATGCTAAGAATACAACCTTAACAAGACAAGTTGCAATCTTATTAACAGTGATAATCACAAGTAGTCTCCATATTTTATTTTCCTAAATAATAACTCTTAGGTAGATGTCAAGTAACAAAAAAATTAATTTCTGAAGTATGTCTTTGCTTATGCAAATATCATACTTGACACTATGGTACAGTAGATAGAGTAATTGCAGTATGGTGGCAACCAACAGCGGTAGTGGATTAAAGAAGCATTTATAAGACAAAACTGTTGAACTTCTAGTAGCAATAATTAAAAAAAAAAGTAGGTACTTCAGAGATCTTAAGATTTATATGTTACATGATAATATTACAGATGTATGTTGTAATAGTGTTGTACCTGCTTTTCATTATTTAACTGGAAATGGAAAGCAAAATTTCTTTCTCTGCACTTCACCTGAAGAGCATAAAAATGTTCATAAATTACATTTAGAAGTTTTATTCATATTGTTGAACAAATATGTCTATTTTCTTAGGAAACAGAAACAGTCACCTGTGGAAACATTCTCTAAATTTGTAAATTCTAGAAGTAATTACAGGGTTAAATAGAAGATTCTTAGCACAAGAATAGTCTTAGACTGCACGCACATTGAAAATATAACTTCATTTATGCCACTGCTTTCTATTCTGTGGCAGACCAATTATGTGGATGAGATGTTTCACAGAGAAATGCTTTTATCCAAAGCAGAGATTCATAGAGCAATCTGTCTAAAGGAGACATTGCTGATTCCCAAGTTATACCCTTGAGTAGGAAGGTTAATAACACCTATGATTTATTTTATATACTTATTATAAGGCAAATTAAATTTCATTTTCTGACAGTTTGCATCTACATCAAACATCCAGAAATGGAAAAGTGAGACAATTAGAAAAATTGTTCCTATATTCCTTTATTGGAACACCCAGTAAGAGCTGGCAGTCCATGGAAACAGTTCCCACATCAGCTGGTCATCCAGCTCCAAGCTTTCCCACAGAAGAATTAGTTCTAATCAGGTTATAATAAGAACAATGTGTTCAGATTAGCAGTGTATAATCCCCTTTCCATACCTCAGGAAACTTGTAAAAGATTAATTAGCCATTAAACTTCCATGAAATGTAATGATAAAAAAAAATGCTCTTATTTGGATACAAAGAGTCTGAAACCAACCTGACAGACCTACTGATAACAAATCTCAGTGTGCTTATTGCCAAAACCCACTTTTTTTTCCCCACTGAGCAATATGCAGACCTTAAGAACATTTTCTTGGGTAAGAAAAAGCCCTGAACAACTCTCAGAAAAAATTATGCCACAGGAATCATGCTCAAATCAGATATTTTCTCTAGGAGAGAAACCACAACAACATTTATAGGGCAGGATTACATTTTTAGAGAGGCTCCTACAAAACCTACCAAGGAAGACAAGGCAATCATGTCCATAGTTCAATAACTGGAAGATTGGACAGATCCAGCTGAGATTTAAACTGCAAGTTCCAGTGAGACTACACAGCCTTCACTTTGGTCTTTAGTACTCCAGCCACTCCCACGAACATCACTTCCAATCATTTTCAGCAAACCATCCATGTCTGAGCCTTACACAGAACACACATTGAAGCAAAAACTGAAGTGTTTTCCCTGCCTGCAGCCACCCCCTCTCTGAACAGAAAGGGTTGGAAACAAGGTGCACAGAGCACCAAGGGATCTCTGCTGAGCACCTTGTGGAACTCACATTCAACAATTATTTGGTGGCTCAAGTGCAGCCCCTTCATCCTTTGTGGTGGGAACAGTAACAGCTCAGGATCCCAGAATCAGGAATGTCCAGAAATATTGAATTAGAACAAAGCTCTTTAAGCCAAGCAGTGCAGTGGTTTCCATGATGGAATGTGAAGCCAACATACCTGGAAAGGTTTATCTGGTGCCTGGAGCTGGATGTGACACTTGCTGGGCGAGTACCAGCTGCTGATGGACAAGTAGTTGGGCAAATATTGATCCCCAGAGGGTTTCCCATCAATTGCTATCACTTTGGTCTTAAAAAAAAAAAAGTTACATTTGAATGTTATGTATAGAAAGCTCATTTTGTTCTTTCTTAATCTCTACTCTCTTCTCCCATTTTATACCTTACACCTTTCACCTTTTGACATCTTTACTCCCCAAATATTGGAACCCTCTAACATGTTAAGCTGTATTTGGAGAAGCATCTTTTCTTGGTGGTTATCAACATCAGATCTCTCAGCAGCAAGAAACAAGCCCGTGTTTGCTGTGTTGAAACCCAGAAGCTGAAGCTAAAAGGCACTGATTTCCTGTTTGTAGCACTGATTTATAAAGTGCAGGTTTGACAAGATTACTTACATTAAAGCCTGCTAATCCTATAAGGAGCTTGTACCCACCTCCAGCCAGACATATTGGGCAGCTGTGGGGATGGAGGGGATTTCAAACTCCACTAGGCCATTCCTTGAGACCAGTTCACTTGTGTAAACATTGTCCTTGGGTGTGAGCTCAGCTTTAATTCGGATGGTGACTCTGTCAGCTGGACTTCCATCGGGGTAAGTGACTTCTACCTGCACAGTGGGGCAGTTATAGAACAATTTGCTTTAAATTATCAGCAATTCCAATCAATGACAGGTGGGGAAAAAAAATCACTTCAAACCAGCCACATGTCCATGGCTCTGCTTTTAATCTCACCTTGCCTTTGTAAGGCAGCCCAGGTTTGAACTGTTTTCTGGTGTCCTTGGAGTACTTGATATCAATCAGCTGCTTCTGGACAGGTGTGGAGTCATCAAAGGTCACCTGCTTGCTGCCATCAGAGCTGATCACCGTGGCCCAGATGTTGACAGTGCCTCGGAAGTGCTCGGGCACATCTGCTGGCATCATGTCTTTGACACACACATCAAACACGGCAGAGCCATCGATCTGTGAGTGGGGAGCACAAAGGGAAGGTGCATTTCACACCCAGACAGGGCCCAGAAACCACAGCTGAATCACAGGAGCCTGGTGGGAGTGGGAGAGGGAAAGGGGAGAGGGAAAGGGGAGAGGGAAAGGGGAGAGGGAAAGGGGAGAGGGAAAGGGGAGAGGGAAAGGGGAGAGGCAAAGGGGAGA
>JANRGV010000051.1:68772716-68782810 GCA_024734035.1 Alethe castanea
TATATATATATATATATATGTATGTATGTATGTATGAATTTGTGAAATTTACAGTCCTAAGATGATATGGCTTTTAGAATTTTGTGGTGGTGTGTAAGGACAAATTAGATAAATGTGTGTCAATAGATCAATATACAGATGAACTGCTTTGCTGATCTCTCCTGCCAACAGTAGATAAATAGTAACTTAAAATTCTGAAAACATAATTATAGGACTCGAATCTAAAGATTATTTCATTTACACCTTCGAGAAAGCTGTATCTTTCTTGTGCAATGAAGGATTTTGCTTTATTTTTTATTTATTTATTTATTTAGTAGATTAGTTAGTTTGTATGTATTTATTTATACTGTTTTGAAGGGTAAATTTATCCTTAATATTGTCAAAATAATATAATAGTAACATAACATATTAATATAACAAAATATTATCATATTATAGGTGTTTACATGCCTGAGAAGTTCTGATTGAGAATTAAACTAGAATCATTACTAATTTATTCAGTTTTGCTTACTTTACCAGTATTTTCCTTGCTGACTTCAGCTGAACAGGAAGTTTGCCCTTCCCTCCCCTATTCCCCTTCCACTCTCCTCCTGCTTTTACAGTTTATTTTGTTCTGTTGACAAAGAAAATTCCTGCTAGCTCTTGCTTGTGGATACATTCTTTTATCATCAAATTGGAGAATTATGTTATGTCTTAAACAACAAAACAGGCCTTTGAATCTCAAATAATTGCCCTTCATTTTATAGAACTGCATTGGCAGTATTTCAAAGCCATGTCTGCAAGCATCTTAAAATCTTTCACACTGCTATGATATGATGAATAAAAACTTCAGGTGTTTTGGCTTATCCGAGAAGCAGGTGGTCGTTTACTGCAACCTTAATTACTAGCTGAAAAAATCATCCACCTGAGAGCAGTGAATGAAAGACTAGACTTTAGAACTTGCTGTCATGAGGAAGAAGGAAAAAGGAGTAAACATAAGAATATTTATGCAAGAAAATTGAAACAGGACAGATACAAAATGTTTGAAAGTTTTTGCTTCATTTTGAAAATCTTTAAATTAGCTACTGACTTGTTTTGACAGTCACCATACAGTCTGCTTCTCTAATCTTCATATTATTGTGGTTTAGAAAAATACATCTAAATAGAAATAGACATGTAATTCTCCTATCTTAATGATACTTTAAATGTTGCAACCAAGATAACTACCTTAGTGTGCTCTTTAAGTCTATTCTGGAGAACAAGATCACAGAATCACAGATTGAGGTTGGAAGGGATCTCTGGAGCTCATCTAGTTCAACCACTCTGCTTAGCAAAGGCCACCTAGATTTAGCTGTCCAGGATCACCTCCAGATGGCTTCACAGCCTCTCTTAACCTCTGTAGAGTTCAGTCACCCTAACAGTGAAGAAGTGCTTCCTGATATTCAGAGGGACTATTCTCTGACTCAATTTGTGCCCATTGCCTCCAGACCTGTCCCTTGGCACATCTGTAAGTATTTGGCCCTGTCTTCTTTCCAGCCTCCTCTCAGCTTTTTGTATACACTGAAAAAATCCACTCAAGTCTTCTCTTCTCTAGGATAAGCACTCAGCCTTTTTTCACAGGGAAGATGTCTTCAGTTTGTCTGTGTCTCTCACAATGAGAAGGCTAGAAACAGACATAGAGCTCCATCAGCGTTAAGCAGAGGGATCACCTCTCTCAATCTTCTGACATCATTCCTAATGCAGCCTAGGATATTGCTAGACACTGTGTGGCAAGGGCACATCACTGTCTCACGGTTTGCCTTCTGCTAGACCTCATCTACATTTAATATGATAAACTGCATTCTAAAATATCTTATTTCTCTCCATTGCCATTGAAGAAAATTTAAAGTACATTAGTAGATATAACAGCATGTAGAACAACTTTTTACTCTAATGCCAGTTGGAAGTTTGCCTGAATTTCAGAGCATCTCAGGTAGGATTAAACATCTGTTCCTAAACACTGAATGTCGTCAGTTGACTGTATACAGAAGTCTCATGCCTGCACTATAAGCACCTGAGACATCTGCAGAAGGGCACACAGGTCTATTCTTCTCTGGAAAGGAGGGTGGTAATCAAGGAAAATACTCTAGATATCTAAAATTGTATTAGATCTGTTTTTAAGAAATTTGTCTTCATGCTTGGTGTGGAAGTCCAGCAGGTGACAATTAACATTTCCAACACATACCAAAATTTAATCAACATTCAATTGCATGTGCTGGAAAAATCATACTATTTCAAACATGCCAAATAAACCCAGCAGATCTGAATCAGGATTTGTGGAAAACACTTGACTTACAAGAAGGAAACCTGGAATGGTATTCTAGGATCTGTTAAATGGTACTAGACATCATTTGTACAAACAATGCAATCAAGGCATAAGTATTTATATTTGAGCTCTAGATAAGGATCAGTCACAGAATCTGGCTGGTCTCCAACAGCCTCTCCTCTAACAGCTGCTCCAGAAAGGCACAAGTTTAACATAAATCTTCTGTTTAACCTATATTGAATAATCCAGACATCTCAAGTAGCACTAATGCTTTGGTCAAAAGTGCATACATAATCAAAGCTCTTTACCGTTTGACTTTTCCCTAGGATATCTGATATAGGACAAGAAGATAGTACTTGGTATGCATGAGAATATCAAGAGAAGGATTTATCTTGAGTGAAACCTGGCTTCTAGGCAGAGTGTCCTAAATCATCTTAAATAGACAGAGCATGTGTGATCAAATTAATCAAGCCTGCAGCAAATACATGCAGTAAAGGCTTTCTCGAACAGTTTCATCACAGAAACTATTTATAGGCTATTAGCAGCTTTGTAGAACTGTTGGCAGAAGTTAATGTGAGATTAAAGCACTGATGTTAGTTGAGGTGTGATGGATGTTCAAGAACACTGAACATTACTAGACAGAAAAATTAGGACTTGCAGAAATGCTACATTTTTCCAGGCAGCAGCTAGAGGTTTGATAGGATAGCTCACCTCATCTGAAATGGCTGGGCAGATGAAGTTCAATTTTGCCTTAAGTTAGTTTCATTGCTACTAGAAGCCTACAAATATACAACTTGAAATATTGACAGAGCAGGAAGTCAGGTGAATTCCTTCTAAACATCACTGCACAAATATGTCTCATTTTAGGCGTGTTTCTCTAGACTTGAATCCAATGCAAGATCCTACATATTTGTATTTCTTCAGAAGCTGACAGGGAACTACTGGCTTATGCATCAAAATCTTAGCAAAACCTTTTTATGTGTAACTACCTCACTGGAAAAAGCATACATCTGAAAGAGACGTATTTTTATTCTGTCAGCAGGTGGTTTGTTTTTTCTGCAATGAGTGATATTAATAGTAATGCCAACACTATGAAATTAATTACAATTTTTATTGCAAAAAAATGGATTTGTGATTTGTATGACATGCCATAATTGCAGATGATTTTTTAGTACTGAGGTCTTTTTCATAAACAAAAATATCTCTTCAGCTACGTATACATAGGCAAGTGAAGATGTTAATTTTTCATTTGACAGGGACAAATTTTTGGATGTTTCTGCCACAAAAGATTTCTTTATTAACTGTTACTATCTTATCTAATTTTCTGGAAAAGACAGATACTCTAAGACAAACAATAAAAACGTTTTTTAAAAGGCAGCATTTCCTTCCTTGTATCTCAAGTGGCAGGTGCTAATCTTACTTTTTAAAGGCACTCGTTATCAGGTGTTTGAGTGAATTGATTTGAACTATGCCAGCCTTCTAGTGAAGCAATTATATGCTTGTGGTTCTTTTGATGGCTATAATAGACTAAAACAATATTTATTTTTCTCATCTTATATCAACAATTACAGGACAAGAAGACATACATGTGTTTTAAATAGCACTACTTGTCTCTAAAAGTGCAACTACTTTTATAATATACATAGAGGTAAAAGGCAGAATTTGCTGTATGAAAAATTTCATGCTGTGTCAGTCTATTCATCCTAAGAAGCTCAATTTGAATAGAAAGCATGCCACATACCATTGTAATGTTAGTCCTTCCAGACCCTTGAGTGTCCAATTAAGAGAGTATGAACTGAATTGACACATGAGATTGTCTCTGAAATTACTGTCTGTTTTCTTGAGTCCTTTGTCTGATTCTAAATATTAAGAGAGGCTGGAAATTAATTGAGGAAGCAGAATTCTGAGGGACATTTTCAGATGGTCATTTTGTTACTGTAAAATTGTGAATGCAAATTAGAACATAAACCTGGGAAAAATAACTCATTATTGAAAAGGCCTGAGATAAAAAGCAATGAGTATGATATGCTAAGAAATGTTGGTATAAAGTACACAAAAACTCTGTATAAAAGCAGATATAAGTTGTCAAGGTCAAAGAGAATATGAGTATGGACAAAGATTAAGGGAAAAGAGAAAACTGATTTAAATTGGCAATATTTAGATGCAGTTTGGGAATCAGTACAAAAGATCCATCATAAACTAAATAAGTTTACTGCATGGTCTTTCAGAAGGTTATATAATTAATATTAATTTAAGTCAGATCTAGGAATTTCTATGTGATATCAAAGTAGAATATAATGAATTTTTAATAAAAGAAAATATCCATGGCCTCAAAAAAAGATACATTGCTAGCACAACAGTGACTGCAGACAAGATTCCCTGTTCCATCGCACACACTTGTTTCCTATCAAGCACAACTACTGTGGAAAGTGGGACCAGTACTCAGTACTGAATTGTATCAAAGCACACACCACCAGTTTTTTATACAGTAGTCAAGACTTCACCAAAGTGTTTAAAACAAGAAAGCAGTATGCTAAAACTAATTAGAGTATCCCCAAGTTAGTGGTTGAAACAGCCCAAACAGCCCTCACCCCTGACAATATTGGGCTGGCCACCACTGATCAGACAGCCTTTCTGTCTGATCCAGAAGTTGCTTGGGCCCGTTCCTCCACCTTCTCAAAAATACCCTGAGGCTGTCTTATTAATTCTCAGTGATTGTTATAAAAGTGAGACTCAAAAAATGCTTATATTGTGTTGAGAGTCAGGGATCAGGACCCAGAAGTGAACTGAAAATGAAGTTATTTAAATGTACAGATTTACACTTTAATACACTTGTTACAAAGTCCTTCAAACAGTAGTGTGCAGGAGAACACTGTTTGGTATGCTATCATACTAGTGACAACCTGAAAAATAGAGGGCAACAACCTGAACTCTGGTACTGATGTTATTTTGATCAAGGCCAAGCTGGATTGCAGAATATGCAAAGTTATACCAGCTGACCAGACAACAGCCTCTAGCACGTTATACAGAGTAAAATAGATGGAGTCTTGCAGGGTGCTTATATGCGTAGAATGACAAAATTGCACTTGTAGCACCCTACTTATTTTCATATGGACAGTACAGTAACGTATGTAAGGGGAAGTCTACAGTTTTCTGTTCACCAAGTGCATTTATCATTCTGATCTTTGTATTTTAATGTATTGTTCCATTTATTTAAAACCATTCATTACACACTACTACTTAGTAGTACCTCTACACGCCAGCTTTGCATATACATTTGCAACTGTTACAGTAGTACAGTAAGAAGACCTTGATTTTTCAGAAATATTTTTATAATGTTACCCCTTGCTTTCCTTTTGGCAAGTCAGCTAATTTTTATATTAGGAAGAGTCCAAGGCTGCTCATTAGAATCCCTTAGTTATACAAAAAAATGACTGATAAGCATCTTAAATACAATATCAAAATTGAATATCATCCTCTGACAGGTCCCAAAACATACATTGTCAGCAAAACTTATAGAACATTTAAGTGTTTTAGCACAGTTCTGCGACCAGAAACCTTTGAAGTGAGTTTGTATTAGGTTAAGTGATGAGAAGTTCATCTGCACCCAAAAAAGAAGGCAGAGAGAAACAAGCACAGGAACAATAACTTGTGTCATAACCTGTCCTTGCTGCTCCCAGGCACACGTAGGAGAGCTACCACCCCATAAAAGGCCCTTCCTCACAAACCCAGAAGAGCACAGGGACACAGCAGCAGGCAGAAACCAAACTGCAGACTCCCAAGGAATGAATGCCTTGTCCAAGCCACTCCCAGGCTCTGTCCCAGCAGACCCATCAACCTCATTGGCAACACATGAAACCCATCAGGATGTATCATCAGAACCAGCTCTCCAGAGCACTTTGCCATCTTTGGGATAGGTTATGAGATATATTGTGGGATTTAGGGAAAAAGCATTTGGGAATTATGCAGATCTAACTATGGAATGCTTAAAGGAGACATCAAAAGTAGAAAAAAAAGAAGTTTGAGTGCATTGTGGGGAACCAAGTATAGGGAAACAGAGGGATAAGGGGAATAAAAAAGGTCCATTTGCATTTAAGAAGAGGCTGAAGAGCTTGCTTGTTTGGCCTTGCCCTGTGCCTGCTATAGTCATGTCTCTTCATTAAACTCCTCCTTGATTATTTTCTGGCAAGGAGCTCTGTACTCTTTATGCATGTGTGTGCATGGGGGGGCGTGGGTATCTATACTATCAGCAAGAGGAATGAATTCAGGTCAGTGAGTTAGTCTGTGATCACTGCTGGAGAGAGATCAAGACAGGCTAGTGGGTAAAAATACTTGAGAGTGGGATGGAGTGTAGATCCCCAAGGCCCAGCTCTGACAGTGGGAACACCTGTGAACCTCTAAGAGAGACAGCATGATTGAGTAGGGGGAAAGATGTAGGACCAGGAGAGTAGTGGTGTGAGGGTGAGATAGCCTGCAATGCCTAATGCCACAAGGAGCTGATGTCTTGGGAAATTATATGGCAAGTTACCATCAAGAGGGGAGACTGGGATTCAGGGATAGCAACAGGGCATGCTGTGAGGCCAGTTGCTGGAGTGAATCACCCTGTACATATGTACAGGTACATATTCTCAGCAGTAAACCTCCATCCTGCTGAGACAGAGAGGGAAGCAGGATGAGGCAATAGGTGTTTCCTGTGTTCCTGAGAGCCATCTCCAATCTGTGTGTCCAGCCATGGGTATGAGTGTGTGTAGGTGTGGATGTGTGGTGTACCTGCTACCAACACGTGCTCAGCCTCATTGACGGACAGATTAGGGATTAAGAAGAGCAAGAGGAAACCTGGGCCCTAGAGTAGCACCCCTTGTCACAGGAGGTTCAGTTCACATTAGAGAAAGAGCCTTCTACATTCCCAAACTCATATGATCGGCTGTTTTTTTTTATAAAACTATGACATTGTTTCTTAAGGACTGTCAGCTTGCAGATCAAGCTCCTCACAAGCAGCAGGATTTATGTGATATTTTGAACATGCCATGAGAGCAGAATATGCTGGATTATAAATTAAATTAATTAAAGGATGAATTATAACAAGCAAACTGCAAATAATTTAAAAGTTATTTTTCTTGTAACAGAAGCATCTTTTTAGTTCATACAAGTTACTATGAAAATATTATATATTTTGTAACACAGATATTGTTATTTCTGGTGCATTTCAATTGTAGCTTCATTCTCTGCATATCCTGCCAGGTCTACCCATATTTTAGAATATTTTATAAGAAGCTGAGAAACTAAGAGTTTATCTCTTCAACTGCAGTGATTGGTCATGCTACATGTCATGCTATATGTAACTGTTCATAAATCTGTGAGCAGATGGAGATATTTGCCTGCTGGCAGATTATTGTCCTTTCCTCTGAGTGAAAAGTAGTTTAAGACACATCCTTAGCATTTCCATTTTCAGCTGACTATATGAAAGGGTGCAGTAGCCTTTCCTGCAAATGCCTTGGAGCATAACTTGTCTAACAGTGTATATGTTAAATCTTCAAACCATTTTCCCCTCTTGGTAATTTCATTCTTAAACTACATCAGACAGCTCCCTCAGTATATTGCTATTTATGAATCTTATTCTAAGGCATTTAATCCCTAACTGAATTACAATGACCATCTACTTATCATGAAGCACCTTTTAACAACTTGTCTCTCTGTTTATGCTGTGGTTTAACCCCAGCTGGGAACTAAGCCCCATGTAGCTTCTCCCTCACACAATCATGGTGGGACAGGGGAAACTATTAGAAAAGGACGAGTGAGAAAACTCAGGGGCTGAGATAGAGACATCTTAATAGATAATCAAAAGGTGAACATGCAAACAAAGTAAAGCAAGGAATTAATTCCCCATTTCTCATGGGCAGTCATGTTACCAACAATGTTTTCAGCCAAAAAGCCAAACTATAGACCTATAGTAGCTACTGTGAAGAAAATTAATTCCTGTCAGCATTTTTCTATCTGTTTGTCTTTAGGCCAAGGCTTTAATTATGACCTCATGTTTATTGATCACTTAACAACAACAACAACATTTTTGCAGTTTTGATTCAGGGAGGATGTGCCATTTTGTTTATGGATGAATACTGAGAAAATCATTTAAATTTACTGCCATAAATGATTAATTTAAATAACTATATTTTCAAATTACTTGAAATCATCTTATTATTGTCTTAGAAACTAAAGTGTTTTTTAATATCAGAAATATGAGAATATGAGAATATTGGAATATTATAAATAATACTTGCATTGTACATCTAGTTTCTTGTAGTCATGGGTTGACATCCCATCAGTAAGAGTGTTTTTCTTGTTTTATTTTTTTTCTTTTCAAACTACAGTTAGCCTTTTTGAAATTATTGCCCTACTTCCTGATACATGCAAAGTCATATCTCTACTTTGCCCTAAAAACCCAGTTTCTTCCTTATAGGCACTACATCTTTCCTTTTTGGAAAAAAAAAAAAAAAAAGCTATATTGGCAGTCACTGTCATGTTGATTAAATCAATTATAAGTATATAAAATGTAGATGTGACCTTGAATCATGCTGGATTTATCTACTTAGTCTCAGTTTATATTTGAACAACAGAAAAACATGCTGTACTCTTAAATATATATGATCCAACTGTACAAAGACTGGGTGATCATAATTGCAGTCCTTTCATGTGACACCAGAGCTTTTCTAAGAGCAAATTTTAAATATATCATTTTACATGTTGAAATAATGGTTGAAATAATTTATGCGAAAGCCATACAGAAACATAAAAGATTTTGATCCTGAAAATTATAAATGAAGGTAGTGAATGTTTGTTTAAGGTCAAATACATAGATCTTGACTTCATACAGATTTTTGTGTGTGTGTGCAAAGAAATATTCTCATATAAAAAACACACTTATGAATTCCCTTTCCCAATTTTGTTTGTGCTGTCTATACAAATTCAGCTGCTGCTTTGCATTTTGTGAAAAGCCTCTAGACTTCAAACAATATTGGGAACTTTTTTTTCTTTTTTCAACCCCCTCTTTGGTCTTGGCTTAACAGGTCAAGGAGGCAAGACCAAAAAATTCTCCAATACATTTCTGAAACACTGCTTTTACATACATGTCACAGGAAGTTAAATCATCCCTAAGTGCCAAAATCTTCCTCAGTTTATTCTTCCAATATAGAGTGCCTGATCTTTGAAAAGTATCTACTCAGGGATTTGCAGATTACCTTTAGAAGTCTGCTGCTATATTGCTTTAGCCTCACTTGCTAACCAGACATAATTTGTGAGAAAGTTTCTAGATATGGTAGACATTTACTATTGATATATCTGCTAGTGAACCCTTTCAGAATGTCCATTTTTTATGTTATTTCTTGTCTAAAGTACAAGTGGAAAAATAGAGTATAAAAATATGTTTTCACCAAGGAAAAAGGAACCAACAAAGTAAGAAGCCATGACTGTTTTGTATTTCAGATGTACACTGATGAGCATTTTTAGAGAACATAGGAACTCATTGTGAGTTCTGAACTTATACTTTGATTCTGTTAGGATATTTTAAGTTCTATGCTGAAGATGAAAGGTAATAACATGGGGAAATTATTAATATCATTGCTTATTATAGTATCTATGGTATCTGAGGCCTCAGATACCTACTGACTCCAAACCTGGATGGAGTTCAAATATGCATGAGCATACCCTTAACTGTAAGGGAGGGAGAGAACAATAGTGAAAGCAATATAGCAACCACAGTGTTCAGTGTTTAACTATTCTAGATTTTTCATAGCCCAATATTTCATTTTTTATT
>JANRGV010000051.1:68783094-68797715 GCA_024734035.1 Alethe castanea
AGGCTGGACACTGGGGCTTGGAGCAGCCTGGGACAGTGGAAGTGTTCCTGGACATGGCAGGGGGGGATGTCCCGACAGATCAAATTTTCCCATCAGTATTTGTGATCTCAAAATCAACAATGGGCTTTGGGCTTTTGGGAGGGTTTTGAAGGCTTTTTTCTGCTTTTTTTTTTTTTCTTTTTTTTGGGAGAACTCTGCTTTTCAAAAGCCTCTGGAAAAATAATTGAAATTTATTATTGAAAAATAATTATTATGAGAAATAGAGATTTACAATACCTTACATATTTATTTAAAGCATAATGGCATATAGATCAAGCTATCTCCCACAAGGCCATCCAACTATTCTAGGTTAGCAATAATAAAGCTAAAAACATTCCTGGAACATGGAGTCTTGTAACTTACAAACACAACTCAATAGATCACCAGTTTGGGGTAAAGTTCTCATTACTGTGATCTAATGAATCTCTTTAGGCTTATCTGGGACGAATTTTCTAACAGAGATTTTTCGAAACATATTCTTGTTGTTTACATGCAAAACTTCCCTAGGAATTCCAGCATCCAGAACACAATATTTAACTACCATGCAAATGACACCCTGTAAGGGGAGGCAGTAAAAGGTCTTTATGGCAGGAAAAAGTGTCGTACACATTTCTCCTTTATATCTGTGGTACATGAAAGCCTTCACCAGCAAATGGATGATCATCACATTTGTTTGAGCAAAAGTTGCCAGCAGATGTACTAAGTAAGATTATAGAATCATAGGGTTGTTAGGGTTGAAAATACCTCTAAGATCATTGAGTTCAACTGTAGGGTGCATTTAAATTAGCAAAAAACCTGGCTGCATAACCTAAGCCAGAAAACCATAAATATTCATAGATGTCAGTATTGCTCTATTTCTCCTACAGAATCTGAATTTATATTAAAGCTGACTTCTACAAATCAGATAATAACATGTTTTGAGGGTTTTTTTGTATTTTCTTTAAATAGTGCAATTATAGTGATTATATACCTATGAAAAGCTCTTCCATGGATTTTAGGGAATTTGTGCACTGTGAATTGTATCTGTTGAATCAAAACCAGTTATTTGAAACATAATTTATATTTCAACTTTTAACCTTTCTGCTCTTGATATGATCTATGATATACATAATCTCTACAGCTGTGTGTTTCATTACTGATTGTCTTAAATGTCTCCATCGGTCTTGCTAATTTGTTTGTGGATTTAAACCAAATTGTTGGGGTTTTCCTCCTTTCCCGTCTCATACTACTTTCTTCGCTTTTTACTTTTTCTTCCTTTTTTTTTTTTTTAATTTTTTCCTTTTTGCTTACATTTTTGAGCAGAGTTATTTCTAGGGAACACATGTTGTTGTCATTTTTGAGGAAATGTTTACAGTTTAACAATAAATAATGAATTGTCTGAGATAGCAAATGCTGAGTTTATAGAAAGGAAAGTGTTTGTATCTACTCATATATAATTTGTGTGTAAAACATGCCAGAAAATGTCTTGCAAGGGTACAGAATATATTTCCTTGGAGCCATCAGCTGTGCCTTGTGAAAAAAAACCCCAACCTCTCCTATGTTTGGGCTTTTAACATGCCTGTGAACACTGTTACTTGGAATGTCATTATTGGCACACTGTTTTATTCCTTGCCCATAAGTGCAATCTGAAATAAAAACTTCTTATAAAACACATTGTTACATGAAAAATTGCAGATGGGAATGCTCATATGCAGAATGGTTTGCTTTTGCATGAAGCTGACAGAATATTTGTTACCTTATGTCTTGGAAAAATAGCATCCAGAAGTTAAAATCTTTCACATTTTAAAAATTTGTATTCTTTCTCACTTCCAGAATTAAACATAGAAGACACTATATTTCATGGTGCAGGTTCATCCTAGGGTCAAATTCTCACTCTGAGTGCAGGATATGCCCAAGTGAAACCTATTAATGCCTCCCTCTGTGATCTTGTTTAAAACCCAGGCTTGCTGTCATTGAGCCTGGGGGAGGAAGAAAAATTGAATAACATCTAAACATCTGAAGGAAACCTGAAACATTCTCAGTATAATTATGAATTTCCTTGTTTAGACTTTTATTATCTTTCTTCCATTCTTCTGACAGTCTTCCACATAACCATTTTCACCACATGTTTTTAAAAAATAATAAAACACTTGACATGTGATGTTCCAGCTTCGACTTAGATTGTAGGCTTCTGTCAGACAAATAAGATCAAAAAAGAAATGTTAGACTTAAGAATCTGAGAAGTTTATTCTACTAAAAATTTATGTTCAGTTCAGGAAAAAAACACATTCTTGTGTCAAGAATTGTAGACTTTTCATGTGCACTCTAGATTAGAGACTATGCTAATGTTTTCTTTTTTTCTTTTCCTAGATGAGTCAATGTTCCATGAACATTTCACTGGATTTTAGTTTAAAAAAAAAAAAAAAAGTAATGCAGAACTGCATAGATCTTTTATAAAGGAATCATTTCAGTGGCATACACTTGCAAATTTAAACCACTGGGTCCTATATATCTGCTATACAAACATCCTTCTAAAAAGATTTACCTGACTTAACTAAGGGAGCTGTGTTAATCTAGCTGTGTTGGGAAACATCTGGACAATTAACCCTGCATTTTCCACACTCAGGGAAAATACACCCATCAGATGCCCACACATACATGTATATTTACCCATATATGTTATTGTGTATTCTTTAATTTGACAGACTTTGGTGGTGCAGATATCAGGCTTTCTATGTGTCTGTTTCTTATCAGTCGCATGAGAATGACAAACTTCAGGCCATTTTTTATGAAACTCCCCTAGGAAGGAGAGGAGGCTAGGTCCCAGTTGGGCTGAAGGATGGGAAAGAAATATGGAGGAATAATTTTTAACTTAATTAGTACAAAACACTGCAGAAAAAAATATTTTTCCTTAAAGAATACCAGTATGTAAAATCTCTGCTTTTCAACCAGTAATAATGCTGCTATACTTTATTATAGGAGAAATTTTTACATGGCTCTGTTTTAAGACTTTGAATTAAAAATTATTCAGAGGTAGGGTAATAATTTGAGTTTAAGATAGTTCCTCCATAGTATTATAAGCAATAAAACCATTGCAGATTCAGAACATTACTGCCTTGCTCAAACTTCATGAACAGAAGTGTTAAGATTATTAAATTTCTTGATGATGCTGATGAATTAAAAGATGCTCTATACTTTACTCTTGAAGGTTCCAGCTATTGAAATCTTATACCTGATGGCAAAAAAAAAAAATTATAATTTATTGCACCATCAGGAAACAATAGATTTTTTCTTTTAAGAGAATAGCCTTATTTTATCATCATACTCAACTGGATACTTATTTCGATATAACATTTACATAATACATAACAGACTTGTTGAAACATCAGCAGTCCTTTTGCCAAATCCTGAAATCTCAGTAGTGGGTCTTGATAACCACATTTCTGGGTATTAGATTTCTAGCATAAACACAGCAATCTGTATTGCTTCATTAGTGTCACGATTATAGCATATCAACCTAGATGAAAGAAGAAAGGAGTTAATTTAAGCATAAGGATAATAAAATGCATAACATGGAATGCTTTCCCATAGCTCTGTAAGATTAATTCTTTTCATCTTTTCTATTAATTTTTCAGAAGTGAAATTGTTCCTGTCACCACTTACCAAAACAACACGAAGCTTTGCACATAAGGTTAACTTCTCCCCGTAGTTTAAATATATAAGCTTTAACAACAACAGAGGATACCATCTGAATGCCGACTAGCTAAAATCATCTGTAGCCGTTGTAGCTAATATACCAGCATTTTCAAAAAATGATAATTTGCTGAGGTACACGTACCTAAAATGTCAAGAAACACCATTAAAATAAATACTCTAAATAACAGGAATGTCATTTTCTATATTGTTGTCTAAATATTTTTTTTTCCATTTCTTTAAGAAGAAAAATTGAGATTTTGAATTCTTTCCTAGTTTGACATCTGTCTTCTTATGATGTTCATTGTTAACAAGCATATCATGGTGCTAATAACATAGTGTGTGTTAAAAAAGTTGTGGGTTTGATCCCTGTATGGGTCATTCACTTAAGAGCTGGACTCTGTAATCTTTGTGGGTCACTTCCAACTCAGAATATTATGTGATATATTATTTGAGGAACTTCAATTTATCTTTATTTCTAGTATCAGTATTAATATTAGGATTAGTATTATTGATTTTTTTTTCCCTAGCTCTTCCTTTGTATGTTGAGCAAATTGCTCAGGCATATTTAATGAAAAGTGCAAGGACTTCAGAAGTTTTATTTTGGACTTCTAATCAGAAAAGACTGCGATAAGTCTTAATCACTCCAAATTTGTTTTTATACTGTAATTTATTCTATTTCTAACCTGAAAAAGAAAATATAATCGTTTTCTAGCTAAATATTATAATGTCAGTGTTTGCTGAGCAGTCAACAGCAGTAACCTTGTGCTGTTACTGTGAATATTCACAATTTCTGTGTAAGTATGTGTGCCATGCATGCTCAATCAAACTTTGAACTCAACATGTATTCTACAGAATGAACAAAAAAATAAACATCCATGGCTTTCTAGTGTGAAGAGCTGAGAATAATCAGAGTTCATTGAGAAGATAATTAGTAGAAAGTGCTGATATGATTGCAAAGCATGGGTGCAGCTGTTTGTGCCTTTAAGGAATCACAGCCATCTGTATGCTCAAGGGCTTCGTTGCAGTATGACAGCGTCTTTCTGAAACCAACACAGCTGAGCTGGAAGGAAACAGGGCAAAAAATTCACTTTTCAATTAGGCTAGTAATTTATTTATGCTATAATACTGTAGATTATATTTTTCCCATCCTTTTTCAGAATTAATTTGAAGTTCTGTTCCTTTTTTGAAGATGAAGAGGACTAGGCCTGGGGGCTTGCTAGTCTACTCAAATTTCATGACTCCATCTGTTTAGAGCCTTAATGCTTAAACAATGCTTCAGCATACAGAATTAATTTTGACAGATATAATTCCATTTAGAATACACGGGAATAAATTCTAACATGATTTCCTGAAAAAAATCACTTGGTGGCCTGGGAAGAAAAGACTATGGTTCAGGCTACAAACATCTGAGAAAACGTTCAGAAATAAGTAATTCATAATGTTTGTGGGGGTAAAATATTTACTGTTATAGTGAATAAAAACATATCAATATTTTTGCTTGAAATTCTGTTGAAATCCTCCTGTCAGAGGATTCTATAAACTGTGATTATTGATAACCAAGTAAACTAGAAGTATTGCCAGAAGAAACAGAGCAATAACTCAATTATCTGTCCTTCCTTTAGGAAGAGCAACATGACTCCTTTCACTATCCATCAGCAAAACAACTTTAATTTATATTTACATCTGGGTGGAACACTAATTTCAAATTATAAAGTCTTGTTTTGAGAGGTCCATAAGGCCTCCTACACCAGTGTGTCTAAATAAAAACCTGCCTTTGCTTTTGGAGGGTGAGGGAAATTCATCCCCACACAAATCATTCATTTAAGCACAGAATAAAATGTCATACCTTCGGTTTTATTTATTCAAGGTTTTATGCTTCTTAATGAAATTTTAACAGATAATATAATTTATTTACACCAACCCTCATAGGACTGCAAAAGCTATAATAGATTTGTTTGCTACTTCAGTTCCTACTCAGATACCGTAAAGCCTTTGATAGTGAACTCAATCCCATTGATTCACTTTTTAAGTAGCAGGAGATGGAGGCACTTCATCCTATCCTTTCCTATATTCATAACTATATTAAGTCTTCAATTCGGCCAGGAGTCATCAAAGGATGAGGAATCTTTCTCTGATTGTATGGTGGCAGGATCAGGTCTTAGAATAGAATACATTGCTCTACTTTATGAAACCTACTTTACAATGAATGGCTGTAAAAAGAATACATAGGTCAAAAGAAATATAAATTGGGGGGAGAAAAATGCCAAGACAAAAAAATAAACAGAGGACACCAAACCTCTTCCACCTGTCACATTATTGCATTACCCTCTATTATTATTATTATTATTATTATTATTAATAATAATGCTAAAATGTGAATGGAATGAAATAAGAAAAGATAACCACAATTATTATATATAAAAATAATAAAAGTCTTTCAATATGTGTATTTTTTCACAAGGTTAATCAGACGCTTCCTACTTGAAAACAGAAAATTTTAAGGATGCATTCATTTTCTTAGTTTAACAATTCCATTTTAAACTAGCAACTAGCAATGACGTGACAAAGCCTAGGTCTTAAAAGAAAACTACAAGTCTTTCCAGACTCTCCAAAGTGCTCATTTACTCATTGAAAGGGGCTGATTCAAGCATAGTTCAATACATTATACACCCATGTTCATATTTTTAAGCAGATGCTAGCAAGTCTTTGCACGACATGCAATGTTCCCAATGCCAAAGAACAGTGGGCAATCTGTTCTTCGTCTTTTGAAAATGACTAGCTGATTATTCATCTCATTCCCTAACTATTAAGGATGAATAAAGTAGTTTGGATTACCAAAAAATAAATCAACCTGAAATTTTCACAAAGCTGGGGAGAAAATTCACGTGCTTTAGAAATCAAAGTAGTATTAGAAAGTATTACCTATAGAAAGCAAATATAGCAGAAAAAAACCTCAATATTTTGACAGAATAATATACAGTCCTGCTAGTGTTGTCATTATAGTTTTATAACTATTTCACAAAATTTTTAACAGTTGTTACAAGGGTTCACTTTTTGAGATTCATCCATTACTATTGCATATTGTATCCATGTATTACCTCAGCACTACCCAGTGAGCCCCAGTTTATATAACCGCAGCATCCTGGACAGATTATCTGTTATATCCCAGTACAGTATATATTATAGAATATAATTTTTTAAATACTAACTGCTCTTAGAATTATTAGACTGGAAAGCTCAAAGAGTCTTATTATTAAAGGACAATTAAGTCAGAAAATCTATTCCATTCATAACTAGGCCGGGGTTTTAAGAAAAGAATCAACAGCATATAATAGTGCTATTTCCCAACTGATTTTCTAAAGTAATAAAAACTTAAGAGAACTCATAGTTGCATCACTTGCAAATGTAGTAATGCTCAGAAAAGAGGTTTTAGATCAGGAAATCACATTTTAATTTCTTTTTCCAGGAAACTGATATTATTTTGTTAATAACTGTTTTTAAATGTGATGAGGAGGTGTAAATTTTCATGGGTTTCTGTTTTTTTCTTTTCTCTGCAAGTTTTCAAATATTTAGTCTCACATTAAATAATGTATGTGAATTTACAATTTAAATGTACATAGGTTTTGAAAGTTTATATATGAGGCCAAAATCTAGCAATTATGAATTAATACATTCATAAGTTAAATATATTCACACACACAAAATTACAAATATTGAGTAAACGTGGCACTGTGGACATATTATAACCACAAAAAGCTTTGAAATCCAGTTTCCTTTGGGATGGAAAAACACACACTGGTCTTGAAAAGCACTGAAATTCCTTGTTGGCTATATTTCTCAGTTCTAAAATATTTTGACTGCACATTTGTCTTCTCTAGGAAGAACAAGAAAGGTTATTACTCTAATTTAAGGGGAAGAAGAAAGGTGACCTTCTGTAAAAAAATAACACAAGATTCTTTATAGTCAAATTAAAATGTTACATTACTAGATTATGAATAGCATGCTAAGGCATAAGTCTATATAAGTTATAACATCCCCAAAAGAGCTATGGATCTTTGAATTACGGTCAGTGGATTTACACTTGCATTTTAAATAATTGGAATTTAGACAATGTCGTGTAAGAAAAAAATCCTGACATTTCCCAATCCTGACTTCATAATAAATTAACTAAAGAAGCGATTTGTTCACCATTTTCATATTTTCTGGGCACCCAATAGGCTTGCCATAAATAATTATGACTTGTTCTCTTCATGAAGATCTTTATGCCTCTTCTGTCCAAGAACCACTCTTAGGACCCTTTCTGTTCTCAGCTATAACAGCACTCTTTCCAGACCTCAGACCTTTGTTTCGTTTTTGCATTTTGGCAATGAGAATTTAACCATCCTTTCCAAGGTGTGTCTGTAATACAGGAGTTGCAGTAGAATTTATTTTTTTTTTTAACTCTAATAACCTAGATTAAAGGTTCAGTATCTGCCTGCTGAAGAGGGAATTGACTACTGTTACTTCTTCCTTGCACCCACCTCATTCCTTTGGGGGCAGTAGCAGGGCATTCAATTCTTGCCCTATGTACAGAGCTCAGAGACGGGCCTTTGCCAAGGAATATTTGCAGCTGCAGTAATTCCTATCCCACCTGCTTTATGAGGAATTAAATCTTCCACTTGGGTTTCTACTTAACAATGGCTGAGTAAAAGGGAAATAAAATTTCATCTCATTAGACAGCCATATTCAGCTTGCTTTCTCTACAGAGGGAAGTACTAAACATCAACTTCTGCTCTGTCTTTATGAATTAGTGTCACAGAATGGGTTGTGCCAAATCTTGTACAAAACAAAAGAAATGCTCTTAAAAAAAGCCGATTCTGTATAAATGCAGACTATTAAAAGGACTGAAATCGTGTGCTGGTGACTTTCATTGAGCAACTCACATGCAGCAAGAGAAAAACCCTTTTCTGTCTCAATTATCATTATGATCTCTCTGTAAAATTTTGTCAAAGAGGAAAATGGGTGTACCTCTTGACTTGGATTCTCAGATAATATGCAGTGGTATGATAGCACTGAATAGATTGATTATGTTCGCTCATGATGACTGAATATCTGGTTGTTTACTCTTTGTTCATTAATAGGTCATGTAGAAAGATTTTTAAGGTATTATGCTACTTTTGAGTTATTTAAAGCTTTTACATGAGTAAACTTAAGGTATTTGCAAATAGCTGATTGAAAATGAAGTCTAAAATTAAATATGATACTAAGTGAAGTGACTAATAAAACAACTAATGAGTTTTATTGTGCCCTTAAGGGTAGGTCCTTTTGACCTTATTCAAGACCTTTAGAAATTAGACATTTTTTCATAGGAAGTAATTTAAATCTATCTTTAGTCAATAGAAACAGAATTGGTGCCTCCCCAAAGCAAGATTCCTCCTGATATAATATATAGGTCTAACCAGGCACATTGAATTCCTTCTGGAAGTGAAACTTCCATTTAGGAAGACAAATTTGACAGACAACCTGATAAACTACTTCAGATTGAATATCTAATGGACAAAATCAAAAAAGGCTCCTACTCCAAACACATAGCTGTAAAAGGATATATCTTCCACAGTTACTAAAGGAAAATGTTCCTCTGAAGAATTTGAAAAGGAATGTTGAAAGTTTCACATAGCAAATAATTTTTAACTCTGGAAAATTAAATGTTGACATTTTTCAGTGCATGTTTTAAAAGTGTTTATTCTTTTTTGTACCTTTAAAACTATATTTCAAATTGTAATTTCATTTGAGCAAATTTTTTATTTAAATGTTAGCTAATAACTAAAATTCATGGTACATTATACTACAACAATTACATATCACAAATTTAGTTCCTTTAATATTCATTAAAGACAAATAAAATCTTCATGAAGAATTATATGACATAAAGCAGAAACCTGCTTTTGGTCTCATTAAAGCAATGAGATTCTTGCCTGTAATATCAGCTAGAGCAGAACTGTACCCTAGAAATAAATGCCTCAGGTTTTCTTTGGAAACCTGGGTTGAGCTGTTGACATCAATGACATTTTGGTCGTAGAGGCACTAGAAACGTCAGTATTGGTGCAGCTATTTTGTACATAGCTTGAGTAGAGGTCAGATGAGCTTCCAAGTTACTCAGCTTGTTCTATTTGCATTTGCTACAGTTGCTTCCAACGTGGATTCAAACCTGCTTACTTTACATGCTTACGAATTGGAAATTTAATCATGTCACTATAATTATAGTTCACGGTGTCACAGGAAGCCCTGCCAGGTAACTTTGTGTGACATAGCCATTCCAAAGTATTTCATTTGCTGACTGAACATACACATTCTGAAAACTCGCTTCAAAAAATGTTTTTAATGTATATATTGTTGACTAATACATATTTATTTTTGTCTCTAGGATATAAATAACTACTGAAACATCCTTGCTGAAAAAACATGGAATGTTGAAATATTCTCTTATTAACTTCCCATCAAAATGTATGTTTCAAAAGCAGATATTTTATTATCTTGAATAACAGACCTTAATCACATACTCATAGCTGTGATTAAAAATATGTTTTTTCATTTCTGTATTACTCAAATTCTACTTTCCCTTGCTATTGCTTTTTGTTATTGATAGTCTACTGAATATTTGGTTCATTACACTTTTTTTTTTAAGTTACTGAAACATTTCTAGTTTAGCAAACATTTCCTTTCTATATGAATTCAAACATTCTGTAACAGTTAAGTGAATATAATGCAAATCATTTTTTCATTTTGTTCTTCCAGTTTTCTCCTGTATGTCACCCTTTTTAATCCTGTTTTTCTTAGTGGCTCATGCAGTTGTAATTCAAATGAATCCTTTTTTTTTCATCGAGTATTTTCTCAATTATTATTTTATATCTGCTATTATTACAAAAATATTTTGAAGAATTCAGTCAGTTACCCCTTTTCATTTTCATTTTCTTCCAATTATTTTTACAAGAACTGTTTCTAAGTTTGAGTAAGACATAACTCTCTATGCCTTAACTTACATGATTATATAGAGTAATCATGGACAGCATTTAAAAGTAATTTATCTATTTCTTTTATATACATTTAATTTGTCCCAAGGTTACCACTTCTACTGATAAAAGTAGAATTGAATATGTTGTTTTGAATTTGTTGTATCTGTACCATACATTATTAGTACTGACTTAAAAAAAAAAAAAATAAGGACAGGTATGAAATAAGATGCTTGTTCATCTTTCTCTTGATTCATATTCTGAGAAGGCAAACCAGTACTAATGAAATTATTGCAGTGGTAGGAACAGTCTAGGGACAGCATAAATTGAAAGTCTGCAGAAGAACAAAGATAGGCAGAAGTCCAGAAGTTTATCTGCAGTAAAAAGGAGACCCAAAGCCAAAAACCAGAAATGGTAGAAAGAATTGCTTCCATCCTTCACAAGCCGCTTAAAGCTGGGATTTCACTGAAATTTTTGTGGCATTTGAGACTTTGTCACTTTTATTATCATGTGAATGTTTCTATTTTAAAAATTTTGAAAATAACAATGTATATCTCTACCCTGTATCACAAATAAAAACATTAGGCTTTTGGCAAAGATCATGGAATGATAACTCATCTTTTATTTATTCAATATTAGCCAAATGGACCTAATACTTTGTTCAAGACATTGATCAATTAATACAGCAATAAGAATCTCAGTTAATAAAATTCTCTGCAGCTGAAAAGAGAAAAAATGTAAACTGTATTATCTAGTTTTAAAAATTAAAGCAGATTATATAACACTGAGAACTGATTATTTACTGGGCAAAAAAAAAAAATAGTTTCTAATATGTGTAATTTACTGGTCCTGAGAGTAGACATGTGGACTCAACTGGATTTACCTTGGCAGGATGCTGGGTGCCCACCAGAAGAGGCATCATTCTCCTCTGCAAATGGACAGGGAAGAGAAAATATAAAACAAAGGACTCATAAATAGACAGAGAGAGATCACTCACTTGCCAAGGGAAAAACATTTAAAGGACCCCTGGGCTGGGGTCCTCTGAGAAACAAAAATAGAATAGTACCTTCAGTCAGGTGCCAGAGCAGTATGGTAATGTCGTGGGCCACCATCAAAATACTGCAAAACTGGGATTTGGTGGCTGCTGCTACCTAGACAAAGGTGGCATATATATGGGACAATGACTCAAAGTTGCTGGGACTCTTTCTATCTGATCTCTCCTGGTGGAGCTGAGGCAGAGCAAGGATCTTGTAAATTCTGCACGGTAGTTCCCATTACCTCAGTAACAGTGGTGATTCACATCACCACCACATTCATATTGGTGGCTACCTTTGATCTGTAGTCCATCCCATAAAGGCCACTAAAATTCCTAGATGAGAAGCCCTGAAAATGAGTGTGCTTTCTCATTGCTGAGCATCTCTGTGTATGGGAGTTAGCCTACTGTATCTGTAAGTTAGAGATAACCAGTTATTTTTAAGTTTAATTTCCTCACACAAAAGTATATTTTGAAAATAATTAGGTTTTTAAAGTTACTAAAAAACTTGGGAAGAAAGACCCTTTTTTGATGAGTATATGTCTTCTGATATAGCCTGGTCAAATGCATTCAAGGTCTCTGAATAAGAATGAGTTTTGATGGTTTCAGTCACAGAAGAAAAAGTCATTTACAGACCCTGTTTGATAGAATTACATGATTGTCTCACAGGATTCTACAAAATCTTCATCTAAGAACGCAGGAGGTTACCAAGTCTCCATTCAATGGTAACCCTGAGCTGAGTATCTACAGTATGTTAATTATATACAGGTGACCTTTTATTTTATTCCAAGTTATGGCCTTGGAAATGAAAACTAAATATTGATTAAAGGTTCTGATTTTCCAAATAAATCAAACACTTTCGTAAATCAAATCAAATTAAAACTGAGGTCTCTTTTGCTGTATCAGAATGGTAAAAGATTAAGCATAACTTTAACAGTTTTGTTCAATATTGACCTGATAAAAACCTCCTTTTAATTTTGTGGTTTTGTTAGCTTGAGATTTTACAGATGTGAGGTCAGGAGGGAATTAAAAATTTTAGAAAAATCTTTGGGAACTTTCTTTTTCGCCCCAAAATAAGAAGCTAACCTAAAAATAGCGTTCTTGTCTTTCATTCTATGGTGACAAAGTGAAAACCGCTTCATTTGGCCAGTATTTTTCTGTTTTTTTCCTAAAAAACAGCCTTTATATTACTCCTAAATATAAATGTTGATTCCCTATTTCAGGGAATTGTGCAACAACTGCAAGTCTAATCATGATATGAATGTCCTCAGAAGCCAACAGGAAAGAAGCTAGCAGGGCTTGTTGACAGGGCTTTTAACTAGCTAAGAAGGGGAAAAGGGGCAAAATGGGCTCACCAGTGATGAGCAATGGGGTGCTATGACAAAACTGGAGGAAATGAGTATTAAAAAGACCCCTTAATCTGCTTCACAAGGTGTTGGCTACAATGTACCACATCTGAAATATTTCTTCACTAATGCACACACAGCATGAGGAACAAACAACAGAAACTCCAGGCTTTGACAAAATTTGACATCATTAGTATAAGTGAAATCTGGTGGGATGAGTCCTGTGGGACTGGCGTGGCCTGTTGGATGGTTAAAGGCTCTTTGGGAAGGACGGGAAGGGCAGAAGTGGCAGAGGGGTGGCATGGTATGCTATAGAAATGTTAGAAGGTATAGAACTCACAGTTGATAAAGGCACAGTCGAGAGTCTCAGCATAAGAATCAAGTGGCAAACAAATGTTGCAGGTGTCATTGTCGAAGTCTACCGCAGATCTTCTAGCCAGGACAATGACTGTGATTAATTATTCTTTGAGGAACCAAGGGACACTTCCAAGGCAACTGCCCTTTTTCTTATGGAGGACTTCAACTTGACAGAAATTGTGAGCATCACACAGCTGGTATAAGCTGAGCCAGAAGATTCCTAAAAAGGCTGAGTGACAATTTTATGGAACAGGTCCTAAAGGAGACAACTTGGAAAGATGCCTTTCTTGATCTACTGCTTGTCAAAAGAGAGGATCTCATGAGCAAAGTGGAGATTGACATCCATCTTGGCCACAGCAATCATGAAGCGATAGAGTTTAAAATCTATTTTGACAGGAGAAAAACTGCCAGCAAAATTTCAGCTCTGGATATGGGGAGAGCAGACTTCAGTTTGCACAGGGAATTAGTAAGTAAGGTTCCCTTGGAAATTGTTTTTGCAGGTACTGGGGTGTCACATTTCGCCTAACCCGAGCGGGAGTCGTGATGGTTTGTTCAACCTAGGGTGCAAAAGACAAAAAGCAAGAGACTCAAGTTTTACTCAGCAGCAAGCAGCAATGCAGTTGATTGTGTGTCAACAACTCAGTTTTGCGATAGAAGAGAGAGAGAGAGAGGGGTAAAGGAAACAAAGTAAAAGGGGAGAGAGAGAGAGAAGGAAAGGATGGGGGATATAGCTACCAACAGAAGGGACGAGTCCTCGAGTAGTCTGACGATAGACATGTCTTCAATCCGATGGGCAGAAAGAGATCTCAGAGTCTCTTTAAGAAAGTCACTTTTTATAGTCCTTTTCCAAAACGAGTGGCCTCTGGCCAAAAGGTGGGAAGATTTATGGACTACTGTATGTGGAGATCATTGCTCCAACAAACGGGTGCAGGAACAGGGCACTACAGCCAGAACCCTGCTCAAAAGCAGCGTACCATGGCAGCAGCAAGCACACCTACAAACAGTCCTTGGCAAGCATCCACCTAGGCCAGACCAGAACTCAGGTCCAGAGCGAGTGGTGGGGTCCTGGGGTCTCAGTCTCTGATGATGGTCGTGAGGCAGATCAGAGAAACTTTGGGCCGACCCTTACATGGGCTCAGTCGGTGCTAGTCACTTTTTAAACATCACTTCTGAAGGTCATGG
>JANRGV010000051.1:68797815-68827206 GCA_024734035.1 Alethe castanea
GTTGGTTGGTTTGTTTGTCTTGGTTTTGTTCTTTTGCGGACTATATAAAATCCAGAGATTTCTTCCAATGTAATTAATTTTTTTTTTTTTTTGCTTGCTGACTCAGAAAATTCCTTTACATACTTCATCTCTCTCATCTCTCTGGTTTTGTAGGCCTGATGGTTATCTGAAACTTCTAATCCCATTCTTCTTTAGTCCTACTTATTTCTGTCACATTTCTGAGGTGAGGATCATACCATAGGATAGGTGCGGTCTGAAGGGTAAGGCCATTTAAGTTTTGTTTTTTTCTTTTTAATGTCATTACATCTTAGGAAAAAGACTTTGCTAATAGATATCTTTCCCTTCTTCCCTTTCCTTTCCACTATTTCTGTGAATCTTTCTTCCCTTTAGAAAATTAAACAGGATGGCAAGTCATTTTCATTTTAGATGCTTGAAGGAGAAATCTAGTGCAATCTGCCAATTTTTCACCCTGGAAGATTTCAGATGCTAAATGTGCAGCTTTGAGTTAAACAATGGTTAAAAACCACAACAGCATGCTGTTGTTTCTATGTCACATCACTGGATTACTAAGCAGGATTTTGGGGATAAGGATGCCTCTGCTGGGAAAGCCAAGGGAATTGATAGGTCCAAGCTAATAACTGCATGCCCTGGTACTAAATAATCTGTTGCTTAGCTATGGGAAAAAGCAGGAGAGAAGATAATTATTTAGGAAGGCAAAGTAAAAAGAAGGAATCTGTTTCAAACATGTTATAACTGAAATAGATCAATCTGCAAGTATATATTTGTCATGTAGTTTCTCGAGAAACCGAAGATAAAATTAGTGACTAAATTCTATCTTATATCCCCTTAGAAACATTTGTAATCATCATTTGTAACAAGAACAACCAAAAAAAGGGGCATAATATCTTCAACCTCTCAACTTCCTAGTTTTTTTTATGATAAAATTCCATACTAATATTTTCAATTGTGAAGTGTTCATTCAAATTATTAATTTACTAAAACGTTCTTATAAAAAATAGGCAAATTTTCATCATATATAAATTTCCAAAGTAGGTTGAAATACGTACCATACAGTTTTATATTCCAGTGCCACAAATAACTCTAATAAAATGCTTTGAAAAATGTGATTTCTAATCATTTATTAATCAAACTGTGAGGGAAATTAATTAAGTTTGTGCTTAGTTTTGATAGTGCTCTTCTTACCAACTATAATAGGCTAAAGAGCTTGCTTTGTGATTTCATTGTGTTGGAAAGGAAGGGTTAAGGAAAATTTACTGCCTTCTGTACATAGAGAGAAGAAGTAATTTTCCGCCATGATTACCCTGGCAGGAGACAAATAAGAAAAAGAAAAGCATAAACTGGATGCTTTCCAATTTCACTGTTCTCAAAATCTGGCTAGGTGATTTAAACATGGTGGGATTTTAGATTTTTGCTCTTCAGGTTTTCCAATCTTTTCCTCATTTGACCTTGCTAAATATAAGGATGTAATCTCTGGTTGTTCCTTAGCAGCAGTTTTCTGTATGTACCTATTCTAGTGTCCAAATGTTTTTCATTTTACAAACATACAGTGACAAATGGCTTAGTTTATGCTCCCTGCCAGCATTTAAGCAGGTAACTTGCAAACAGTCAGCTCAGCAGATGGTAAGGCAGGTAAACATATCTGTTAATCTATGTAAAATGCAATCAGAATGATGGTAACAGGGTAACTGCTAACAAAAATGTGAAGTACTGATTTATCCACATAAATATTGTTTGCTCTAATTTCAAGCATTAGTCTGCTCTAATTTCATTTACTTTTAACTAAATTATCTGTGAAGTAGACTTTAAAATCTACATTACCTGAAGACTTAATTCATGGTAAGATTTAGCATGTATAAACACTGGTCATTTCAGTCAGAATTAAATAAAGCTTTGCAAAAGACAAACCCTTTTGTATACAGAGAATTTAAGCTTTAAGTGAATATTTTTTGGCAGAGCCATAACCTTCTATTTGCAAATCAAAGCAGTCAATGTTTGCTTGCCTTTGGACCTTCCTTTCTCTACTGGTAGTTTAGAAATTAAAAATTCTAATCCTCCTCCTCCTCATCATCATCCTCCACTTTAACTCATGTGCGAAAGAGTGCCACATTCCTGTTGAGTACAATGTACCTTATATCTGCTCTCTTCTTCAGTAACAGAGGTAGGAAATATTTTGATTTCTACAGAGGAAAAAACAAACACCCCCTACTTTAAATTCCTCTAAAAAGCTTGTACTGAATAACTAAGGTCAGAAATGGATCACCTGTTTGTTGATAGAAAACAGTGATTATATACTTCTGTATGAAATGTTCATACAAATTCCTTTTGAACTGTGCCTATCATCATCCTTTCAAACCCATAAAATACTACAGATATTATATTCAGGTGTATCTGAAAAGAAAACGGAGAGAATGTATGATTTGTTTTCCTTTGTAAATGCCTATCAGTGTCAATTGTAGTAAAATTAGTGTAGATACAATCATATAAAAGTTATGTGAGTTCATCAGATTTTTTGTACGTTATTCCATCTAAATCACCTCCTGTTTTTAAGCAATAGCTGGTGTTACTCATGAACATTATCATTAGTCTGCACACTGCTTCATTTCCCTTTTTGAAAGACTTAAAACATTTCAAATGCCTCATTATGAATCAGCAAAAGGTCAATTGCAAATGAAACTCTGAAAATAATGAGGGAGACATGACTGAACTGTGTTTTATCTACACTCCTTCAAGACAGGTAAGCACAGTGGAAAACATGGGAACATTTTTGTAGCACTCAGTTTCTTTCAAATATGACATTTTAGCTGAAAAAAGAAAATCTCATTGCAGAATAGCTGCACTTTCTCTTGGGAATTTGTTAACAATACAGTTTCTGTTTTATTTAATTTGTATAAAGGATTATACAGTTTACTTCATGGTGATACACTGCACAGTATGATAAAGAGAGATTCAACATAAGAATTATCAAAATAAGCCATTTTTAATAATAAATTGAAGTTACTATGTATCAAATTTTTATGTAGAGTTTGGTTGCCCAAACATAAGGTTTTAAAATAGTTTATTGTCCTCACAATTTCCAAAAGTCAAGGTTGATATGGTTTGGAGTTTTGCTTGTTTGCTTGTTTGTTTGAAGATTTCTCTAGTAAGGAAATGAAAAGCAAATAAAATCTTTTTTTACACAATATCACCCTAATATATGTACAGCAGGAAAAATAAAATTAGGAGCATGGAAACTAAAGTACATAAAAATACTCAATTTGATTTTTGCATTACTAGGGATTTCAATTTTAATGATCAAAGTAATACTACTGAAATTAATATTTTAAAATATGCATTCACATAAGTGAGTAAGGAAAAATTGCATATTGTATTAATGGAGAAAAAAATTGAGCAATATGACATGGAAAGAACATAGGATTTATGATACTAGATTGTTTGATATCCAGTGAAATTTTCCCACAGTATTTCATAACTGTGAAATTTGTTATAAATAAAATATCTTCACACCTATATTCCCACTGGCCGCCTGACCCTCCCTGCACCCCCATTTCCACAAAAAAAGGAGAAAACTATGGCTTTATTTTTTGAGAAAAAGATTAAGGGTTAAGCTTCCTGCTTTCAGGAGTAATATTTTCACTGTTGCAATTTTAGGGTCTTTTTACGGTAGAAGAGTCAGGTGCATTTTAAGTTGTGTTAAAAGTGCACAGATCATTTTACTTTCCTGTATTTCTTTGTTTTACCCTGAATTTTTAGGTTGTGTTTTTTTTTTTTTTTTAATTAATTGGAGGTCACTAGTGACTGAAATTTATTATTAATTGATGACCTGTAAGAATGAATTTAATTGACACAGGATACTTCCCAAGGGGTAATTATGCTCATCCCCTAAACAATCATTATATTTTGTGCTAGTTTCCAGTCTCACTGGCAGTGTCATCAGAGGTCATGCATTAAAGTGGTGTGAACAGAATCTAAGTTACACTTGTGGTTATTTATACATAAAAACTGTTTGTCAGAGTTTATTTTACTATAGATTCATTCTTAGGTCTGCATTTGGTCTGCATCCATTTGTATTCTGTGTGGTCCGCATGACCTCCCCATGTAGCTTCTACCAAATAGAAAGTCCCATATTTTAGAACTGTTGTAAGATAAAGAGATAGGAAAGAATGTCGAGAGTGTATATCCATATTTTGAAGGAGAACAGCTGTTGGTAAATGGCATTTTTCCCTCTTTAAAATGCTTGCATAGTGGAGACACATGGATACTTTCAAATCCTTTGGAGCCTTTAAAAAGAGCTTGTGCATAGTTCATATGCCAAAACACGATCACAAGAAACCATACCTTGTAGATGGTTAATCCCTAAAAATATTGTACTGAACAATGTTCTCTGTGCCAGAGCATGGGCTCATGCTTCCCACTACTGAGTGGCTTTCACATTCTGGCATCCTTCTCTGTTTATGAGCAGACATTAGAAGCTCTTGAAATAAAGGATGGTGGAGATGGAGATGGAAAGGCAAGGCTTGCAGTTTGCAGTTAGATGGAGAATGGTCTAAGGAACAGTATCTCTGTCGGATCCTAATTATGTATAAACAAATATCTCCAGAGGTCTAGAAATTGCAGACAGTCTTTACTGCCCATTTCCATATAGAGACGTTCAACCAAAAGTTCACTAATTTTATAGAAAGGTGGTACTAGAAATACCCTGTTTTATTGCTTTTACTCAAGTAAGGTAAAAAGGAACATCTGCTTGCAATACCTTTTTCTCTGAGACTATAGTGACAAAGCATGTTATAATCATAAGAATAAGCATCAACATCACAAACAAACAAAAAAGGTATTTTTAAAAAAATGACAGTATCATAAATGTTGCATGTTACAATCGCTAGTGATTTCTTCCTAAATTATATAAGAGGAAACCAGGCGATGTAACATGAAACTGGACAAAATCAAAAAGAGGCTCTTTCTTCCTTAATGATGGTAGTTTATTCCATGGTGGCTTCCAGGGAAAAAGAGAGCTTGCCTCCCAGGTACAAGGGTATTTATCGGGTAAGGTGGGAAGGTAGGGATTTTGGCTGTGAGCCAATGGGAAAGGGACACGGGGACAGGAAGGAGGAAGTGGACAGGAAGAAGTCCTTCCTGGCTTTCTGCCCACAGGACCACAGATCCACAGGGATCTGGGATTTATATGAATTCATTCCTTCTGCCTCTAAATACTGAAATACAACAGTTGCACATGTCCAGGTATGCCCCCAGTGTGATTGTTGAATAAACAGTACAAAAGCTTCACGGTAGAGTAGTAGTCCATAGAATACTTTTGTTAGATTTTTTTGAGGTCAGTCTATCTCTGAATGCAGATCAGTACTGCAAAAGAAGAGTGAGGTCATAGGAAGAGTTCAGTTCAGTTGCCTCAATTTCGCCATCTGTACGTTTGTGAAATGACTGTTGCCTTAAAGTCTTTGAGGTACACTTCCAGTATGCAGGACAAAAAAGCATGATTCTTACTGTTTTTGTAGTACATTAACATCACTAAAGAAGATGTGCCCTTTTTAGAAGACATTAATATGCAATAGTAAAATATTTAAACAAAATCATATTTAAAAGTAAACTCTTAAACATACTTTTAAACTTTTAGAAGGTAACTTTTGATAAATTAGAGGAAGCAATATGACATTTCAAAGTAGCAATAGTACATCATGCCACCTCAACTTGTATTACTAAACTTTGAAACACTTGGAGACTTTAAAACATCAACTCTGGATGAAGCAGCACAAAGAGACCTGATTCCACAGAGTTAGACTTGGAACATGAGGGTTCTCTGTCCTCTTGTCTCAGCTGCTTTGCTGTTGGAGGTATAAAATGAGAGAGAGGCAAACTGCAAATTGTGTGAATAGAAAATGGGTGAATGTGATCTTCACTTATTCATGAATACTTGCTGTGAATGCTGTGCTTCATCTTTGTAGCAGTCCTTTGAGTCTCTAACTAAAGTATCAACTTAATTTTGGAGACATTTTTTCAGAATTCCCAATGCCACTATCTATAATATAGACACTAATTTAGAAATACTGTCATACAAGAAATAAAAGTGTAAACTTGTAAAGCTTAGTATTTTAAATTGAATTTAAGGAGTTTTATTAAGAAGGCATAGAACACTGACAGTTAATGGAAATGAGTGAGCGTGCTAAGCTTAAATTAAAATATTGGATCAAAAATTTGGATTTTAATTTTCCTTTGGGAAGTTGCAGAACAAGAGGAAAGAACTAACCATACTTGTATGCACGTATATGTGTTCCCAATAAAATTCTGTATTTCAAACTTTAGTAATATAGTAGCACTATGACAATAAAATTCTGGTTAAGAGGTTTACATACTTCCTCATCTCTCCAAAAATTAAAAGAAAATAGCATTTAGAGAAATTGTGAACCTCATTATTTTTTCCTTTTTTTTTTTTCTTTTTCAGCGTTTGTTTGAAGTGTGATTTTGAGAAACAGAGAGTCTCCAAAGGTCAAGAGATGAATTAGTGTTTGATGAAACTTAAAAGAACTGAAAGTCTCTACAGATTTCATGTGAAGTAAGTGCAAATTAAAGACCATCAATGTACAATGTAATGCTCCTTTAACCTATTGGAGGAAAAGCCCTAAGTCCTCCTGAACTAATGATTAGCATGAAAAAGATGTATCTAAAGAACAGATGACAGAAAAGTTATGTTGGTCTGCGAGTTATGCACAGGGAACGTAGAAATACAATCAGTGAGAAAGAAAAAAGACAAATGTAGTACCAAGTATCTTATACATGATTTGAAGAGAGTATTATGGGGTTTTGTATTTATATTCATAGGAAAAGTAGCTTAAAGGACTTTCAAAGTTATATTGGAACAGCCAGATTTTTGAGAAATGTAACTGGATAATAATTTGTCATGCATTCTCTTCAGTAATTTCCTTTCTTACTGAAAGTTTACCCCATCTTCTCTTAAAGAGAATTTTTGGTTTAGAATATTTGAGGTTTTAAAAAAACAAATATTATCAGTCATTTAGGAGTAGGAAAATAGAGAATACATGCTTTTTGACATGCATTTACATTGTTTGTTTAAGCAGATGAACATTGACAATTTTAATACTAACTGTTGAATTAAGAAAATATTGCTCTTGCATAGAAGTATTTATAAAATAACAGAGATGGACAGATTTGATTGGACAAAATGTCATTAGCAATGAAATCACAGAATCATAGAATAATTTGGATAGAAAGGGACCTTCAAAGACCATCACTGGTATCTGAGTACTGCTGCAGGTACAGAAATGTATCCATTACTAAATTCAATATATGTATGTACATGAACAACAGTAAGTCAACAAATCCATCTGCAAACAGTTTCAGAACCTTGTGCTCTGGAAGCAGAACCTTACTGAACTTACTTCTTGAGTTTATTACTCACCAGTATGACCATCTCTTAGAATAAGTTTATCTCTCTTTATGCCCTCATTAGCTAAACCACTAGCTTATTTGTTTTTCTTCACATTCTGTTTTTCTTACATGAAATGAACTCTACCAGAGTGTTGATCTTAATAATTTGCAGATATTACTGAGTTGATTTAAATGTCTTTAGTCCTGACTGGTGAAAATTCAGTGTTGCAACAAAGTCTGGCATTATGATAAATATCAGAGGAAATATCTAATATACATTTTTCTCTCGTTGGGCTCATCAGTGAAAATATATGTCCCTTATATTGCCTTCTGATATTGATTTCCAGATATTTTGGTCAAATTCTCTATTAATATTACAAGCATGATAGTATTTACCAAAGACTGAAACGAACTGTGGGCAAATATAAAATGCTACATGGTAAGTTACCTGTGTGGTAAGTAACAGATAATTTCTCAGGTATGTCTGTCTGGAAACTTTGGACAAATATCTGTATTTTCCTGGCAGCTATAATAAGAAAGATGATCAAATTGTGGATTTTATTTGGTGGGAGAAAAAGATGGCTACCTATTCTGTTGTTAATTGTTACAGATGAGAATCTTCTCTGTTCTCAAGGCATCATTGCAAGAAGCAGTAGATTTTTTTTCCCCTAAGCAGATACTGCATCACTTATATGGATGAAAGAGTAAAGATCACTTGGAAAGCAGTTGATAAGAAGAATTCTCTGAACATATAGTAATATCTTTTCAATTGCAAATGCTTGAGGCAAATAAAACTCTAAACGATATTGTTTCACATCCTTTGGTTTGAAAGAAAAATATGAATGGATGGCTATAGTATCATTTCTCAGAAGTTATCAGCCTTAAGGAAAGAGTTAAGAGTTGGCTTGTTAGTCTTTATTTTTATAATTAAGAGCTTCATGTCCTTCAGGAATTTCTCTTAGTTCTTTTTATTTTCATAACCACCATAACATTTGCCCAACCATTATTACAAACTGGCATTATCATAAAAATGATGCAGGTCTTCCCAAATGGAGGAAATGTACAGCTCTTCTATCAATAGCATGTCAACTCTTTCACTTAATAAGATGGAAAAAAAGGAAATAAAACTGACTTGTACTCCTCTAAAATCCTTGGTGCGGTGCTATGTGAAATGAAGAAGTCCATGTTGAATCTAGGACTGCTTCTAATCTTAAAATAAATTTAAAAAAACAAACAAGCAAACAAAAAAAAACCCCAAAAAAAGCAACCAAAAAATCAGTTTTTCATTTTGAAATCACTTTATATGCAAAACACTTTTGACTTCAGTCTCATCCCCAGTAAAACCTAAACATATAGGGAAAAAGTGGATGTTTTTCAAGATCTTAGATCTGTGAATTTTCTCTTAAGTTGCAGGTTTATCAGCAGTGTAGGTGTAGCAGAAGAGATTACAGGTGACCTTGCCCCTCGTAAGTGACAGCTGTACTAATTACCAAAGAATAGCCTGGCCCTTAATGGGTCTCAGCTGTGACTAATAAAAATAAGTGAGATAAAAGGGGTGGGTTGGCTGCTCTAGGGAGGTTGGACGCCGAGGACCTGGGGTAGGAGCCTTCAGGAACTGTAGGAATGCTGTAAGGTCAGTCTGGGTCTGCAGTTAGACCCTGCACTGGGTGCATGCAGTCAGAGTTGAGCAAGGTGAAAGCTTGTGGTCAGAGGCAGCAAGGAAAGTACTTGCAGTCATATTCCAGCAAGAAATAACCTGCCTTCAGAGTCTGCTAAGGAAACCTATGGTGAGAGTTTGCTGCAGCCAAACTCTGTGATTAGTTGGAGTCAGGATGGGTAATCTGTAACAGGAATAATGTGGGACCCTTTTCCTGTTGGTAAATGAGAGTCTGTGTCTTAGCTCATTTCTGCCCCTAAGGAGAGGTCTGCTGCAATATAGCATCGTTGTCTATCTGTTATCTTGCTGGTAGATAAATACTGTCATAAATACGCTGACAAAAATGAATTGTTTGAAATATAAAAATTCTTCATATATACACACAAGTTTTGTGGTAGCAAAATTTTTCTGTCTATTTGTAAATTGATTCTAGAGTGTTAAACATCTTTAAGTATAGATAAAAAGCAGCAAGAGAAATCAATTCTTGGGTAGAATAATTCTCTCTTCACTAACTAGTGAGGAAGTCATTGCAGCTGATTTAGCTCTTAAGATCTGAATATCTGAAATAGATGTAATTTTTCCTTACATTGAAATCTCTTTAGCCTGAGAGACTATAATATTTCTAGATTTCTTTTTGTTTTTTTAACTCATCAAGCTTCTAACTACTGGTAGATAAAGATATAGCTGGATCCAGTCCTAGAATTTCCTTCTTTCAATATATGTATCTCAGTGTTTCTAGAAATACCTTTTTCAACTTTTATTTTTATTATATTCTATCAGTTCTTCAGAAACCATGCCTATTTTTCCTATATGAGTTTTACTTTAAAACATGACATTTTGTGAAGAAATTAGTATTTTTCATGTTGGATGAAGGACATGACTGACTGGCCTCCAAAGGTTTTGCTGTTATTATACCAGATTAAATGTCAGCTCTCTCCTGGCAAGTATATATATTGCATTAGACATGTTAAAAGAACTTAAGAGAAAAATTGCTTACCTGCCACCTAACAACTCTAAAAAATTTCCCTTTGAAAGGTACAGGCTCCCATGGATATGAAACAATCTCAATTATTTGAAAACTTCAGAATGGTTTGGGGATATGCATTCTGTTAATGTTTACGATGGTTCTGAAGTGTTCTTTTTGTAAGGTTTGCAGCGACAAAAAAAAGGAGCATTTCCCAAGGCTGAGACAAGATTAGGAGGTGAGTTATATCTGTAGAAATACTGCACAGATATTATTTAGTAGGTATGATATTTGAGGGAGAAATAGAAATTCTCAAAAGCGAAAGCAGAGAAGAGCTGAAAAACAAAAGCTGTCACCTGGCAAATCCAAGGGTATGACTATTTCTAGTAGTTTTGGATTAGCGTTTCTGTGGTCATAGTTCCAAAACACTTTTTATCTGAGTTGTACAGTGATCAAAATTTAAAAAATAAAAAGTGTAAAAACAAACAGGACTGTGTAAGATTAAAGTTTCTTATAGTTGATATTATCTTCTGGACTCCAAATGTTACCTAACAGCATACATCCAAAAGAGCAATATTCTTGTGCTTTTAACAGATCACCATGACCACTTTGGACTTCCACTCTAGACTATTTTATTGATATGAAGTGTGAATATTGTATTCCATGTCAAGTAAGTGACATGTTAGTGACATTACTGACTTCAATGGATAGTTAAGCTCCCTATGGCAGCTTTTACTTAGCACAGGAGAAAATAAAGAAAAGAAAGTTAAGAAAGAAGATAAATTTCTTACTACAAAGTTGCCATCTCACATAATCTAAATAATGGATTAGATTAGCCCCAGAAACCAAGGGCATGAGACAAAAAATTGCATTAGTTAAAATTATTTTGAATATTAGAAGTTGGAATGTCATGTTTCTTTAGCAAGAACTGATAAAATTGATTGTTTTCTTCAGGCTTTTGTCTTTTCCTCAGACAGCAACCTTTATAATAGCATCAGTTTTACAAATTATAGAGAGTTTACTGTCTTATGACACTATAAATATCCTTGACTCAGATAACTTGTTTGTTTTAAACACAGGAGTATCACAGATTGATACCTGTTCTTGAGTACTTATATTTAAATATTGGTGTGGAAAGAAAAGAACAGCAAGCTGCAGAAGAAGTAACTACTGTTCTGGCAGCTTTTTTAATATATTTGTATGCATTTTTTTGTCTAAACTATCATATGAATTAGGAAAAGTGTTGACTAGTAAAAAAACCAAAACAAACAAAAACAACTTGAGAAAGATGAGTTTATATTACTTGCAAAGTGTTATTGAAAAACACTTATTTTGCTCCAGAAGAGGAACACAGTTCAAGTAATACCATGCTCAAGTAATCATGATGCAAACTTGTTCTGAGGACATTTTCTGGAAGAGGAGCAGTGGGGAGTAGAGGGACTGTGTAACAGAAGACTTCTACTAAAAGATCAGGGAATACAGTGCATATTTGCCCCAGATGTGTACCATATTCATTAGAAGTGCTGGAAAACCTAAATTAATGATTCAAGACTGTAAAGTCTAGCATCTTCTAATGCAGCTAGGATTTGAAGACACATGAGAATGTTCTGTTTACTTTTCAAGAAGATTTGTAGCCAAACATGGAAATAAAAGAACAAAAACACGAATTAAATTTCAGCATAATTAAAAAATTATCTTTGGAAGTTTTGGTTCTCACTTAAAGTGAAAGGGTAAAAGCCAATCCACAAGCCCATTCGGACATGTTCCATAGAACACAAATAATCCATATAGGAAGGTGGAGGGAACATTCTCATTTTGCCTTTAATTTAATCTACTACCCTAATTTGTCCTTTTTCTGCGGTCTAAAGCTTTCTGTAAGCAAGTATTTCTGTCAAGTAATTATTTTTCAATTAAAATGCCTCCAAAATATCTTCTTGCTCTTTCTTATCTTGATGTGCTTACATATGAAAAAAAATGAGACTTTAGGAAGGGGAAAAAATAGTCAAGGAATTTATTTAATACTTGTAGCCAAGCTGCTAAGAAATTTTGCTCCATAGTTTAAGGGTGCTTCATAATTCACTTAATTCATAATATAAATGAAAGCGAACACAACAGGGACAGAAGTTTCTTTGAGAAAAAAACATAAAACGATGTTAGTTGTACAGTAACTAATTTGTAAAGTTGGATATCATCATGGCAATCCCAAATTCTTGTCAATGCAATAATCAATTTGCATTTCTATGTGGAAAACCACATAGCATATTTGTAGTCCAGTATTTGCTAGGTTCTTATTGCCTACTTCATTCACTAGACAATGAAGGAAAAAGTTTTAAAAACAAGAAAGTTTTCAAGCTGTTTTTGAGGGAAATGTGAGGTACTCAACACTTACCACACAGGGTTCTTTGCTCAGAAAAAAGTTGGCCTGCAGCGTTACAGATGCTTTTAGAATAAACACTCAATGACAGGCAAGAATAGAAACATTTGCCAAAGGTCCCAGCTGTTTTCTCAATTCCAGTAAATTGTATGATTTTCTTCTGAATCTAAACATTTGTTATTCCAGAAGTATTATTTAGCTATTAAGAAATGCAAAGCAATCCTGGTGGTGCCATTCCATTCCCAGCAGGTGAGGCTTATACCATCCACTCTGTTAATCTATATGGGCAGAAATCCATCCATTATGCAACTGCATATAAGTATGACAGAAATTAATGTGGTTTCAGACTGTGTTTAAGAATTTTTTTAACAATGGGAAGAGAAACCAAGGAATGGAAAACATCTTGCTGAGGTTCAAAGCTGACTATTAAATCTTGCTTTAGTTGACAATTTAACAACATCTTATATAACGATAGTAATGCTTAGCTTGCTGCTGAGGGCATAGTAGTTAAGGTCTTATTATAAATTATTTATCAAGTTCATTGTAAGTAATTGGCAACATTGGTAGAATATCTTGTTTAATTCTGTTTTATTGTAAATAATTATACACTTAGTTATAGATGCATCTATAATACATGTATATGTGCAAAATATATTTATATGACTATAAGCAGCCTTAAATAAAATATAGTTCCAATTATTTATAATGTAATTGGATCTCAGAATTAGAATAAAAGTCTGTGGTAGCTTTTTCTTTCTGTTGAGAAATGAATTAAAATTTAATTTGTTTATTTTATAGGATATACTGTTAGTAAATAACTTTGTCTTAAAATAGTTTTCTCTTAAACTCAGAATGCAGTCAATGACTGGAAATAAATTAGACAGCAATAAAGCAGATTTTTTTAATGTAAATTTCTTTATATCAGCAGTAGCAATATGTTTTACCTTATCCTCCCAATATTTTTTATATAGTGTGATTACAAGCAGTTTATAAGGATGACTGTAAATAAGGCAAGGGTGAATGTAAGACTGTATTGAGACTGAAGGAAATTGGAGTTATGGTGAAATCCACAATAAAAAGCATATGATGACTAAACAGTCATATAATATGTTCCTTCTTTGTTAGGGGGAACAGTGACAAAGTATCAGCAAAACAATTTCTTTACTTGGTTTTAATTTCTTATGAAATGCATGTGCATGATATATAGAGAGATTTCCTTGAAATGTCCAGAATAATTACAGAATTTTCCAGTATATTGTGTGGAGTGCAGGAATTACTAGTTTGAGAAAACACGTGTTTAAAAGAGGCATTTTATAGTATTCCTTTAAGACAATTTCAGAAAAATTTAATGTGTCATTATATTTAGCTTTATTTTAAAATATTAATTGGAGAACTTGAATTCTGTACATGGAAGCTGATGGATATTATTCAGCACTTTAGTAATTTCAGAAATGCTCCAAAAATATATTTGTGTAAGGTGTAAAAGGAAGACAAGAAAATAAAGTTTTAAAATTATTACCTATGATTTCAGCTTCCAATACAACAGACAGTTTTTACATTCCTAGTCAAAGTGACAAAATCTTTTTATAGAGAGCTCTTTTAATAGAAGGGAAAACAAAAAAGCTAGTGTTTGTTTTGCTTGGGGTTTTGATCTTTTTAATTAAGAATTGTAGTGAGATTTCTATTGAGTTTGAAAATTCTGCCAAGGAATTTTCTGCATCTGACTTCCTGAATTAACTACTTCAATAACTACCATCATTCATGAAAAAGTTTTTCTGTTTGTCTTTGCCTTCTGTACTATAAACTAAACCTGATGTTACCTAGGTGATTTGGCCCCTCATAGCTGTCTGGATTCTTCTGAAAACTGCTAATGATTATGGATGCCTCTGTACAGATTCCTTCCAAATGTCTAAATAAGACCAGCTACATAGATAGCACACAGGGAACCCCAAAAGGGAAACCAACAGATTTTTAAATATCATGGGAATTTAATGCAAAATAATATGGAAGTCACAGTAACTCTTTAGAATATGGCCATTAGGGGTATGAATAACTTCTGTTTTCACTGAATTCTTGAAATAATAATGTAGTCTTCTTTGAATATTTTCCATTTATAAAATAACTTTGTTCGGAGTTTGTTGGCAGTTTTTTGGATTCGGTTGGGTTTTTTGTTTGGGTTTTTTTTGTTGTTGTTTGTTGGGTTTTTTTTTTTCTGTAGAAGAGTGATGTCAGTAAAAGCAATAAACAACAAGCAGATGTAATGAAAGCTAGGTTGCTCTTGAATGTTGTAAAGAGTAGTCTTAGATAAGATCTGCTTAAAAGTATTAAAGTGTCTTTTGAAATCCTTCTAGTAATGCAAGTGTACATTATTTTAAAAAAGGATACATTATGTAAAATATAAAAGATCTGAATATTAATGTCTGAATTTTTCATATGATTGCAGTTTTTCAGTACCTGGAATGAAGGTTGTTGAAAACTATGAAATATGTCAATTCATAAATGAATTCATTAATTTAACTCAGCACAGAGGCAAGCTAAAGTTTTGGTAAAGAATTTTCTAATAGTCAATAAAAAGCTAATGAAAGCAATTTAATAGTATGATATTATGCGAGAGCAAACAAATGCAATTATAGATACAACCCCATTAACTGTTGATGATGTTGTTAAACTATAAATGTTTAGCTGGTTCACACAAAAGTAGTTTTTTTGCATTCTTTGCTTTTACAGACTGGTTTTCAGTAGCTGCAAATATGTGGTTCTCCAAAATAAAAAATGAATTTAGTAATTTTTCAGTTGTTTTTAAATACAACTGATGAATCCTTTTACTCCAAAACATATTGGCCAAAATACGGGAAAATAAAAGAGATTTAAGATAATTGTTAATCATCAATAATCACATTCATGAATGTGACTGCATTTCTAAATATATTTAGTTAATCAAGGACTATTGAGGAAAAAAAGAAAAAAAATCTATGGAGAAGAAATGCATGAAATACTAGGAGTAAAAGATGAAAGAAAACTTAAAAAAAACCTTGTTGGTGGAATGGGTGACAATAGGAATTCAAACAAATGCTGCTGCTAGTATGTTTGATGAGAAAAAAACATTCTTTAAGAAAATTCAGATTTCTTGAAAGAATTAGATTGTTTCTTTGGGCTAAATGTGTTTCTCTCTTCCTTTCCATTATCTGCACAGAAGTGTGAACATGAACTTGGATGTGGCTACCACATCCCTTGTATGCTTTGATCATGGAAAAGGTATTGTCTGACAAAAAGGCTTGATGTTGAAAGGCTAGTCCCAGGCTTTCTGCAGTAAGATGAGCTGTATTCTCCTCTGTCAAGCAAACAACAAAGGGAGTTTTGTCTAAGGCCACATAAGCATAAAAATGGCAGATGTCTTTACTTTCAGCAGCTTCAAATGATCAGCCTGAAAATGCATTCATCAGCAAACACACAATAGCAACTGCTAGATATCAAAAGGAGATGGTCAGAATGATCAGTGTTCCCTGTGTTTCATCAAGCAGTGGCACTATCTCCTCCTCTGGCTGTGTAGTCTGGCCTTTCTCAGTGCAGTGATACTTATCTCACTACTTTCAACAATTAAAAGAAGCCAAACCTTTGGATTCTAATAAATATTTCAGAACCATTGACCAAGAGATATTAAATAAAATGTAAAAAGTAATAAATAGGGAGGTAATTTCTTGAATTTATTAACACCCTGACCTGAAGTTTAGGTGCTGTAATTTGTGTGATTTGTTTGGGTTTTTTTTAAAGTGAGTTTTAGGTAAACCAGCATCTATACTTCACAGGCTTACACTTTAATTTTTTCAAATTTATTTTAGACATCCCAGAGTAAATTTTAGTGACATTAGCTAATGCAAATAAGATTTAAACTAGTTGTTCAATGAGAATCCATATTCTGAATACTGGAAAGAAAAGATTGTATAAGAGACAGATTTGTCTCTACAGCACAGCACTAACAATTAAGGATCATTTTTTTTTCTGGTGCTTTTAACTGGTATGATCCTTAACATAACTATGTATGACTTGAATTGATTAGAATATACGTGTAAGTGGACAAAATCCCAATATCCCAACAAAGACCTTGGTTAAAACAAGAGGTTGCCAGGTAAAATAGAAATATTTTTCAGATAGTTTATTTGCATTTAAGTTACAAGATGATTTACCTTAGTTGATTTTTACATTATACTCACTTCACAGTGGTGAGGCACTGAAACAGGTTGCTCAGAAAAGCTGTGAATACCCCATCCCAGGTTGGATGGAGTTTTAAACAACCTGGTCTAGTGAAAAGTGCCACTGCCCATGTCAGAGGGCTGGGAATCTTTAAAATCTCTTCCAACCCAAACCATCCAATGATTCTGTGGTTCTGTGCACTAGCTTCTTCTTAGTGCTTGAATCAGATTGCTAAGCTACAAATATAATCAGGCTACAGTACTCAGCTCTGTCACTTTTTCTCTGTTTCTGTTCAAACCATTGAGGCGTTTTTGTTTTGTTGGTGTTTTAACTGACTGAAGTGGAATTCCTTAATGTCCTACTTGAGAATTGAGACCATTCCTCCAGAATGTCCTTTTTCAAGTCTTAAGTACACTTTTATACATATGCCCCTCAGCTGCTCACAATATTGACCAATGTTTTTTTCCCTACATACTGCTTTAGCTTCCGATGAAGCCTGTTTTCTGTTCATCTTCAGGATTATTAGGTTTTGCTGCATTTTTGCTGAGTGTCCTGTTCCAGGCTCATGACATTTCCTTTCTTAATCATAATCTCATCCAGCTTACTCCATAGAATTCATTTTTATCCTTAACACCTACAGAAAGTTAATACAACAAATCAGGTGTTTTATATGTTAGTAAGACAGACTTAAAGAAAATATTAACTTCCTATTGTACAAAATCCTTCTAAAAATAGGTGATCAACCTATCAAAATCTTTATATAGACAATGACACACTTGCAAAATATCACAAAGAACAGAGGAAAATAGTTCACAGACAATATCCCTACAAGTCAAATTGCTGTATCAGGGAGATGGAATATTTGTATAACTAGCTTTTTGGATGACCTGAAAATGTAGACTTTTCAGTCCCTCCAGAGAATATAATTAGGCATTCAAATCAGTTGTTTGTCTGAAGCAACTGCAGGAAAGATAGTGCAGTAGGCATCATTCCACATCATATGCAATTAAAATAAATATGTAAAAAAATCTTCCATGTAAGAATCTCAAAAAATCTACACAAAAAATTTGTCTGAGTGAAATTTAAATAATAGCAACAATTTAAAGCTATTAGCAAGCCAAATTCAACATCCTACTCCATACACACTTAATGGGCTATGCTGTGCAATCTATAAATAACGTTATTTTTTCCAATACCCACACTGATTTTACACTTCTGAATCTATAGCCTCCATTATGTGAATTACACACAGTTGCAATTAAGCATCTATAATATACTTGGGGCTCTCTTCTCTTTTTCCCTTCTGAACTTGCTCTCACTAGGTGCATCCATTGTATTTCTTAGTGAGATTTAAAGAAATTTCAAAGAAGGAAATCAGAAGAATTTATAAATATTGAAACTATGGTGTTCCTATCAATTTTAGAATTGTAGCTAATGTAGATACAGCAGGGAAATTATTCAATGCACAACCTTTAGGCAGAAATGACAGTCCTGCTAGTTATAATTCCAAGTTGAATCCAACATTTAACAGTGCACAGCAAGAATTCACTGCTTCCGAGAGGATGAAGTAAAAGATGCATAGAGCAATGCCTAAGGCCAGAACATTAATCTTTCTGCATGACTTCATATTTAGCATTCTTGAGCCTGGCTTTAGGGACACTTGTGTTGCAGATTCCTGGGATGGTCTATCCTGGACTTACAGCAGTCTCCAAGGATGCTGTAAGTCAGAAATCTTTAAGGTTTTCTGACTATAATCTGATGTTTCTTGATGCAACAGTGGGTGGGATTTGTAGTCTGACATAACTCAGGATGTATGTCAGAAGTTTACAAAATGCCTTACCAATTAATAATTCTAGAACCTGGAGTAATCAGGGGTTTCAGAGTGCTTCTAGAAATGTTTTAGAAATTATAGAAGGGACAGAATTCAACAAATCTCTGTATCCACTGAGTTGGGATGAGGGGCCACCCTTTCTTTGAGTTCTTTGCATCAAATCACCATGGTAAATTAGAAGTATTATGCTGCAAACAGAGTGCAATAACTTTCTTACTCCTTTTCTGTGTTCTAAAATCCCATGCAAGATCAAAAGCATTAAGGAGTCAAGCACAGCAGGGGAAGAGACAGTGGAGGCATAGCTTTATAAGCTTTCAGCAACATGAGCTATTTGAGAATGAAGAATCTGCTCTTATTTGAATGTAAAAAAGGAGTCAATCTGTAACCAACTGCATTAATGTAAAATGGAATAATTTCCTCGAAAAAGAATTATCCAATGTTTAATTCCACACTTGCATACTAATTGTTAGCCTCAGTGCTGAGGCACCGAGAACTTGACTTCAGCAAAATCTAGTACTAACTAACTGTGGTTACTAATAAAATGTATTCCATTCTTACTTCTACAGATGGAATATTTCATGCCTGGTGAGGCTAAAACTCTTCTCTAAGTACATTACTGAAAACAAAATCTTTGCAGCATAACTGCAACACTGACAGAACTTCATTTAGTCTCAGTAACCATTTTGAGCCCCAGATTAAAGAAATGGTATATAATACTCCAAATGTCATGACTAGAACTCTGTATTTAAAAAACCTCCATAAAATTGTCTTGAATAAAGAATGGTATTTGTATTTAAAAACAGCAGGGGTATTGACTCCCATCTTAATATCAATTAGTTAAATTATCGTTCACATTAAAAACCCAGGGAGACAAAAAAGATTACTACAGTTAAGAGATAACAGTTACAGCAGTAGAAATAAATTGCTAACAGAAACCTAGTACAGATTTTACTTTTTGAACAGCAAAGAAATTCTATTTTGCAAGGAATGATGTGAGAGTTAACACTGGATACTTGTTCTGACCTCTGCTGGAAGAGCATTCTCCATTTTAAGAAGCTTGACTTCATATCCAGAAACTATTATTTATTTTTACTAAGGGTGATAAACTCAGGTGCAGAAGTCTGAAAGTCTGGAGAAGGTTCTCAACATCCTGTCTGTTATCAGATTTGTGGTTCTTTCAGCCAAAGAATTCTACTGATGCAGATATACCTAATAAGAAGAAAACATAGCCAAGAATATTAGGACAACAATAACAATGTATTATCTTAAAAACAAAAAGAAGACAATAAGAAGTTAGCTAATATAGTTTCCAATTTACTTCTTTCAAATAGATAGAATAGATATTGCTACAGCTTTAGAGCTGATGAGGAAGTGTTGTCAGGACAGCTTAGGTAGCCTCAGACTCTTCCATTTTAGACAGCTTTGTATCTCTCTTTTGAAATTCTACACAAATTGTACTACAGTTATGTGCTAAGCATTGAACTATACTACTTTCTTTTTCCAGTCAAGCAGTTTAAAACCCATAAGCACCCTAATTTTGCCTTTTAATTAGGAATACAGAACAGCTGGGTGCAGAAAACAGACTACAGCATGTCTCAGGTAAGTTCAATAGTTTAAATGACCTGAGTTTAAATGGAGTGCTGAGGCTGCTAGTGAGACAGATCAAGGCAGAGAAGGCCTATTAGTACACTCACAGCCCTAAGAAGCATACTATTAGAAATAGAAAATTTTATATGCAGATAGGAGAATTGAAAGCTGCACTCATGCTATGTGTTGTTGATTCACTTCTGCACAAGAATGAAGAATTTTAAAGTGTGCTGGAGGCTTGAACTTAATTTCCTAATTTTTGTACTTAATTTCTGATATTCCTAAGAAGGTTTCTATATCTGATAACTGTTGACATATTTCTTGTTTCATATTTACAAGGAAAAATTTTGCTTAGTTTTAACTGACATCCCGAGACCAAATTGGCCATGCATTAGATAAAGATGGCATTAAAAGAGCTTGTTGCTTTTATGTACAGCTGTGCTGCCATTCCATGAACTCCTTTTTCACATGCATGTGTTAAAATTATTAATGTACATCTGGTTTGAGTATTATATACCACACAATGCCAAATATGTGTGAACTGACATATACCAAAGAGTAGATGTGTGTTTTGACATGCTTGACAAGCTTCTAGAAAAAAAATGGGATCTTTATATTACTCAAGGCAGAGGGATTATGCAAGAAAATCATGAAAACACCATCCTCTGATGTGCATAATATTCCACTTTTATTGTAGAAATCAGGAAAGGAAACAGGAAAATAATAATTATTTGTATACTGTAAATGATAAACCCTTACTTCCAGAAATTTTGCCACTAAGAGAAAACAGTTCTGCCTTTAACTTGAAAATTGCTTTTGTTCTGAAAAATTAAAGACAAACAAGCTGTGCCAGAAATTCACGCACTGATGAATGCCTGAGTCTGAAGTTATTTCATGCACACAAATGCAGCACAAGACCTTTTTCATGCACCTCTTTTCAAGATTAGTCATCTTTGATGTTTAATAGTATTGCATGCATCTGCAGCCAAGCACAATTTACAAGATTTCCTGATTTCTGAAATTCTGTTTGTTCCTCAGAGGCCTGGAATCTTGCAATTTTCACCACACATTAAACAAAAAGCAGAACACTGTTGAAAATAACAGCAGGAGAGAGAGACAGGAAGCAAAGATCAAAATGCAGCAGCAGGGGAGCAAGTGGAAACAGCACAGAGAGCTAGGTGACTAATCGTACTGGTGAAGAGAAGAAAAGGAAGCTCAGACAATCCATTTTAAGCAAGCAACCAGTCTAGACTTGCATGTTTGCCCACAGCATTTGTAAGCCTTTTTCTCCTCACAGTTGTCAGAGTCTTTTTTAATGTGCCCAGATGTGAAAGAATGCTTTTTGCAATTTGAGCAAGTTTAGCATTAATTCTCTCCTTTCTTCCCTCCTTTCCTCCCATGTCCAAATGCATATTTGGTTACTTAAGAAAACAACTGTTATATGGTTGTCTTGTTAATGATATATAAAAGTATACAAAGCTTGTAGTAGTCATATATGAGATGTATCTCATTAACAATTATATTTAATTCTGCCATTACAAATATTGTTCATTCACATGATAATTTGAATTAATACAAGGGTATTCATGCTTTCTATCATGAATGACCTTCTGGTCAGAGACATATAAAATAAGAAGTCTTTCAACAGGCAAAAAAATTCCAAAGGAGCTCCCCATTATGTTCATTTTGTAATTTTTTTTTTTATTTATTCTACTCAACAGTATGCTTATAAGTGAGATAATTGATCTTGTCTGAACCAAAATAACTTTTCATGGCATTCTTAATGTACATAAAAAGAAGTAGTATTTTTTTCAGATTTTAAAAATGCTGTATTAATGACAGTATCAAGAATAAAATATTGCAAAACTTTTTCACTCCTTAACTGTTCTCACAACCCTGCTGTGCTGCCTCCCAACAGAGAGCAGGACTAGAGTTCATGAACATGAGGCTGCTTCTGTCTGTCTGTAAAGGACTTCATCCACTCTTTTATTCCTGATCCTGTGGCCTGTAGCAGACATCCAATAATGTCACTTTTGACTGTCCTTTCTTTAATTTTAACCCATAAAGTCTATTAGATTACCCATCCCCAGGTACAGTTTTATGTACTCCAGCTGCCCTCTGACATAAAGAACATGAGATTTCAGAGACTGAGACACTTCTGCTGGCCTACCATGTCCTGATGTCCTGCTGAGGTGGAAGAACAGATGCAAAAGTGGTATAGAACAACCTGTCAATACTGAGTACAGTTTTTCAACATGAGAAAAACAAAGAAAAATAAAACAATGAAATGTTAAGAATTCTTTAATTTCATGAATACATTTTTTTCAAAGCCAATTACAGTCACATTTCTAATACAGTGGAACAATCTCAAAGGAAAAGTCTGGACTTCCTTGTTTGTAAGGACCAGAAATACTCACAGAATAGGGTAAATTTTCATTACTTTTATTGTATACTCCAAATGAGTTATTTATTTTTCTGCAAATGATGTGATTTTATGTGCCTGTTAATATAAATATTCTTTTTACTTAGTATTTTTTACACATAGATAAGATTTATACATTCAGATTAGGTTGTTTTGACATTTTTCTCATCTAGCTTCAGACATGAAAATAGTTTAAATATCTACGTTTAGACACCTAATGTGTCTAAATTACCATTGCAGATAGACTTATTCTCCTCAAGGAAATCATAATGTAATTTACATCTGAATATTTTCAGTTCTGTTTATAACTGTGTTTTCTTCCACATTTTGTGAGCTGTTCTGCTAAATGTATTACTGTTGTTTTGGGGGGGAGTTTGTCTTTGGAAACTTAGATTTACTTTATCCTCATAATGACCTGCCGTCATGTTTGTCTGGTAAATTTGAAATGAAGATATATGATGACAAAAATCTTCTATAAGTAGTCTCCTAAGTACAAGTTGGTAAATAACCAAATGATTTGAATACAGAGAATTAGAAGTATGTGTCCTTCCTTCTATAGCATTTTGAATTAATGCAAGAATCATAATTTCTTATTTTAAGCTGTTCATAGATGGCCACCAAATAATGTTTCACCTACTTTTTTTTTCCACTCCAGAAGATTTATATGAGCTTCCTGAGTCTTTCTGAGAATTTCTTGCTGCAATCCCTTCAGAAAAGGTTTCATTATTTTAATTACTATGGAAACTTCTTGGGGGGGGGCAGGGTGGGGGGTTGAGGTTTATTTTTGGTTGGTTGGGGGGTTTTGTGTGGTTTTGGTTTTTTGTCATTAACTGACTTTTTTATTTTGGAAGGTACAGGACATTATCACTATCAACAATTTTCTCACCATTTTCAATTTTTTATTTGAAGACACTAGTAAGTGTGGTAGGACTGTATGAACATGTTCCTCTAGGGTTCTTTTCCTCCTTTTTTTCATCTTCTATGTTATGTAGAATAAATTTTCTAGATTTTCAAGATTTTCTATTCTACATATGTGTTTTCTCCCTTAAAGGGTATGGTGCAGTGATTATTCCAATGCATGCCAAAAAACATGAGTGGTTCCATGGGTCAGTAAGTTTTCATGTTAGAGTGAGGGAAATTGTTGTTATCTCGGGAAATGTTCTATATTATGCCATACAATTTCAGATCTCTGTATTACTTACCAGTATTGAGACATTGGTCAATATGAGAACTATATTGTTTCATTGTAGCAAAAACCTTTGACACTGAATAGGACAGAGTACTTCTTGTTCTTGAATGAGTTCTAAAAAACTGCCTTCAGTCAGAAATACCACACAAATCTGCAGAAGACCAGCCTGTGCTGCTAGTAGTAAAGATAATAGATGTAATGGTAGGCAAAGAAAATGGGATGATGAGTTTGGATCCACATTATCAGTGTATGGATTTGTTTTTGCAATGAAAGTAGCAGACGAATGATTATAAATGTAGCATAGATTTCTATAGTAAAACCATGTTCCTCTGTTGAATACAACAAAACAAATCTGTTGTGGAACACATAATGAATACCAAGACTGAAATTATATTTCAGGACATATGTATCTTAAAACTTGACAAAAGAAGGAAGCAGAAAGCTGAGAAGATGGACAGCAAGATTTAGTCAAATGTATAAGACTATGAATTTAACATAAATTACCAATTCCCTGGTAAATCTCATACCATGAATATTAGAAATTTGTCATTTTATGGCTGCATATCTAGTGGATATTTCAGAAAAATTCTTCAGATGGTTTTCTGGCCTGAGTAAATTCTGGCAATTAAATAGTCAAAAGATAGTTTATCATGTGAGGGATGTGAGGACACGCAATTGGGTGCAAGAGAAATTGCTACTTAGCACAATTGGAATGATCTTACAAGGGAAGTAGGGAGTAAGAGTGTTGAAAAATTGATATCCAAAATAAAAGGCTGTGTTGAAATACCGGAAAATTTACTAATAGATTATGGGGAGGAAGATTAATAAAGACATTTGTGACAGTAGCAGGATAAGAAAAATGAAATCTAAGAGATGGATAAATAAACACTAATTATCCAATAAAGGAGTCTAAAGACAGGGATGCTGCTTCCCACTTTAAGAAGAAAATTCATGTAGCCAAAGCTCGACTGAAGTAGAAACTGGCCAGAACTGTGAGGGACAGTGAAAAGAGTTTTTCCAAATCTATGAATGGCAAAAGGCAGTGTACAAATAACATTGGCCCATAATGGGATGAGGATGGCCGCCTCACAGAGACAAGGCAGGTGTCTCATGCAGTCTTTGCCTCTGCCTTCAACATGGATTGTTGACCAAGGGAGTGTCAGTGCCCTGAGCTGGAGGACCATGACTGTAGGAATGATCAACTCCCAGGTGACCCTGAAATTGTACAGGATCTGCTGCTCCAGCTGGATCCCTAAAAATCTATGGGGCCTGATGAGATTCATCCAAGAATCCTGAAATGACGTCATGACAAAATCTTTCTCGATTTTTGGCTGGTCCTGGAATTCAGAGTGGTCCCAGCTGTCTGGAAGCTGGTGAATGTCCCAATTTTCAAGATTGACAAGAAGGACCACTCTGGCACTACAGGCCTGTCAGTCTCACTTCAGTGCCTGATAAAGTTATGGTGAAGATTATTCTGGGAGATGTTGATAAACACCTGAAAGCAGAATCATTGGTCACAGTCAGCAAAGCTTCATGAGGGGAAAATCCTGCTTATCAAACCTGATTTCCTTTTATGACAAGGTAACCCACCTAACTGATCAAGGGAAACCAGTTGATACAATCTGTTGGGGTTTAAATAGAGCTTTTCATACTCTCTCGCAAAACAAAACATCCAGCATTCAGGTGGATAAACACATAATGTGATGGGTGAGCAACTGGCTCCTGGATTGGGCATGATGATCTCAGAGGTCTTTTTGAACTTAATTGAGTTTGTGATTGCTTAAACAAAAAAAAAAAAAAGGTTTCCTTTTGATTCATTAGTATTTGTTCTGATTTTCTTGTTATTTTCATTGTTCTCTTTTTAATCAGATGTCCAGTGTGATTGATTTGCTGTGAGGGTGCTTAGTTGGCAGAGAGAAGCAATTACAAAGAAGAACAGTTATTTAGAAGTACATTTTGTATGAATAATGCAAGCTAATGTCTAATCTTCCTAGGTTTCCTATTAGTCATTTGCTAGCTAATTTTCCATATGTCACAGTGTTTTGAAAGACATGTTCAAAACATTTTTGCTTTATTCTATCTATCCAGATTTTCTGCAGAAGATGTGGACTATTTTGAAAATTGAAATATTGAAAGGTCATGGAAAGTAATTTCTATAATTGTTAGTGTCTGTGAGGACACCTGACAATACAGGTTTTACTGACTCACAGCTTTAGCATGCATGTGTCAGCATAAATTTGTTGAGGACATAGAAATAATGCTGCCTTGAAAGCATATTTATAAAAGGGGAAAGGATGCCACAAAGCAGTGAAAACTGGAGAAAAGATGAGAGAAGCCACAGTTTGAACAGTAATGCAAGAAAAGAAAGAGGGAGATACTCTGATGCGAAAGCAGATACTCCCTTGCAGCCCATGGAAGACACCACAGCAGAGCACTTATTTTCCTGCATCTTGTGAAAGATTTTCCACTGGACAGAGATTTTCCCTCCAGAACACAGAAAGGAACACTGTACATCCACTGTTTATGTAAGTTCTTCCTGAGGAAGGGACTAATGGAGTCTGGGGAAGAAAAGAAGTCTCTTACAGGACAGTGCAGAAAAGGACAACCCTGTTGCTCTTACTGGGCGCAGCAGTGGTCAGTGTAGACAAGCTGGACCTTAATGCCAATGTTGTAATAAAGATAATGGTGGAGTTCAGACAAATAATGAACCTAATACTAGTAACTGTTTGTTTACCCACCCCTAAATCTGCTGATAATTCCAATTTTTGTATATGGATATCAGCATGACTCAAAAGTATACTACATAATTTTTCAGACAATACTGAATTGGGCAGAGCTGTTGCCTTGTTTGAAGGCAGAGAGGACCTGCAGAAAGACCTGGACAAGTTAAAAGGCTGGGCAATCACATATGAAGGTCAACAAGTGAAAGTGCCAGATTCTGCACCTGGGACTGCAACTCCGGGTTTGTGTGCAAACTGGGGAATGAGATGCTGGAAAGCAGTGCCTGCCATGGAAAGGGATCTGGGGTCAATGCTCTCAGGCACAAGATGTGATTCTTTGGGGCTGCACTGTGAAAGGCTGGAGTAGGACTTTGATGATCCTAGTGGGTCCCTTCCAAGTCAGGAAATTCCACGATGTTATGTAATTAGTCCTTGGGTTAACATGGGCACAATATAGTAATTAGAGCCAGAATTTTTTAAAAAGCCATGAAGGATGTAGACTACATACATTGCTAATAGTTGGCCACGGGCAAAATAAATGCCAGCTCAGTATGGGATGCCAAGTCTAACTATATCATCCAGACAGTTCACAAGGCCACGGGGTGGAGCCCCAATGACACTACACACTGCTCTGAGCAGTGAGCACAAGCACTCCGTGGAAGTGAGGATATTTGCACCCTGGTATACACCAAGCCACTATGCGCCTCTGGTGTATCAAACATTCTCACCAAGATACTAGTAAGTGCCTCAATGCATGAAATAGCAACTCATTTAATTGTCCACTGAACTCATCCATTTACCTAACTGGCACAAGGGTAAGGGTAAAGCATGACCACCCTGGAACTGCTAGTGATTAGATGAAAAGATGTAGCTAAGATGCCCCTGCTATATCCACCAGCTCAAGAAGTGCTTCGTGCAAAGCTGCTTATGTAACAACAGAGTATTTACAATACTCTGTCTTAAAGTGCAATTACAAAGTTCACTGTTGCCCTCTCACAACCTCCCCAGGCTCTGACAAACATTTTTTGAGTGACTACTTTTCTTCTGGGTGTCTTTGAGTGATCCTTTAACCCTTTTGGATAAACTGCATTGATATTCTAGGTGCCCTTAAGGGAGAGGCCTCCCCTGAGAGTATGAGTTTATGCATGCTTTGGATCATCATCTTTGTTCATGTGGTAACTGCATCCCTGACTGTTACACTGAACCTGTAACCTGCAAAACGTCAAAAGATTGTCATCATAGTTATCCTCCTTGTTTATTAGTTTTTCCCCTTGGTTTTGGTTCTAACTAAAATTTGTCTGAGTTCATTATCTTTATGAAGTAGTTTTTGTGCACTTCTGTGACACATTAACACTAAGATTAAAAAAAAAAAAAAGTTAACGTTTATAAAAGAGACTTTCTGCCCCAAATAATTTCCGTTTGTTTTTTCAAACACAAAAGTTACATGTGGACACTGCTGAAGGCCTAGGCACATTTCAGCCAGGCCTTTTTTCTCAGGTTCTGAGTCTTTTTCTCAGGCCGTGAAACATTCTCAGCTCCAGCCAGGATTTTTCTCAGGCTAGAGGCCTTTTCTCTACTGTAAACACAAGAGAAGGAATTATAACAACGATAAAGCACCTGCTGGATCCGTGGGAAAGCCTGGGACAAGAGGTGTCTCTTTCTCTGTCCAATGAACTATCTGTATTTTGTTTTGCACGAACTGTATTATAAAAAGCAATGGCTTCTTTCAATAAATTGTTCTTTCTTGCTCATTCTTGCACCAAGCAAGAAAGTGTCTTCATCGCCACTTCGTAGCCCCTTCTTACAGCAACAGTTATATGCATGTTCAAGCTTTTGAAATTCTACAAAACTCTTTTGTTTTGCTTTTCATTATAATTTAGTCTCCATCTGAACACTTTTCTTGTTTCTACTTTATTAAATCAGAAGAAGAGACTATGAAGATCTGCTGTCAATAACCAGTCCTGTTAAAAAGTATCTGCAACCTTCAAAGGCTAAGAAGGTTGTGGAACTTGGCTCATGGGAGAGCAAGTTAATAAGCAGAAATGCAAGCTTGCCAGGCTGTTGAATCCAAAACCCTTAATACTTTTTGCATGCTTCTTTCCTTCTACCCTCCTTTTTACCCAAATAAAAAAACAGCTGTTCAATTAGATTAGTCCATCTTTCTTTTTCTCTTCATCTGTCCTCATGCAGAATTTCTAGAATACAATATAGAAAGAAGATTATCATATTCTACATAGGATACTTAAAATATGTTTAATTTTTTAAATCGATGTAGAGAATTTCACTAGAACACTGTCACATTTTAGATACTCTGTTCTATTACAGATGAAAAGACCTCCAGACCCCTTATATATACAAATATTTTACTTCTAAGTCAAAACTTTACAGTTACCATTACTTACCTACAAGACATTAATAAATATTTTATGAACTATTACAGAAAATCTTCATTAATGATACCTTTGTGAGTGTTAAACAAAAGCTGTGACAAAGACCAGCTGCTTATCTCTGCTGTTATGTGTTCCTGCCCATATCTCTGGGGCTCCCTGGCTGACTGCAATAATCTTCCTCAACATGCAGTCATGGATGTTGCACGGGGGGTCAGTGCACTGCAGCCCCTTTGGCCCATGGCTCCTCTCAGTATTTGTTTCTTCACACACGTTTTCTGCCCACCAGCTGCCTTTCTTTTCCTTTTCTCCAGCAGCAGCAGCCCAATCATTACAAAAATATCTTACCACAATTTTAGAAACTGAGAATAGTTTGGGGAGTGAAACTTAGTGTCTTGCTCATATTTTTAGCAATTTTTAATTTAAACCCATTTTTAGGACTTACTTGTGATGATTTAATCTGCTAGTTACTTCAAAGGGAATGCAGTTCCACAGATCCTGTGATACTTCCACTGTGATCACTGAAGCTGCTGGTAGACTACTCATATCATTCATTATTTTTGTGAATTTTCACCACTTTTTAAATACTCTAACTACCTTCCAGGTTGTTGTGAAACATTTATAATTTTCTTTCTTTTTTTTGAGGGGGGGAG
>JANRGV010000051.1:68827596-68857564 GCA_024734035.1 Alethe castanea
GGGGAAAATCCTGCTTATCAAACCTGATTTCCTTTTATGACAAGGTAACCCACCTAACTGATCAAGGGAAACCAGTTAATATAATCTGTTGGGGTTTCAGTAGAACTTTTGATACTGTCTCCCACAATATCCTTCTGAACAAAACATCCAGAATTCAGGTAGATAAAAATCTCAAGTGATGGCTGAGCAACTGGCACATGGGTTGGGCACAAATGATTATAGTGAATGGGGTGACTTCAGACTGGTGACAGGAAAATTATTTTTTTGGTCCCTTCTCTGTCTGACTGCTTAAATAATCAAGAAAAAAGAAAAGGACTTAATATTGATCCCACAAATATTCTGTTTAATACTGTAAGTTAAAACATGTCTAAGACACAATGTAATTCTTTATTTGAACTTTATTTTAATATGAAAAAAATCAATGATTTTAGAGATTTTTTCATGCTTCATCCAACAGAGTCACTAATTAAAAACTAAAAAAAACAACGTCATATACTAATGATAAAATCCTTCAGGAATAACAAAGAATAGTACTAAAAAATTGTGAAATAATTTTTTTCCCTGGTTAACTGCAAAAAAACCCCTTGTACCTTAATGTTTTCCTTTTCATAATTTGCCTTTAACCTTTTTCTAAAAAGGAATTTTCACAAATGAATAGTAGACCAGTATTTACAGCAGTGCTTTTTTACGAAGCAACACTAAAAATCCTTACAAACAGTGAAGGTAATGGTAATTTTTTTCTTTCCCATTCAAAAATAGAAAAGTGGAAACTAAGTCTAATGTTTTCATTACAGTCTTTTATGCTTTCTGTTTAATTGTCCATTACATTTCTGCTCAAATAATATTTGTTGATCAATTTTTAGTAACAAAATAGCTAGTGTATTTCTCCTAAGAAGAAAACATTCCTTAGGGTTTTTCTTTATTGAAGTGGTAAAGTACAGTGTTCATTTAATATAAATAATATTTCTTATATTCGTCTAGTTATAGTTATCTGTTAAACAAGGAAATATCACTTCTATTGTATTTTTTGCCTTTCAAAAACTATGGGTAAATGGCATACAATAAAACCAGAAGTTTTGGATCTGAAATTTTGGTGTGTTTAGATCTCACACTGAAGCCTCCTAGTTTCAGTTGTCGTTATTGCCAGGAAAACTCAACATAAATATTTAGCACGAAAATTATACCACTACAAAATCTTATTTCTTGCAGTTGCTGTTGGCATGCATGGTGTAAACATGATGATTCAGTTTTTATTTGGCAACAGAATAAATACAGAATTTCCTAACACCAGCATATTTACACCATAAAATTATATTAGTAATTGGTTCCAAGTCTCTCTAGGACTCCATTTATATTTATAAATAACGTGTGTTGCTTCTTAAGAAGCATTGTTAGTCATTTCCAAAATGTCTCTTCTGGTTCATTCAAAAGTAATTATACACTTATTGCTGCGCTCTAAGGATGGCACTAGTCACAATTTTCCAAAGAAATGTCATCCTGCTATTCTGGAGCATTCTGTACAGTTCTGGACTATTCTGGACTAATAGCTGGCTTGAAGAACTCATCTACTTTCTGTCAAACAGGGAGATATATCTAAAAATAAAAGCAGAAAAGTCATAAAAAAGTTTACATATAACTTTCAACAGAGGTGAAAGCCTGGAAAACATCCAGCTCTTGGTGATGTCAAAGATTGCTAGTACTTTTTCAGCCCCCTTGATATTTAGAAAATTTTGGCAATGAATGAAAGTATTCACCAGAGAGGAAGCAGTACTTGAAAAGTCTAAAAATAAACACAGGCTATGTTTATTTCACTGAAATTGTTACTTCCAAGTATCTCCAAAATTTTATGAGGAGAATATTTATGATTTGACAGTTTTATTATAGTAGAAAAAATAAAATGTTTTTGAAACATTATTTAAAGCTATTCTGAATATTATTTCACAAGGGTAATGATCTTCGCAATACCAAAAAATCCACAAACAGACAAACCTTTAAAAATAAAAAAAAACCAATACCCTAGGTGTCCATTTGCCTCCTTCTCCTGCCCAAAGGCAAAAATCACAATACATGTACTTGTCTAGACAGTTTCTGAAGATTTCCTATGACAGAAATTTGACCGTTTCCCAAATAATCTTACTCATTATTACCTTTTATTTCCTGAAAATCTCTCTCCTTCTCTTCTTAAGTTAATATATTCTTTGTTCTGTCTAACTGCTTTGAAGAACAGACTATTCTCTTCATCTGTGCTTCAGGCCTTTACATCTAGCATTTTTCTTTCTTTAAACTAAGTATCTCTAGCTCTCTAATCCATTTTATACATAATATTTTCTACGTTTCTGATAATTTTCTTTCTCTTGCTGGGTTCTGGCCAAGTGGTCTGTGTTCTCTTTGTGTGTCCTAAAATTAAATATGTGTTTGGAGTGGATGACTTACCACTTTCCATGTGAGATGGAAAAATCAATTAATTTTGATTCAGACAATGCATCTATTGTACACGATGTACACACAACAGTGTGAAAAACATTTGACTTATTATTCATTTTAACTTGCAGTTCCCATGCTTCTTTCTACTGCTTACTCACTAATGTTGCTTCTTCCATTTCTTAACCCATTTATTGCTTAAGTATTAAAAATTTGAGATTTTTCCTTATCAAACATAATCTCTTGAATATCAGACTGAGTTGATATCTATTTGACCTAAAGCTATTACCTGAAATGCTTTCAAACCTTCCTCTGCACGTCAGCACCAAAATTTAAAATATTCTTTCTTTTTATGCAAGTTGCTAATTAAGTATTATAAGGTGAAGGCAAAAAACCAAATAATCTTGCAGTTTGACAGTAAGTAAGAAATACCTAATTACAGAATAAAGCTTTCCTATCAGTTAAATGTTCGCCTAATGGTGGCTTATTTTCCATGAAACAAAACATTTGTTTTTGTGGTAAGTAAGCTCGAGCTAAAGTAGATCTGACTGGGGGAAAATTAACTTGATTTATTCCCTCTTAAAATAGATTCTAGTAGTAAGAACAAAGACAAACATTAAACCAACATTGTTTCTCCCCATCTCCTCTTTCCCTTGACCAAATTCTCTCCTTTCTCTTTTTTCGTTGCTTCCCTTTCATTCCTGACTCTTAACCACACAAAGTAGCACTGGTGAAGGACATTTGGGAAATTATGTTTGTAGTTTGCCCTCTCAGACCTTTCTCTGTAGAGGACTCTTGCACTGATTTGAGCTTTTCAAGTAAAAATTTTCCTCCATCATGGGTCCTTCATGAACTGCAGGAGTATCTGATTTGGTGCAATGCTGCAGACTTGGAGCTGGGTGGCTGGAAAGCTGCTGGTGGGAAAAGAACCTGGAGATGCTGGTCCACAGCCCTCTGAATATGAGCTGTCAGTGCTGGATTAGCAGTTGGACTCAATGATCTTAGAGGTCTTTTCCAAACCAAATGATTCTATGTTTCTCTGAAGGGATGATAGGTACCAAATTTTAAACAATGGTTTTAAATATAGTGTAGATATATTTGAGTCGGTTTGCTGGTAGTTAATAAAGAAGTCATTTTAGACTATAATTAAGAAGATCTTGGTTTTGACATATACTCCATATTGAGAAGACTGAAAAAAAAAGTCACACAAAAATATTTTAACATTGTTCATGCAAAACTAAGGAAAATTGTAGGTTCTCTGAAGTTTTCAGAGTAATGTTTAGTGTTTCTCATTTGACTGATTGCTACTGCCCTGTCAACTATCCTTTCAAAGAACTGCCTGCAAACACCTCATATGTTAACATTCCTTCACCACAAGGAACCTTAGTATATTTTAGGGGCAATATACCAGCTAAGCTATCATCAGCAAACACTGATTTCCACACTGGTTTCCACACCTCTTGCTGAATGATTCATGAAAAGTCAGTGAAAACAGATTACACATCCTGGCTTAATGGATGGACATACTTTATCCTGTTTAGCAGCTTTATCGTGGGGACAAGGGGAAGAATGGCTTTAAAAGAAATAGCCCTGCATTAAATATAAAACTTGCACTACCTCAGCATGTTGAAAAATGCCAAATTAAGTAATTTCCTTAACATTACTTGTAATTATGCTGCTGAATAAATAAAATTTAAGGATAAAGTCTCTCTAATGCAAATTCTAGCCTAATACTTTACTTAATGTCATTAAAATGCAAAGCCCAGTTAGTAAATTGCTAACATTTCTGCTTCTGCCCAGCTCCATACAGATGAGCCTGCAGTACCTTAGAGCTACCTTCAAGCAACATAAAGGGGACAGGTTTTGATCTCGGAGTCATCCAATCTATAAAATGAACAGAAAATGCCGTGCTTGTTCAAAGTGAGTATTTCACTAAGCCTAACTCTTTTATAAGATTTCTGAACCATAAGCATTACAAGGAAAAATCCCTTAGTATTGGAGTATTGAATTACTGGATCAGTGGGTTGCTTTGGGAGTCTCTTTTTCGATATCCTTTTTTGCTTCAGCATTAACTTGTCAATAAATTATTAGAGACTATTAGATAATAGACTGTTATAAAAATGTATTTTTTTTTTCCATTGAGGTTTACTACCATCTTGTGAAGGATAGAAGAAATAAATGATATGTTACTGTGTAAGGTTTCTGTTGACATGAAGTTATAATGTCTGGAGCTTCAGAGTCTTTCAGGTCAATCCAAAAGAGTGCTTTATATCCTTCCACTAAATATAATAAAGAAATAAATTTCCTAAAAAGTAACTATAAAAAAATGTGTGTGTGATGCACAATTTCCATGAAAATTTAGTAATGATAGAATCTGCAAAAAAATAAAATACAATTTTTGTCAGACTTACTCATCACCACTCCTCATCTATAAACTCATCTCTTTTGAATATTCCATTTAAAGCACTGTAAGAAAACAAAGGTAGAAAAAATTAAATTCTCTCTCATGTAGATGAGCAGCAAAAGTTCAAGGTCTCTGTGACTGCAAGGTAACACTATGATGGTTGTAGGGATGACCCAGACTTACAGATTATACTTCAAATTCAGAGGCACTTAAATTTTAATTAAAAAGGCCTTCCAACAAGCACAAACTATCAACTTAGTAACTAAATAAGTAAGCAGTGAAAACAAACCTCTAAAATTGAATATCAATGAGCTTCAGATGGGACCCTTTGTTAGATTTTTTTATTTGTGTTTCGATCAATATTTTCAAACTTGTAGTAAAAGTTATGTTTCTTAAAAATAAATAGGCTAATTTCAGAACTTTGGGAGTACCAAGAAAAATGCCAGAGTTCTAGAGAATTTTTAATGAGATATCCATTGAGTTAATGAAATTAGATTTCATTTGAAAATAGATTTATTATATAAAAACTAAGATAAGCTAAAGCAAGTTTATACATTTGATGTAGTTTTATAAATTTTAAATCTTATAACTTTTTTTTACTACACTAATAGACAATTTAAGATTTTAAGATTTCCTAGTTAAGAAACAGAAATATTCATGTTATGCATGGATTGAGACAGCAAAGCTATCCAGGGAACTTGAGCACTGCAACAGTAACATAAGTTTTTCTGGAAATTCTTAACCTGGCATGAGTAATAAAAAGTATTATATAAGTAAATTCAGCTGTCCATCTTTAGTTTTTGCTCACACTTTTGTCTTACTTTTGCTTTCCTTTAATTCTGAACACTTTTTGCTCTTTTTCCATATTTAATTCCTAGTGTAGCTCAGATTCTTTCTTTCCCTTCTTTTGTTGCCTATTTTTATTCTTACTTTATATCTTTTTTCCTGCTTTGAAATATTTGTTTATTCTTCTTTCCTATAATATCTCTTTCCCAGTTGTTTTTTTCTTAAGTTCTATTCTTTTTTTTATGTGATATTGCTGTTACTGTCATTTCACTTGTTTTAGATTTTTAAAATTTAATTTAATTTTTAAGTTTGCACTAGCCTGCCTTTCAAAATAAATTTTGCTTGTGCGAACACCACACTTTTTCAGCTGTCTATCTATCTCACATCAGTAACTTCTGAATCTGATGGCTCATTAACCAAAGCTGACAGAACAGTGCAGAGTGTTAGAGATGAGGCATTTCCCAACAGGTTTGGGAGAGCTGGCAGTGGGCCGGAGGGCAGAGATCCAAATCAGTGTCCCATCAAATGAGAGGCAGCTCCTGCTTGCCCTCCTTCTGAGCAGCAGCAGCCGGAGATGTTGGTGCTGCTCTCAGCCAGCCCCGCACGCTGCAGCTTGCCTTGCCGTGCAGGTGAGGAATAGGGGTGGGTGCAGCCACAGACACCAGCAAGGGAAGGATCTGTGCCAGCAATCTGCAGACATCAGGCAGCTTCTTTAGTTTCCTTGCTCATTAACTTTAATTTTCCCCTCTTCCTCCTACACTTTCAAAGTTAAGCTAAGCCCTATGCTTTCGCTCTGCAGAAAGCTGTCACAGTGCTCAAGCTGTCTGACTTGTTCCTGATATTTGTGACAGCTGACTTTGATGAGCGGGCCTATTCCCCTGTGTACAAAGCTGACTTATTTACTAATGCTGGATGAGGAAAGCAGATAGAATTATGGTTATCAAGTTGATACTTTTAGGATTAAAGGTCCTAAGTTACTTCATAAGAGAAGCCAACTCAATAGAACAGCTTCTAAAGGCAGAAACATCTGAATTTCTGTTTTTATTATACCAGGAGCAAGGATTTTATGTTGTTCAATTTTTCAACATTTGTCATTATTTATAGGGTATTTAATAATCCTATTCATTCCAATCAGTGAAACAAAAAATCCCAAGTCATCTGTTGAAACAGAGGAGGCACAATAGAAGGAGGAAATTATGCACAAGGTACACTAAATTGCTCAGATGAGATGCTTCAGCTAGAGACATGCCCGAATCTTCACCTAAAGCATATGCAGCACAAGAAGTAAACAAGAAGGAGCTAATGAAAACCCAGGTAACAACATAATGTATAAATTCAGCTTTTTATAATTTTTTTTAAAAAGGCACAGCACACCCCCCTCCCCACACTAAGGGAACACTGGTAGAGAGGGCAAAAAATATGTTCTCTGCAGAAAACAGCACAAGTACAAACCTGCTGCCTTTCATATTCCCAGTGACTCTGTGAAACTGCACTTCCTTTTCCATAAAAATGTTTAACTGTAGGTTCCTCTCATATCCTACTTAAATCCTAATTAATAACTTAGATGATACAGACGCTTGTGTAAGGGAGCAATTTTATATTTAATCTGTATGTACCAGACATGGCATATAATTAGTTATACTTACCCTTGGCCAAATACCATAGCTCTAAACTGTTTGTAATAGGTAGGCATAATCTACTCCTCTTCCAGTTACTCTGTTTTGAAAAAGATGCATCCAAGTATTTTTAAGACCACATTTTATTCAATATGCAATCCAATTGGTTTAAGTGAAGTGTAAACAGATTATAGCTGAAATCAGATACCACAACAGAAGTATGCAATACTTTGCTTACTTTCTGGATCATTTTATGGTTCACCTGAGAGCCAGAAAATTTCATCTAGATGGGCATGAAAACACTGGAGAAGTTCCAGATCAACAGGGAAAGACCTAGTAAGTTTATGAAACATCAAGAGATGACGGATGTCAGTATTTACTGTGTTTTGGAGACATCTGTGGTCTTCAGTCTTACCCATTTTTACCTGAAAAAAATAATTTATAGCAAACTAAGTATCATTTAAACAGATCTCTAGAGCTGCAGAAATAAAGGAGAATATACCTGGCGAACAACACTGAAAGCAGCCTCTTAAATGAGATGATCAGGATGTAAATATTTGACATGCATATATATAACCAGTGCTTTGGAGAAATGATTTTTCAGTTAGCTTTCTATTCACACTTACCTCAATAATTCTAAATCCTCTCTCCCAAGTCCTTGGAGTTTGTATTCTCCTTTCTGCCACAAAAAGCTGTCATGGAATTTTTTTATCAATCTCTTCTCTACCTTTAATCCCACTTTATCAGAAGTGTTCATAGGAATGCATTTATTTAATAGTCTTCTTAGCCACTGCTCCTGTGAGCATGACCTACAATTCTCAATCAAAATAAGATTTATTTTTTTAAAATATTGCATTTTTGATATAATATGCTTAATTATAGGTTGATCACTACCAAAATGTCATAATGAAGCTGCTGAGGAAGCCATGGGGAAAACTGTTTTAATATATCTTTAAAAACCACTGGAAAGCCTAAAATTCCTCCTCAAATGTTTCCTCTATTTGCATTTCATTTATCTACTCTGAAGTCCAATAAATGTACTTTCAGTAGTGATAATTTAATCTAAATCATGTCCTTAAAAATTAACTCTTTTACCTTTCATACATTTTCCAAACTCTGATGCATTAATTCAAGCAAATTACACACTTTGGATAGCTGCCCTTCTAGATTAGAAATAATGGGATGCTTACCTAAATATCATAGGAAGTAAAGTAGAAATGAGCCACTGTGATCAAATTTTAAGGTAAAAGAGATGTGAAATATTGTTACAAAATAATTAAGACCACTGAATTTGGATTCTGTATTTAAAGCTTAATCTGGATTTAAAATTAAAGCGAATGAACAAAAATAAGATAAAATTGAATTTAAAATCCCCACACCAAACCACAAACAGCCCCCTAAAATTAAACATCAACCCCATAAAACCTTCAGAGGAGCTTATCAATCACTGTCCCTCCCGCTAAACAAAGCTCTCATTTTATCTCCAGCTACAAAGACAGGAACTACTCCCAGTAATTAACATGCTTGCATTTTACAGTTGTAAAATGTTCATTCTTATGTTCTTTTAAACATTGGCTCTTTGAAAAGAGATCATTTTCCTCTTTTAGATCAAAAGAGCAGGAAACTGTGTATTGAATTTCAAAAAATCTTTCTGCTGGAGTTTAAGTAATGACTAAATGAGAAGCCATGAAGTAATGGCTTTATTCAGTTTCTGTTACTGACATCAGCCTGTTTACACACTGAACTGAATTATCTCTTGTACAGTATATTTGTGTGACCCCAGCAAAACAGCCATTGCTGAGACTTGTTTCACTACAGAGTCAGATATTAGCTAAAGTGCCTGGAAATGGTGTTTGCCAACTGTTCTTGATCTGGTGCTAACAGATATAGGAAAAAATCACTGCACAGTTTAGCTAGAAATTCACATGCCACTGGGGCAAGCACAAGAGACACTGACAACTGAGGCATTCCTCTTGTCAGATGTGAAACAACAGGGCAATTGAGAGCAAAGATCATGGTATGATGATCTCACTGTGGCCATAATTTAGATTTTTGTTTTGTGTACGCCTGAAAGAGAATACTTATGGCTGAGAAAAAACTTTGTAAGAGAGGAGAAATTATTTTCGAATAAAATAGCTCACGCAAGTTCTGTCTTCTTTTTTTTTCTTAAAACTGAAGTCAGCCCCAAAACCACAAAGTTAAACTTCTAATGTAGGCTAAGTGACATGAGCATTAAGTAATGACTACAGAAACACAGAAATGCCATTGTGTCAGTAAACCAGAAACTTATCTACATTTTAATTAAGTTAGGGAATTTGGTATGCACCTTTTCAATTATTTAATAAGCACATTTTTCCATTAAAAATTCTATACTATAGAAGTGCCTGCCTCTCAGGTAAGAAGTGCACCACAAAATAAGCTATCAGAAGCCCCTTTTCTCCAATTATATACATATTTGGGGGAAAAAACAAAACAGCAAAACCCACTGAATTGCAATGTAATACTTGGTTTGCAGCAGTGCTGCTGCTTTCTTTGGATCTTGCTTCTTCTTTCTCATTGTCAGTCAAAAATTGTTGATTTTTTTTTAAAACTGTGGAGTTGTATAACATTCTTATGTAAATGTTTCCTTATCCTCTGCTGAGAAGACAAGCAATACTGCAGAGCTCTGCAACAAGATTTGAGGGCTTGAGATGTGACCTTTGGGTGAGTGCATTTTAACCAGGAAATTTGATTATCATGCATAACACCATTAGGGATTGCTTATCCTTTGTTTGATGTAAAAAGGCATAGAGAAACTCCTCCATAAAGCTCAAGTTATAAGTGCCTACCTTGAAAAATTCTGCTTTGAATTCCTGAAGTTATATAATGCTAGGTTTGTCAGCCCTCACATACAGCCACAGTGAAAAATATGGTTCAGGGCTCCAACAACCTGTTGAGAAGTTCCACCCATATGACTGACTATTTTTAGTCATCAATCAATTTTTATACGCAAGGCATCATCCTCAACTGCTGAAGTACATGCTAACTGCATCTATGCTGTAATTGAAGTTACTGTGTTGTAATAATTCTTTGACGTTTAAAAGCCACATTTCGTGCAATGCTCAGAAGTTTAGTATTTTTACAATGAAGAGTAGAAAGGATATGATAAGAAAGTAGTTCTCAGTCTTGCCCTGCTCATTATCGGATATTTTTGATTCATCCTCCAGAAGCTGAATAGCTTGAGACAAAGCTAAAAAATTCTTGGCATCTGATTTAGGTTCAGCCTTCCTCTAGTCCTTATAAGTGCTACATTTCCTTGCTTGAAAGGGTACAAGCAGCTTAGAATCTCCCTTAATTCATTCCAAAGCATGTTAACCTTAGAGATGTTTATCTGAAGTGAGTTGGGTAAAAGTACTTTTATCCTTTTGTTCAACAAAAGCTTTATTTAGCTATGATGTTTATCCTCATGCAGTCTGTACTCTTAACTGATTTAGAAGAGGAGAAAATTACATCAAATTTGTCTGCAGGCTTCAGCCAAATCAAATAATTCCCATCTCATAAAATATGCTTTTAGGCTCTGATTTTTAATTTACCATTAGGAAATTTTAAATTGTCCATTAAGATCACTACTGAGGGAAAAGAAAAAGTCAAATGAATGATTTTGTAGAACTTATTGCTGGAGTTATAATTATGTCCTCAGAACATAATTATTTAGAACTTTTGCTTTAGTGGATCTTCTGAATAGGCAGAATTATTAAGATTCTGAATTAATTACATCAAGCTTTTAACAGATTTAATATATAACTTTGGAGAACAGAGAGAGGTCAAGCTAAGGCCAGGACTTGGTAGCTTAATATGCTCCTTTCTTTAAGGCATCTCGGGTGTCAGTAGTTTTGACAAGTAGCTTTTTAAAGCAAAACATAAAATCTCCCATGTACAAGCTCTAGATATATTAACATGCATTTGATGAGTGAAAGGTTTTAGAAGTTTTTCAAAGCATTATTATTGTTAACATCATGCCAAACTATAAAAGTAAGCAGATTTGATCATAAGAAAATGACACAAAGTTCAAACAGTCCAGCCAGTGAGAATATTGCCAATAGAGTTGCAGGATCATAAAAACCAGACATCTGAGTATGAAGCTTTCAGTTAATTTTCCAGTATGTCTTCCTAAGTTTCTCAATAGAATTGAGCAGTTGCAATTAATTAATAGAGGTATGAATGAGGTCCCAGACTTAGAAGAAATAAGAGGGAGATTGTCACTGATGAATACTATAGAAAAGCAGAAAACGAAATGAAATTGTGCATATTGGAAACAAAATATATTTGTCGTCATCTGGAACACAATAAGCATTATTGATAAAATAGCATGACTTGGTAAAAACTCTTATGAAACCTCCAAAATTAGGATTTTACAATTCATATACCAGCTTCAGTACCTCATTCAGTGCTTTTACTAGCTAATTATCTAAAGTCTTACTTTGTTTTACAACTTTGAAGTACATTGCATTTCTATTGATTTTAGAAGTGGCACTAAACAAATTTCTCTCACAAGCTGGTATTCCATGAGTTGATGCATACTAGTAATTCCTGTGCTTTATTTCTCTTCTTTTGTACACTTTTAATAGCCAAATAGGATATCCCATGGAAGAGTTTTTTTTACTGTTTTCTAAGGGAGCTGAAACACCTGTATCAAAATAATTTCTGTAAATTAAAGTAGAAAACTGTTGTGTCATGTTCATAAAGTCTTACACACATTTTTAGAACTGTAATGGGAAGATACTCCTCCATTCCCTTTTCATGATTCCCCTACTATCAAGCTAGGTTATCATCATTCTTGCTCAGCCTTTCTATCTATATTATTTAATGAGTATTTGACTATCCACAAAGCTGACTAGCATTTTTCTGGAGGTTTATAAAGAAGAACTGAAATGACATTCAGCCTCTGGATCTCCATTAATGTATTTTGGTTTTCAAAAGTAGGGAAACTTCCTCCTAGATTGCTTCATAGGAAAAGTCAAGGTGGATATAGTATGTTATTCCAAGGATGTTTAGTCCTTGTGCTGTATAGGGACTGTAACAGAAAAAGGTAAGTAGAGTTAAACCAACAGTGATAATTTTTTTTTCAAATATTCAACTATCACCTTCTGATTGGAAGTAAATTGAGAGTGGTTTACAGGCTATTTAATTATTTCTTCTTTTCCTCAAGGATAATATTCTAAGCACAATGTTGTGTTGAAAAAAAACCAAAATTGACAGCAGAACAAGATATGACTGAAGAATCAAGTCCAAGTAAGGAAACATGATGTAATTTAATTATATTTGTGGCATTCTACATATCTCTATCATTTGTTAGAATAATTTAATAAGAAATAAATTTTCCTCCTTACACTTCATGCTTATATTGAAATAAGCTATGCTAGGTAAAAGATATTGTTTTACAAAAGACTTGGTACCAGAAAATTATGAAGATTATATGCAAAACTTCCTTTGACTACTTTAGAAATGAAAGTTGATATTCCATTTCCTTCAGTCCTTCCTTTCATCCGAAATCTTCCCGAAAGATTTTTCTTTGCTAACTGCATCTAGAAACACGAAGCGCCATTTAAAACGACCCTGAAATGTTTTTCTGAAATTGAAGAACTCCTTCATAGTTCCGAAATTTGTCACTGGAAGATTAGTTCAAAACAATCATATTATACTTTAACCATTGACCTTTCTTTGGTGATAGAATGATTTTTCTTTATGGCTTATCTACAAATGAGACTTGTACTGACCCCAGTACATCATGTCTGCCTTATTACTGCGAGTTAATAGTATTCTGAAGACTCCTTTTGTTCTCAGCTCTGCTGTTTATTCGTTTTACCCAGGGGTCAGTGCTTGCCCAAACCATCAGAAACTGCTGAAAATCACATTTATTTTTAACCAGCTTCTGATTCTGAGACAAAAGACTTTATATGGAAATACTTAGCAGTGAAGATCTATAAAAAATAGTTTCCAAGAATATGATAGAGGACTAACATAATGTTTAACAGAATTGTTTCCTAGGATTTATAATAGAATTAGACACTATTCAAAAAAACAAAGATATTTTACATAGAAATGGATTAATAATACAAACCAGGGCTAACTGATATGGTTACAGGTACAGTTATATCATTCAATGAGTTCTCTAATTTTTCCAAAAGACAATGTTCAAACAATTTTCTTTAATATTGCAGATAAAAGAATGAGTAAAAATAACAGTGTTTTGTAGTATTTTGAGCAATTCTGAAGTGATGAATTTGTCTTTAAAAACTAAAATCAAAGGAAAATGATTGAAGGGTCTCATTTTTTCCTATTGAAACCTCATAATTCAATATTCTTTCTGTTTCGTCAGTTACACAGTTTGTCTGATTTAAAATAGTGAAGGAAAATATGTTTGCAAGAATAAGCTTAGTAACAAGGTTATATAAACCATGTAAGTTAAGGTTTTTCATGTAAATCAAAGGGAAGAGATTTTAAAACCATTCCTTCAATGCAAAAATAATGCCATTACACTGGATCACATGAGGCCAAATGTATTACAAACAACTCACTGAAAGGTCAGAGTAAATACCAGTGGCATAGAGCCCCTCAATCGTAAACTGTCTGGAAAGTTGCCTGAGTAAGGACTTGAGTTTTAGTTTTAAGCTAAAGGCATACTTCAGAGATGGATTCAGAAAAAATTTCCATGTCTATCAAGTGAAACTCAGATGAAAAACAGGTCGAAAAGCCCACATTCTGATGGGTCTGAGGAGAAAGGTTTTCTGCCCTCATGTTTTTTTGAGACCTCAGTAAAAGTGCCTCTGCCAAGGCAGAGCATGATGACCACTGACTGTCCCCTAGGAGGTCTCAGAGGAGGTTTCTTAATGTATGTGCAGCACATTGGTTCAATCGGGGCCACTGCAGGAGGGTGTTATATCAGCAGGAGGCATTACTTTCCAGGCTTTTGCTCTAGCTAAATTCAGCAGAACAAAAGTTATTTCCCCTGAAGTTTGTTGTCTCGTAGGGATTGCCTATGTTTAAAAGATGGGCTTACAAAATAACCAGAGCGATGTAATTCTCTCCCTAAAACACATCGCTGATAGTCTGCTTTTTGCCCTGAAACATGATGCTCTGTCTTCTCGCATGTTTAGTTTGACTGATTTATCATGTGTGCTTAAGGTGAGAGAAAAATGAAAGTTCAGGGACTGCAAAACATTTTATCTGGTTAGAAGTGCTGGTTTATTGAAATCTAAACAGTTAAGAATGAAATATATTTTAGCAAGAGTGTCTTGTTTGGTTGGTTGATTTAGTTTGTTTTTTAAAGGCAAAAAAGAATTGCAGAAATATTGGCATTTTGCTAATACTTTGATTTTAATGAACTTCAGTTTTTTTTACTTTAACTTTACACTTTAAAACATCTGTCACAGCAATTAGAAAGTTTTTAATTCATCTGAAAGCATTTTTTTCAAAATTTTACTTTGAAAAAATTTGACATTTAATATTTCTTTTAAAAAAAAGCAAACCACAGAATTTGCACTGAAAGTAAAATCCTTATCTGACTGCATCTATTAAGAGAAAAAAAAAAGTATGCATTATATATTCATTATATACATGTATACCAACACACATATACATATTTGAAAGCTTATGTGTGGACAAGGACTTGGGGGTGCAGTGGATAGATAACTCAGCATCATCTGGAATTGGGCACTTGCAGTCTGAAAAGCAAAACATATCTCAGAATGCATCAAAAGATGTGTAGCCAGCAGGTTGAGGGAGGTGATTCTGGACCTCTACTCTGCTCCTGTGAGAACCCACCTGGAGTGCTGCATCCAGCTATGGGACCCTTGATATTAGGACATGGATCTGTTGGAGCAAATCCAGAGGAGGGCCACAAAGATGCCCAAAGAGCTGTTATGCAGACAGGCTGAGATTTGAGATTGTTCAGCCTGGAGAAGAGAAGAATCTAAGGAGACTTTATAGCAGTCTTCCAGTACCTAGAATACAGCTTATGATAAAGCTGGAGAGAGAATTTTCAGAAGGGCATGTAGGAATGAGGAATGGTTTTCAACAGAAAGAGGATATATTTAGACTAGATACAAAGCTAATAAAAGAGTGGAACAACTTGCCCAGCAAAGTTGTGGATGATCTATCCCTGGAAGTGTTCAAGGCCAGGTTGGATGAGTCTCTGAGAAACTTGGTCTTTGGAAGGTCTCACAACCTCTGGCAAAGTGCTTGGAACTAGATGATCTCCCAACCCAAACCATTGTATGGTTTTATGATTCTATAAAAAATGTAAAAGAAGACCTGAAGAAGACCTATATTTTTCATAGATTAAGTCATATGTTATTCTTATTGAATACTGCTGGGGCAGCAGTGTTGGTAAAAATAACAAAAACAGAACAGCAATGGCATTTTCAGTATTGTGTTATGAAATTCTGTTCAGAAACTTCAATTAGTTTACCATGATAATAATATATCTGAGAAGTGTTTACACCTCCAGTAGTTCTTCCCTTGAGGAGCTGCACAGCAGAATTATAAGCCACATAGAGACAAGTTGTAGGATTCATGACAGACAGAGAGGGAATTGTCTTGTCAGTCTCACAAGTCTGAGGACTGCAAACGGAATCTCATCAAATGTAATTTCTATTCTGCTTTGTACATCAAATGCCTCAACTAAAATTCCACATTCTACTGTGACTGAATGAACGTGCTCCTTCTGGACAGCTGCATTCCCTAAGCCTTCCAGTACTCTGAAAAGATAAAAAACCTGTCTGTAAGAATTAAAAGTGAAAGATGAGAGAAGTAGTGGAAATTTGGTGGTTGTTAGTGTTGTGTTTTTGCCTATCTAACCACAAACAGAAATAGACAGGTTTTTTCAGCTTGCATTAAGCATCCTTTCATCAAGACCAGTGTACTCCTTGGTGAAATGGTGGGAAATAGCTGATATTACAATACATTTAATTGCAAGCAAATACCAAAAAGAAAGCAACACTTCTCCATTCTATCTGTTTTGGTTCTGTTTTCTAAAGGCTTACACATTCTTGTATCTCTAGAGAATAGAACATATTTCTCAGTTCCTTGTAGATGTGAGGTTTGTCTGATGTGGTCTCAGTTGCTGTCAAAGGTAAGACCTATTTTTTAAATCACCAGCAATACCAAATAATGTTGTCTTTACATGTACAGTAATTCCAAAATATAATCCAGACATTCCAGGGAACCCCATGATGGGAGCTAGCAGTGTTGAATTTCACCTTCAATCTAATTGAGCAATGGTGGCTAAGCAGTGTCTAGCAGGTCATGTGAGGTCAAGAACAGCCCATGTATGTTTGTGTTTCATTTATTACAAAATGAAATGGGATTTCCTGGTGATCCTAACTAGTTCTGATTCGATAATGTCTAGGTTAGTATTTAAATCCATGTTCAGCAGCAAATCCCATGATGGTCTGACAAACCCTTTGAAGCAGGCAGTTTTGCTCTGCAGCAACTTGCCACCAAAGGCATCTCTGTCATGGAAGGAGAGAAGATGTCATTGCTTAGTTCTCAGTGATTCATATCCTCTCTGAACACAGTCATTCTGAGCTTCTGATTATTTTTCTTTGGAAGTCTGGGTTTTTAACCACAAACAAAACTAATTCTGATTTTCAGGAACCTTGCACAGATAATTGCTGAATAAATATGCATACATTATATTAAAAAGTATATTTATATACTTTTATATTAGTTAAACATGTAAATAATAATTATATATATACATGTATATAAGAAACAAATCACTCTTTACTAATAATGAAGAACACAGCCAAGGGAAAATTATAGTAAGCTGGAATCAAGATTTAAAGCAGATAATGTAAATGTAGGGGTTAAAAAATTAATGTTACCCTAAAAGACAAATCTGAAAAATTATGTGGTTATTTAAACCTAAAAATCCATATGTATTAAAGTATGAAGAGGTATTTTCAACAGCTGCAATTTTAGCATGCAGATAGTTTGAATTTCTCTGTCACAAACCAACCTTTTGAATGAGAGTTTAACTAATTTTGCATTTAATCATAACATACAGCTGTTGAGATTTAACACATTTTAAATTTGAATTTAGTTTCTACTAGAGTAGAAGTGTAAAGAAGATACTCTAAGCATAGTATTTTTTAAAATTGCATGAAATATGACCTTTAAAATGACATATTTTAAATTAATTCATAGCATAAATAACAGTCCTAAATTCTCAGAAACTTTTCTTCTGAAGTTAACATCTTCATTTTAGGGAAAATGCAACATGTACAACATATGTTCATTTAAAGTAAAATGACTTATTCAAAGATTGTATTGACATCTTTCTGATACTTGACATACAATAGGTATGAGAATAACATTCAGATTCCTAATTTATGGATGAAAAAGTTAGAAGAAGGAAAAGTGAAGGTTACTCTAATAATGCTAAATCATATGTGCTATTCTTATGGAGTGTGTTGAAAAATAAGTTTTGATGTCTTCCCAAACACTGAAAACTAGAAAATGTTTTCAGTGATCTTTATCTGTCTGAAGAAAGCATGTAGTTCTATTGTGAATGTTTTGAGGTTTTTTCAGGCAGTCAATTCTGCTACTACCTATTTATAAACAATTATTAGAGACCTATGAGATTAATCAAAATTAATATCGAATGTTTTCAGTTAATTTTATCAAGCAGAAACTTGGCTGAGAGGGTCAAGTGTCTTAATATGCACTCAAAGTGCTCAGCATTCTGGGATAAAATTACTTTCATCTTTGAAAAAATTCATAAAAGAGGAATGAGTATTGCTAGCTGCCTAACTGCATATTTTTCCAATATATGTATTTTTTTTCTAAAAGACTTTAATAGAGGCCTAGAACTTCACAAGATAAAATTAAACTATTCACGAAAAGCTTACTTTCTTGTAACCTAAGCAGAATGCCACAGATCTTAAAGGACCAGAAAAAAAAGGAACTGAAAATTGCAAAACATCCTTTCTAGATAAGACTTATTTATGATATAAATTAGTTGCCTTATAGCTCAGATTGAAAATATGGAGAGGAAAACAGAGTTCCCTGTTATTTTTCTTTACTTCCAAGAGAATAAATACACTCAGTCATCTGGAAATCTTGGTTTTTGCCATTTGTTTGGTTTTATTTGGTGTTCATTTGAGAGTACAGAGACTTGGGAAAAAGTTCTCTGGAATCCATGCACTCACATCCAAGATGAATATGGTCATCATGTATCTGTGCTCATGGCAGAGCAAAAAAATTGGTTATTCATTAGATCAATGAGACACGTAGAGAAGGAATTGTATACACTTAGTATTTAACCATGTGTAATTATAGACATTATTTAATGCTAATTAAAATAACTCTTCTTGAAAAATGTGCTGCCAGACAACTTTGCTCAGATAAAAAGTATAAGCAAAGCCTAATCCTGAGGTAATATTGCAATATGTTAAAACTAAAAGAAAGAATATGTTTCTCTCTACAAGTCAGAGATTCAGTACAAAAAAAGATTTATTTTTCTTTCCCCATAGTAACATTTCACTATTTCACTGGAAGGATCAGATTTGTGATGAAAAAAAGTGATGAAATAAGTACACTCCAAAATGCATTAGTGAAAAGTGTATTGCATAGGGCTGAACTGAAATGTCAGTCTTAAAAAGCAGCATTGAATCAACAAGATGAGTTTTCTTCCATGAGCTCCTGAGACAAAGATTTATCACTTGCTTGTTGAGCTTGACTGACTGTGAAAAGAAGCAAGCAATTTCACCTTAGAGACAGCACATCTTCAGAATTCACTGTGACACCCTGACTTTCGAATTTTTCAGTCAAATCCTCACAAAAGAGCCCTATGAGTCTACTTGCCAGAACTCAAAGTTTAAATTAATGCCAGAAGTGAAGTTTCAAATTTTCAGCTGGAACTAGACCAATTAAATTGTTCAGCTTGATTCTGTCTTTAAATTTCATCAGGCTATTTATGTTTCTGTTAGCTTGCTTTCCTGGCTTTGTAAGATATACTGCTTCCAGTTAATAGAACATTTTTTGGGGCCCTTTTAGCACTCCTTTTGTGTTTCCAGAACTGAAAAGAAGTTTCTGGGGTGCTTTGATCAAGACAGAAGATTTTCAAGAGAATTTTTTATGGATTATAGGGCTTTAAAGTCTGTGCTATATGTGCTGCAGAGCTAGAGAGTTGAGATTTTTATGCATCTGAATGAGAATTAGGCTTCATGAGAGCTCAGCCACTGAAGCCTGCAGAAGTTCTCTAGAGAACACTAACAGAAAATCATTTTTCTCAAATCATATGCTTTTTATGGTTGAATACTGAGAGTCTGATTTTATTTCCTATGGAAATCAGGGTCAATATGGGTTTTTTTATGTTCAGAATGTGACAGGCCCTGGAAGGTAGTTTCTCAATGTCCACTAAATCCCTGTGGGGGACACTATGGAAGGCAAAGGAAAGGCAAAGTCATTGAAATAAAAATGAATTTTCTTTTTCTGCATATTTTTCTACTTCTTGAAGATAAATCACTACTTTTCCATTGAATAGCTTTAAGGGAGAAAGAGAGAATATATTATATTTAATTTCTTACTGACTTTATGGCATTCAAACAAATGGTACTTTGCTTTCGAATTATTTAAAATGTATTATTTCTCTGCATTATCCCCTAGTCTATGGATCCTAATTCAAAATTATAATTCTGCTCTAACACTAAGAATATTTCAGGTGTGATCAGAACCCTTTTGATGAAGTTACCCCCAAGCCTAAAGTTGTCATCTGTGCTGCTGTTTTTTGCTGACATTTTGGACAGTGACTCTACTACTTCTTTGCCAGTAGTAAGGATTTCACCATAGTGTCTTTGTCTATCCAACAAGAAGAAAAATCTTGTTAGTATCAGAAAATAGGGAATAATGGCAAACAAAAAGAATTGTTTTTGGATCTTTTCTGTTAATTATCTTGGTCTAGTATCATTACAGGACTTGAACAACCTATAATAATGATGATTAGAATTTTATATTGCAAAATATACATAATAAGGAATAATGTAGGAAATATTCTGTCTTTAGGACAATGATTTAGTTCTTACACAAGGTATAGGGCTATCTCATATAGTGAGGGAAGAAGTAGAGATAAGGGGAAAGGTATTCTTCCAAGTAGATGTATGAAATAAAGGAATTCAAGGTTTCTTAAAAAGAAGAAATATTCAATTCACTTATTCATTTTATTATCTAAAGAGGTCAGCAGAATAATACTTTTAAAGCAACTTTTATGGTGATAACCATGTATCTGGTTAATAAACTGCTATGCTGAAGAACAAGCTCTGGTTTCAGAACTCAATTTAGTCATAAATCCTGTGTTAAAAATATTAAATTATAATATAATAATAATAAACATTTTAATTTTCTCACTAAAAAAAAGGTACAGTATCAACTTCTGAACTGAAATTTAGGTTTACATTACTCTGGTGCAGAAGTTTCAGCAACTCATATTTTTAACTTCCTCATCAGAAGAGTATTGTAATTAGGAACCCAGATTAGAGAGTTCTGGGTCAGTTTTGCATAGTGTTTATGAAAGAGTCTTTTAATGGGAGTCCTCAGCTTTGACCATAGGATATTTTTTGTGCAATTTTTTTATAATACTATCCACTTCCTTTTTCATGCAAATATTTAATAAATTCCTCAGAAGGTTCATACTTAATTGTATTCATCTTTTATGCATGTGGTTGAATAGGTGAGAGGGAAGGAAATGAAGCATTGAGCTCCTAAATAAGAGAACTTCCATGAGATAATCACAGATTATACTGCATAAGATCTTTTCACACCCTCTCTCTACTCATTAATTTTCAAGAAGTAGGCTTTAAAAGACATAATATTTTTTTTTACATAAGGAAATGATTAAACTTTGAATATAAAATGTAATGTAACAAGCACCATTTGAGCCTCCATAATCAAAATCTGAGACATGAATGATTATAAAACATGCTTACAAAGTTTGTATTTGACAGTCATTGATCTCTATGTTCGTATTTATTTTCACTTTATGTAGATATTTTTAACTATTTTAACATAGATTTTTAATATCTCAGGTATTTTTAACTCATTTACTTGTTTCTCACACATAGGCCTTCTTTGTGATTACATTATTAAAATACTGTTTGTGTCCTGTTCAATGTCCTGCTAGTAATGCTCCAGAAGCATTTTTAGAGCAAAGATACCTGAGTAAAGCTTGAGCAAACTGAGATTCCAGACTTGAGGAGCAAAAGTAGCATTATTGTTTATGTTTAATCTACCAGTGAAGGAGTATGTTAGTGATTTCCTTCAATAAATTCACTTAAGGTATATAATACTTCAATCTCCAGCCAAAACAAAAGTCGTACTTAGAGCAGATTTTAGTTTCAGTATGTATACACCAATACTTTCCTTGTGTATTCCTGATGCTTTTGTAACTCATTCATTATTTAGACTTTCAATTAGAAAAATAAAGGGAAACTTTTTCTTTCAAGGATTACTTCCATTAAACTAGTTGAAATTTTGGCTCAAAATGTGAAGTGAGAATTTAGTCAAGTAATGGATATGTTTGTTTATACTTTAAATGAGCAACCGGATGAATTTCCAGGTCACTACTCAAGTGAACTGAAGGTAGACTTGCCAGCTGGTAGTTTCCTATCAGTTGGCTTATGGTAGTGCCTGATATCAAAGTGACGCCTGCAAAGCAAGCAGCACTGTTGATTTAAAATAACAGCTTCACAGTTTAAAAAGGGATCATGAAAAGACCTATTCTTTTTTTGACTCCAGTTCAGAGCTCCCTCCAGGCCTCAAACAGTTTCTCCCTCTTTCATGCCATTGTCAGAATTAAAATCTTCCTCCTTTTTTAATTTGAGAAGTAAAATTAGTTTAATACCACATCAGAAGCAAATTCTACTCAAGACCACAATGAACTGTATTTTCTTTCATGGACTATTAAAGATAGCTTAAAAAAGGCTAACAGTGATAAAGAACAAGGATATGAGTTTCTTCCTATGCTACTGACATCAAAGGGTGATATTTGAAACTAAAATAAAAACTAAAACACTTATCTCACAAAGTATTTTTGGGGTGTGTATGAGAAAGTAAGGGTTTTGTTCTACAGTGACACCAATTTAAAAGAAGTCACAATTGATTTGTACTTGATTGTTAGCTGGCTAATTCAAAGAGATTCATTATTGACTTCAATACTCAGTGGTACTAAAGATACTTTGTGGTTAGTACTGAAAGTGTCCTAATGTGCATTTCAGACTAGTAAATATTGATGTTCACCTTAGCTGTAGACACTGTAAAGGCCAGGCCTTTTGATTTTCTTTCTTATGTGGTATGTGCAGGTGTGTGTACAAGGTCATGGCTTTCTGTGGCATGTTTTCTATTCTGCTTATTCACTGTAACTAATGTGATTGTATAGATTATTTTTGGTGGACATGTTTTTCTAAATATGGAATGGCAAACCAAAAAGTATAGCTTAATGTGCTCTTTCATCTTAAACAGAAAATCAAATATTTGAGTATAAATTTACAAAATTAGAATATTGTTGGTGCGTGCTTCAGTGTGCTGATCTCTAAAAACAGATATTTAGGCCTCTTGCAGCACCTCCACCTTCTGCTTGCTTTGCTAGAGATCCTAGCAGTTGCAAAGCTGCCATCTTTTTTTTACTTTGGTAATACTTTTTAACTTTAAAGCTCGCATGCCTTATTAGTATGTTTAGTCCTATGATTTTGTAGACATAAATGCATGTATTAATTACATTTGTTCTATGTGAAGTAGATAATTACATTACATAACCAGTTAAATCTGCAAAAAAGGACAACTTTATTGAAGAAAAACTTCTCATATCATGGTCTTGTAGGTATTGCAATATGAACAAGTATTAGCACTCATTTGGAACTGAGAGAAGATTAGCAGAACCCTCTACAGAGGCCTGCTTGGACAGACTTAATAGTAGGATTTGTCACCAAAGCAGTTCATACAGTGGTGTCCAAGATCCTGTGAAAGAAAACCTTCGGAAAGTCCAAAATCAGACTTTGTCTCCTTCTATACTGGGTAAGTAAATATAGAGCACTAGTCTAAAACAGATAAGGAAATATCAGATATAAGTTTCAGGTGGAAAAAAAAAAAATAGTGTACTTAGAAAGGGAAGGTAGATTTTTAAATTATGCTGTATTCTTAAAAGAACTGGTTTTTATGCTCCCTGAGCCAAGTGAGAGAAAAATATAATTTCACTATAAGAATAGCCCAAATCTGTGCAATCGAAATGTAAATTTGGTAGATTTCCCATCAATTATTTAAAGCTGTTAGATTAGACAATACAAAGCAAGAGTTGAAGCTGCTGTTTGACTCTAGTGTTGAGACTATGCTCCAATATGATTTTGCTGCTTGAAGAGTGTTTCCATAAAATCTTTACATATAAAGTGAAATTTCACTGAAGATACATAATGAAATTTTAAAATTTATTCATGAAATGTCTATTTCTATTCTAAGTCAGTCTTGTTGATTACAAATATGGTTTATAAAGTCCTAAATTCTGAAACGTGTTCAAAGAAAAGGAAACAGAACATTTCAAATACATATGCCTTGAAATTACTTCAGAGGCTTAGCTAACAGGAGTAAGAGTTTCCATTATATAAACATACATTTGCCATCCAAATGAGGGACTCATTAGAAGATAAAAAACACATGTTGAAGCAGTCTGCAATGCACTTCTTATCACAGTGCCTTTGCTTATGCCAACCATGTAATTCTATCTTGATCCTTCCCACAACAGTTCAGGTGTGTTACTGTACAGATATTTATATATTTATTGACTAGGATGAAACTACCCCGACTGCAAAAATTTAGTCCATTACTTTTGTGCAAGACCAGGTCTGCTTCAGAGGTTAACAATGAAGATTCAGAGAGCAAAACATAAACAGAGAAATTCAGGAGTCATACCCTAAGTTACAGTAAGTATGAACTAGTGTGTGTGATGTTAGCTAGAAAGATTTCGGGATTGAATTTTGACCACTCAAAATATTTTTTAAAATATAGAAAAACAGGTGGAGTAACAGCAGTAGTTCTCAAACAACCAATCTGCAGATTCAAAGAGTAATAGAGAAATTATAACTCTGACATTTTTAGAAATGACAGAAGAAAAAAGATCATATGTATATCTGCTATTCTCAAATTAAGAGAGAGAAGAAAAAGCTTAAATGATGTGCATAGTAATGCACAGGAAATCCTGTTTTCAGTGCTATGCAGAGGAAAAATACCTACTGGAATAAATAAAGAACTTTTCAAAGTAATAAAAAACCTCCCAAATTATTAAATTATTTGAAGGGCAGAGTAATCAGACAAATCAGAAAAGAAAAAATTCTTACAAGTTCTGTAAAAAGTGGAAAGAGACAGTAAAATGTGCCATACCAAAAGCAACATAAAAATTATTTCAAATATGATGCTAGTATATTTGGATTATTTTCCATGGTACAGATTTTCTAAGAATATATAAAATGTATAAGAATATATAAGAAATAAGGTAAGAATATGACAAACATTGAAATCTTTAACTACAGATAATTTATTATTCAAATTTTAGACCATTAAATAAACATTTTGGAATGAGAAATTTATGCAGATAATTTACAAATGAATGGAATGGTTCTACCTTTCAAAAATATTGCATATTTTGAAATGTGTGGCCATTTATAAATCTCAAATCCACAGAACAGATCCTATTAAAAACATTTTAGGTTCTGATTTTATAGATTTTCTGTATTTACATATCAGTTAAATAAGAATATAATTATTTAAAACTCTTTATCACTATGACTCCTAGGAATCATCCCATATTCAAATTTCTTTAGTTTTTATGACATGTCTGGATCTGGGCCATGTGAAGTGATTCCTGCCTTTTTGATGACAGTGACTTCTGCTGCTGTCACTGAATATAAACACTGGGACTAAAGAATTCTTTTCCCACCTTTTAACCTTTAAAATGCATTTAATTTTATTTACCAAAATACATGATTCTCTAGTGTAATTTAAGAATTGAAATAATTTGTTTTAAAGTGCATTTTAGTTAAACTCAGTGATGCTTGAAATGTCACAAATGTAAATAACTTTTTGAAGGCAAACCCAAAGAGACTCATTTTATCTCTAAAAAGCTTAAATGTACACGGAAACCATCTGTGTTTTGTCAAAGACATTAAAGTACATTTTCTTGTACTGATTGTTCAATCATCTGTGAGCAATTCTGCTTTGAACTTATTTGGATAATGGAATGAATTACTCTTAAAATTCATGACAAGAAGATTCTTTGCCATTTTTAGCAGAAGCAAATACTAATGTGACTTTTATTCTAAATGTTAGTAAGGTGTATACTCTGGGGATCTACTTTTTAACATGTTTTTGCTTTGATTTGTTTGGAAGCAGGTTCCTTGTAAAGTGTTCAGGAATCTTTGGTACATATTTCCTTCCTTCCTTCCTTCCTGCCTGCCTGCCTGCCTTCCTGCCTTCCTGCCTGCCTTCCTGCCTTTCTCCCTCCCCACCTCCCTCTTTGGATTACATCTACTTTGATGAAAGTCCCCACATTGAAGCAACCAAATTAAGTGCATTGCATCTGTTTCTCCCTGAACCTTCTCCAGCCCCAGCTCTTTCAGGCCCTCCCCAGATGTCAGATAATCCAGTCCTCTTGTCATATTCATCATATTCATGGCTCTTCACTGAGCTGCCTCCAGCATGTCCAGATCTCTCCTGCATTGGGAAGCCTGGGCATGGACCAAGAAATCCGAATGTGTTCTCAGCATGGCTGAGCAGAGGGGAGAATCACCTCCCTTGACCTGCTGAAAATGCTGTACCTAAGGCAATGCAAGAAATCACTGACTTTCTCTGAGATGGGGTACATTGTGTGCTCGTGTGATATTTTCAAACTATTGCTTCAGATTTGATTGCCTCTCATTTCTTCTATGCCAGATGCTGCTGGTGTTCTGGATTTTTTCTTCTCCTGACCTTATATAAATTATAATTGTTGAAAGCATATCTTAGTACCGTAAGCATTCCTTTTTTTCTTATTAATGTAATGTTTAAATTTTTTCCTGGATATAATCAAAGGAATAACACGAAGAAACAAAATAGGTCATCAAAGTGAACTGAATTACCACACTCATTGTTTGGCATGTCACTTTCATATCCATTTCTGCTACCTTACTTTTATCAGTGTTTCTATTTCTACCATAAAGTTACAAAATCTATCTGACTCCAAAGACTGATTCTTTCCTTTATTTTGAATACCATGTAAAAAGGAGAATAAAAATGGGATTGATTTTTTTTTTTTTTTTTTTTTGCCTGCAGTAGAATATACTTTCTTTAGGAAGAAACTATTGAAAAAATTGTTACTCTCTTGTGAAAAATCAAGGATGCTTCAAGAAATTTTATGTTTATAAGGAGTTATATAAAGACCTTTTTTTAGACATTTTTAGGCAGTCATTTAAACATAGGTGTTGTTTCTGTTTTCACTCATCTAAAATTTTTACATCAGACTTAATAAGAATAATTTAACCCATGTAGCAAAAAGGAGCAGAATCTGGAAATGAGTGGATAGTTCTTTTTTTTTCCCCTTTATAATTTTTACTTTTTGAAAAAAATTACGGCTGCTAAGAGGTTCTTTTTCCATTTGTAAACAATAGTTAATCTGTGACATGTGTGGCAACCAATATATTGTGTCATTTAAGCAAACTTTGCATTCATAATAAAAAATATGCCCCTTCTCAGAGTTGTTTGATCTATAAAGTTGTGAGTGTTATAGATTCTGTTAATTTGTTTTACTAACCACTACAGAATATATGCCATTATGTTGTGATATTTACTTAGAAAGTTAGTTGGAAAACAAATGAAAAAGTCCTCTTCTATTAAGTCCTTATGAGGAGTTGATGTGTTTTTTTTCACTTTTTTCTTTTTTTTAGTTGCTATAGAACACAAAGTCATCCTGAAGAAGAAACAAATAAAAGAAAAGAAAATATGAAGAGGATGACTCCTAGCCATCAAACACAATTCAACTCTACACATACCACAATTCTTTTACAAAGACTAGGTTTTTTGGGGGAGAAGATCCTGTTCACAACATAATACTCATTTAAATGAGACCTTAGTAGAAGCACCACGTGCCTTTAATAATGCATTGCTCTGGAGCACTCCTGGGCCCTGAAATGCAGTTCTGTATCCCACTACTCTTTTGTAAAGGCCTCGAGCATATTTTGTCTAAATGCTAATAGCATTGTCTCTAACAGTTTCTGGGCACAATCTGGGAGGTTGAATTTTCCAGGGACTGTTCAACATAGTTGGTTCTCAAGGAGTAACCTCATGCCAGAAGCAAAAGAGCGTCCCACAGCAGATGCAGACTGCTCTGTTTGGCCAGCTTCAATGCTCTTGAATACTCTTGGGCAAATTTAGTTTACTAGTATAGGCATAGCCAAATATTTTCCACCACAGTTTTCCAGTATATCAGTGCTATTTATAAGATATCTCTGAGAGAAAATAATAATGGTTTATTTTAGGAAAGATTTAATAGTTGCAGCAGACAAATAATTGCAAGTGGTAGGGATTTAGGCAAGCTGTTTAGCTGTTACTGTTATTGAGAGATTAGTTTGAATAGGTTTATGCATGACACATAAACCAACAGGAGTATGAGTTTACTTATGAGCTCAGGAGAAGTGGTTGGTAGAAGGACTAAAGGACTACCTGCAGCGACTACCAAGTAAGTTGTATTAGAACTATCTTCAAATATTTATGGAATTTTCTCTGACAGCTCTGTCAGGGATGGGTTTTTTCCTCCTTGAAACTGTAATAGTGTTCATTCAATTGGAGTTCCATCACGCAGACCAAATATCTGAATATATTTTTAAAATATCACATAACTTTATGTTATTTGCCTATTGCAAAGCACTGGTTCAAAGGACTTTTCAGCTATGTGATCTAGGATTTTATGCTTGTCTGTCTAAAGCACAGTAGGCCTGCAATCTAGGTACCCTGATATTTGATTTACACACCTGTGCATACAATGTATGCACATTGCAGTCTCCATTTATTTCTGGGTTTGGAACAAATGAAATCAAGCTGGAGTTTTTCTTGTTTACTTTTAAAGTAAATCAATTAATTAATGGACATTTTTCAGAGGAAAGGTACCAACAATTTAGTCTGCTCTAATAACAGAAAGCAGACTAGGAAATGCAGAGTGAAGAATAAAAAAAAATTACTTGCTAGGCCCACATCATGTGTTAATATAAATAATTTTTTTTGGCTTGTTTTCACCACCTAGTTCGGATCTTGAGTACTGGTTACAATACATCTCCAAAAGTGGTACAAACAACTACTATTACATGCCTGACACTATATTGCCTGAAAAATTTCCTAAGTGTTCCAAAGATGAGGTGGATGCCCTATCCCTGAAGTGTTCAAGACCAGGTTGAATGGGATCCTGAACAACCCGATCTAGTAGAAGACATTGCTGGCTATAGCAAGAGGTTGGAGCTAGATGACAGTTTAAAGTCCCTTTCCAGCCCAGGCCATTTTATGATCCTGTGTTTGAAAACTGAAAGTAGATGTGATGGGTCTAAAGTTGTTATATCAGAATCTTTAATCTTGCAAGTCAATGTGAAACTACAATGAACCAGTGCTATTTGCAAAGATGTAGGACTTGATTATATTTGGATTAAAACTGTGGAATAGAATTGAATATGATAATACAGCAATGATATTTAAAAGATAAGTGATCAAAAGTAATTATTTAAAGGGGTTTTTTTATTTAAAGCTGTCACATACTATCTAAATTAATTCTGATTAATTAATTGAAAAAATTGCACTATACATATGCATATATATTACTGTTTATCTTTTTTCCTTTTTTTGCCTTTAGTCAGAATCAAGATTGAAAGCACTGAGACTGAGTTTCATGCTTGGACTCAGTTGTTTATTAATTCTTATCTATAGTAGAAGTGAGTGCTTCAGCACTTCTAGCTAACAAGTTGATAGCGAGAAAATGGAGCTCTATTTCACTTGTTACAAGGTCTTTTAAAGACAAACAGTCCAATTAAAAGCTAACAGCTACATTATTTTTACTTTTTGACCCAATGACCAAGCACTTGTGACCCACAGTGCGGCACTTTCTATTCAGCTGAAAAATATTGCCTAAAACCAAGAAGAAGAAGAAACACAAAGGAAGAAAAAGCCTTTGCCTGAAAACCTCCATCTTGTCCCATACTTATTACTATATTCCGAAACCCCAAATTCTAAACTGCTCACCAGGTGATATTGCACACTTTTATTCAAACTACACACCAGTGATTCCAACTCCATCACTTAACTTTGGAAACCTTCTCCAAGGCCTCAAGTCAAAAGCAGTGCTCCCCTGGAGATTAGAGTCAGAAAGCACAGAAGTGTCGCTGCTTCTGGGGGGTCCCGTTTGACCTGGGATCACCTCAGCCGGACATGCAGGTGGTTTGAGATTCAGGGTTTTCCCAAAGCCACCGAAGAGAGACTGCAGGAGGCTGTTCTCAGAGGTTTCAAGGTTGTTTTTTGTTTCTTATCTCTGGAATTCTTTGTCCAGCTAACAGCGATCTGTTCAGCCAGATGTCCAGGAATCCTGCCTGGCAGGGCAGGACTTATCTTTTATCTTCTAAACTACGTAGTTGATATTTACAATAACTTCCCAATACAATACAATCTTGTTACACTGTCCAGCTTTGTCCCCATCCAATCTGAAAAT
>JANRGV010000051.1:68857664-68875381 GCA_024734035.1 Alethe castanea
ACATATACATATACATATACATATACATATACATATACATATACATATACATATACATATACATATACATATACATTGTTCTATGTAAAAGATGTGCATTCTAATCCAGTTGCAGGATTTACCACCAATCTGGAGATTAAGTTTTACTGACTGCTGTAACCTGTAAGTGCAAAATTGCTTGATGTCTTGGAGACACCTTATGGTGGCTTTTCAGCATGAGAGTGTTGATAAGAATGAGGATTTGTACCAAAGCCTACAATGACACAAAGGGCAATGGTTTTAAACTGAAAGAAGATAGGCTTAGGTTTGGATAGGAGACAAGAAAGAGTGTTTTTACAATAACAGTGGTGAAACACTGGAAGATGCTGCCCAGAGAAGTTGTGGATGCTCCATCACTGGAAGTAACCGAAGATACATTGAATGAGGATTTGCTGGTGGAGGGTGCCCTTGTACATGGCAAGGGAGTCGAACTAAGTGTCCTTTAAAGATCCTTTCCAACCCAAGACTTTATGTTCTATGAAAGTCTGGCCCAACATTTAGCTACTGTGTAATCTCTGTAAAGGCACTGAGAACCTTAGTAGAGAACTTATGTAGATGAGTACTGGCAGTAAGTGTGTAAGTATACCAGAAAGAAATGTTGAGATTTTTAATCTATATTTAGGATTTTTTCTTTAATGTCTTTTTATGTGTATAATTTCAGCTTTCAGAAGTGGAAATCTGTTATTTCTTTATTTAAATATATTGTTTGTTTTCTGTACACTTCTATATTTACTGGAAACAGTAAAACTGATCATTGAGGAAACAAGATATTACCTACCCAAAGGACATCTGCTGCAGATGGTTTGTCTTTGGCAACCATATGTCATATGCATTTTGGCAAAAAGGTATATGACTTTTTATTTGCCAGCTATTGTGCAGTAGCCAGATATTTTTGAAGCAGATCTATAAATAATACATTTCTCCACCTCTTTGTCTCTGTTGTTCCTTCTCTCATTATTTTAAACCTTATAATATCTTCTGTGAAAAAATGCAGTCTGCAAAATAACAGTAGATGAAGGTCATATAAATTCAAAAGGAAAAAAATGAAAACTTTTTAATTCTTCAGGTCTTTCCTAACAAATCCTCCCTCACAGAACCGGAAAACATTGAAGAGAAACGTCTCAAACCTGGTGACATGTGATTTCATGTAAGCATATAGAAAATGTTTCAACAAGGTCAGTGTATTTTGTTTTGCAAGGTGTCTCTAGCAGGCTGCCTGCATATAACTGGATGTATAAAGACAATTTAAGATACACATTTTAGTCATGCTATTACCTCATACCAGGATACAACTTGGATGATGTAATGCCTTTTAACTCCTCCATGGGAGGGAAAGTCACCTGTGATTGTAACACTCTGCGATAGATATTCTGAGAAGGCAAAGCGTTAGAAACTAAGTGTAGGAAATACTGCTTTGTGACTCAGAGCTGCAATATAACCTTTCCATTTTTGAGGTGAATAGAGATCACAGGCTTGAAATCACTAAAGCAGCACCATGCTTTCTCCTAAGGTTGCTTGAGATAGTTAGGTATGGGCAATGATCCCATTTCTCTTTTCTTTTCTTGTTTACTTGCATGGAAAATCCACTTACCTGTACAGTATCTGCTGTGAAAGAGGCCCTTAGTGAGAAAGGGTGTTTGTTTTCCAACTGCAAACCTTTGCAATATACATTTGAGGTAACTTGACAAACGTGACTTTGATGTTGATGTCATTCTTTAGGGCACTATGCCTTTCTTAAAGCAGCTAAAAGAAGTCAGATAATTCACACTCTAAAATTAGGGGTTTTTTTCTACAAAGGTCTTGTGGTTCAGAAATAAACCACACTATTGAAATGTTAAAGACTTGAACTTGGCTGAACACTTGTGTGACCTTGATGCCATTTCCAAATCAACCGCATTGAAATGTTTTTGACATAATTTTATAACCAAGTGCCTTTGAGCAACTATATTTCATAATATGTTATCTGAGGGTTTTTAAAACCAAAATATACTTTCCACTCTATGGAGGGTAAAAGTAACAAGAGATGCACCTTTGTGTAATTACAAGAAGAAAACAGCTGAGTGTGAGAAACCATATTTTGTTTAAAGACCTTTCTTGAAAAACAAAATGTTGAAGTTAAAATTAGTTTTTATTTGCAAATAGGATTATTCTCCAAGCAAGTTTCTTAAACAATTTAATACACCAAAAAGAAATTTCAGTTTTGAATAAAACCTGCATAAAATATGACCACTTCTGGAAAGATACCTTTTTAGTGTGTTTTCTTTTGTCTTTCATACTTTTTATCTTTTATTCTACTTTATAAACAAAACCCTTACCATATTTCTCTTCTTATTTCATGTCTTCCCAGTAGTGCTGATATAGTGTAGAGTAACAAATCTTATTAGTACTGGACACATTTATCTAGGCACCATCGTAAGTGTTTATATCTTCCTGGACTTCTTTGTACTCATATACCGGTTGTTGGGATGGCATGATTAGCTTTTCTTTTCAGGTACCTGCATGAAGCCAAATATATATTTAAGTGGCAAAGCATTAAATTAAGCATTAGAAACAATTATCAGGCTATGGTTCTCTTATGTCAAACTTAAAAAGGTAATCTTAGGTAACCTAGGGAGTAAAATGTATATAACTGAATAAGAAACACAAAAATAATCTCCTCAGTCCAGCCCTCATTACAATTGTCAGCTTCACTGTCAACTAGATCCAATTCATGGTTTTTAAAGCTGTATATTCCTGCAATCCCCTAAGGACTTTCTCAACTTACATATTCAGTTCTTCCTCCCTTGGTTTCAGTGATGCATTCTTTATTCTCAGACTAGGGAAGAAGAACCACTCAGAAGTGAGAAATAGCAGTACACAGATAAAGCTCACCAGCAGGTGCCTTATGGACTGGCAAGGAAGGAAGCATGATGAAGCAAAATTATCTTTATGCTCTCCAGTTCTTCCAACCATTGTGCTTGTTACCCTTATGAGATCACCTATGCTGGTACTTCGGGATGATCAAACTAAATCAGACCTTTCCTGCTTACCAGCCTCTGAGGGAAATATCTCAGTGAATGCACATTTTAGGTTTCTTCCATGGAATATTCACAGTCATTTAAGTGGAAATGATTGAAGGAGGTTTAAATTTCAGTAGGCAAGACCAGGACATTTTGCAGATGTTACGTGTATTTATGCTTACTTTTCTGAAAGAACTGGAAAAGTCTACTGAATGATGAACACATAAGATAAATCCAGTAGGAATTAGTTAATGTGAAGTAGTTATTTTAAGTAATTAAAATTTTAGAAATTAATTGCATTTAAATGCAAAGTTTTCTTGATTTTTTTCTGGGAGGAAAGTTAAGGTACTTAAAAAAATTAAAGATATGATTGAAATTTTCTAAGTAAAGCTCTGTGAAAAGGTGAATAAAACTTCTCTATTTTCTTTTCACAAAATCATGTAATACCTCAGGCTTGTTGAAATCCATGATGTGATAATAAGCTGTTAAAATAATCATTTGAAAGTAAAGGTTGATCCATTTCTCATTTTTACCATAAAGATCATGTTTTTTACACAAAAACACAGCTGTAATATTTGGTACTGATAAAAAATACAACTGAGTATGTCTAAATTCAATAAATGTGTCCTTTAGCTATGATTACAGTTCTCCCCCAAAAGGCTATATAATTTTCTCTTGAAAGAAATTGAAGCAGTATCACCAATCCATGTTAAAAGGTTTTAAATAACAAATTGTTTTACCCAAAGGGTTTGGATAATTTCCACATAAAATTGGCCCTTAAAAAATGTCAGAACTATTTAGAGTGATTAATGAAAAAAGCACTTTTAGCCCTCATAATATTTTACAATGCCAATTGCTTCAGCATATTTCAATAAATCAGTTATGCAAATGCCTGTCTTTTGGAATACAGAATATTACTTTTTCACTATCCATCAGAACTGTAAGGTAACTTAGAGATAAGGGGTTGTTAAAGAAAGAGAGAAAAATTCTGAAAGAAAGAAAAAATAAAATGTCTAATTTTTTTACTTTATGGTACTATTGGAAACCATTACATGTAGAATGGAAGAATAACTTATTTAAAAAGTGAAAAACATGAGCTTTTCCATTTATTTTGTATATATATTTTTATATGTTTGCAAGATAAAGTTTGCAATGTCATTATTTAAATAGTCAACTAACTATTTTAAAGGATTATATCAAAACCATTTTCTAGCAAGTTGTCTTGAAAACGAAGGAAACCCGAAGTTTTAAACATTGTATTTTTTATCCATTTACCAGAGAATTCATCACTACTTTGTGCAAAGCTATGATCTTAATGGCATCCTTGCAAGACAATGCAAGTTAACAGATTTATGTCTGAAATATTCATGCTTTGTAAGAAATTAGTTTTTACAGAGTTCTCTGACTCATTTCCTGAAGCACCTGACTGGTCTCTCTCACAATATCTCACTGGTTGGGGCTCTGTTATGGTTAGCCCAAGTTTCTGTAACAAGAGATCTCAGGAACCGGGTTATTTTTTATGGTTTAGACAAATTTTTGATGATGGGAAATCATTCAACAGATTTTCTTTTGTGACCATCTGCCAGCTGCAGAGTAGCTTGCTATTTTGTCTCCTCTTTGGTTTTTTTCCACACAGATAACATGTGTACATTCTGTAGCATAGATGAAGTCAAACAATCCCTGTTTGTCCATAGTAAAGGAGCTGAAGTGTACGAGACCTGTTTCTACAGGGCAGTGCAGGCCCTTTCAGTCTCACCCCTGAATGCTCACTTCAGGGAGGCCAGTGGGCAGTGGCGAGTGGTGGCCTTAAGGGCTCTCTGTGCAGTGACCTGGCAACACAGTTGTGACTGAAGTGGATGGTCTGCTCACTCCTGCAGCTCTTGCAGATCAAACCTTGTGCTTTCCTTGTGCATGGGATCCATTAGGATCTCTGCAGAGATGTTGATATCAATAATGAAGGACCCAGGACTCTGAAACATATTTTGATGCATTATACAAGTTATGGAGCCTCCCTCTTGACTAATAGCAGATAAGAAAAGATGCAGAAAACCCAGAAAGGTGAAGTTTTATTCACCCAGTAATATATAGCTTACTGGATGTTGGACTGAAATCTCTCCTGACTATCTAGAGTGACAAAGCTGCTGAACTATAGAATCATATAATAATTTAGCTTGGACTCCAACCATTATCCCAGCACGGCCAAGTACACCACCAAACCATGTCCCTAAGCATCACATCTACATGTGATTTTAATTCCTCCAGGAATGGTAACTCCACCACTTTCCTCTTACCTGGGAGAGGAGACCTATGTTCTATCATCCAAGGTCTCATCTGCTAGTGGTCAGTAGGCTCTGGGGGTGTTTATTTGCTTGACTTTAACAGCATCTGCCATGTTACTAAATTTCTATGCCTATGAAGCACTCAGACAGTTATTGCACGCTCTACTTCTGCTAGTAAATAAAGTCCAGCAAGTTTCAACTAATCTTCTTGTCCATCATATTAGAGAGGGTCAAAAAGTGGAGACTAAAGCCAGTTTTTATTGTATTCTATTATTTCAACCAGTGTTTCAATGGGCCTTTTTACTGTCTTTATATCATAGTTTAAAATACTTTCTCTCAGTCAGATTCTGTTACTCTGAATAAGTCTGCATAAGCTGAATGAAGATGTGTGAATTTGCATTAACTTGTCTGTTTAAAATACACTAAGATGTAGTCTGTAATTAATTACCCTCAAAAAATAAATACATTTATGCACATGCAAGCCATATGCCTTCTTTCATGTTTTTATGTCTCTATGTGTGTATATAAAAATTAAAAATGTTAAATATGTCTTCATAGCAACCAGTAAATCTATCACCTATATGGAACCATTTTTCATACAAGTAATACTAAATTGGCATATTGAAAAATGATGTTAAACAACCTAGAATGAAGGACCAGCTTAAAGATAGCAGTAGCTCTGGGAAGCTTTTTATTTTATTATTTTGGATTTTAGATACAGGGAAACATGCTCTCAAGCTTTTCTCCACCAAAATATAAACTAGAAAATTGATTTTATTCAAGGGGGAATCCTCATTTATTATATGGATTTGAACAAGGAGATACTGAGGAAAAAAAAGCTTTGTAATGAGGTCTGGCAATGTTACAACTTCTGCCTGCAAAGAAAAGAGAGCAAATATTGTAGCATATGTGATCGACCTTCAGGCACATAACAAAGAGATTTTAGTATTAAAATAAAATACACTTTCAATCAATCTACTTGTTTTTTAAACAAATTGTCTCATCTTTTGAGTGATCCATGACATGAATTTCTCATAGCCCAAGATAATGAGCTATACTGTTGTGGAGATTGATCACGGAGATGATTCAAAAATATTTTTACATCATGTTTTAATTTGATATTTTTTTCTACATGTTTTTATTTTCTTCCATAGAAATCCATATTTTATTAAAGTAAAGAAATAAAACTTCACTGGTCCTGTAAATTTGCATCTAATGGCTTGGAATAAATGTTTGTTGATTTGAGTTAAATAAAGCAAGTCTCTAGAACATTCTTGCAGTTCTTTGTTGGGCAAAACAAATGGACATGCTTGATAAAATCTACAGTTTACTCTAAGTGGGTTACTTTTCCTTCATCAAGACAAACCATACCTCTGTTGACTTGTAGGGTCTTATTTTGTGTGACATGGGATGGCCTGGGTGAGGATCTGCTGTTAGCCACCCTGTTGTGCCATTTCCCTTCAAATTGGGTGCTTCTCACAGAATATCTTCAGTAGAATACACAGTGAAATCTTCAGCAGAAACAAATCCATAGTATATCACAAACCTGTACAGAAATGTGACTGGATACATCTTGTTTCCCTAGAGAAATCAATTTCCTTTGGTGTCAGTGTGGAGAAAGACATTCCTTAAATGCAATTCAACCCACTGAAGATCTGGAAGCAAGGACAACCTCCCCTCAAAAAAAAAAAAAAAAAAAAAAAAAAAAAAAAAAAAAAAAAAAAAAATTTAATTTAATTCCCCATATATTGATAATGCAGAATGCTAAATGAAAAATATGTCTTTTATAAGGTCTTTAAAGCTTTACCTGGATTAACTTCAGCAATAACATTCATAGCTGGGAAACATGCCAGTTGTGTCTGCTCCTGTGTCTCCAAATACGAGAGAAATCACAAGTTCCTTTTATACATACTTAGGCATTCATTTCTATTGAGATGCTTATTTTCAAATATTTGTACTCTTGTGTGATAACTCTGCTGCTACTTTTCAACAAAATAATAAATTATCTTCTGCATAAATCCAATAAAGTGATTGAATAGTAAAGTTAAATATCTAAGTAAGAATTGTAGTATTGGAATAAATGTATTTTGAGTCATCACCTGATGTGAAATAGCTGATTACTAAATTTGGAAAGATAAAAAGCCTCTAAAAATCTTGTTATAAGGAAAAGTTTATATGTTTTATTCAGTGGGTATATAACAGAAAATATGTAAAATATTCACGTTTAGAATAAATATTTTGAGACTTGAAATGCCTCTGTAAAACATTAGAACTAAGTCAGTCATCTGAGGCAGGAATTCAATTCTTGCTTATGGAGATGAAGGACTATTTTAATATACAAAATGGATGGAAAAAATTCATATTCTAAAAATGTCCATATGAATTTCAAACTTTCAAACCCTCAACTTGTAATAAAGGCCAATAACAATCAAACCACAAGTCGATGAAAAAAAGTCACAGAACAGCTCCAGACTTTTTCCAGCTTAACACTTCAGCCACACCTCCACTTTATACAGTTATTTGTCAAAGAGTACCTCCAGTTTCAAAGATCATTAGAATTACATTTATCATGAATGTGTTTAGATTAATTTGAAAAGTACTCCAAACTGTTTGCACTGTACGTTTTATCACACATCAGTGTTTCAAAGCTATGAATCTATGTCAACTTGGTCTTTAGAGGATACTGTGCCATTAGGTTTTGTATTTGTGTTCTTTTTGATGTTTCATTTCACTATTAAATAAAAGCTGCACAAAATTTTGAACTATTTACCAGTGTGACAACAATATGAGAATGCTAGGAAATATGTAAGTCTTTATTTTTACTTCTCACTCCTTTCAGGACTTAGTTATCACTTTGTGCAGTTTAACTTTTCCAGGATTTATAATTTGATAGATTAAATTAAGGAGGTATAAATTCAAGACATCTGTCGAACATAATCTGTCTTTGAATAAATTTTTAATATACCTGTATTCTGAGTATGTTCTGTCTGGTGCAAAACTCAAAGCACCACTAGAAAAATTATTTATATTGATTCTGTAACAAAATACAGTAGGTACACCTGTCTGAAAATTACATAAATAAATAAGAAATATAAAATTACCTAATTCATAATCTATTCATTTTCTCAGTTTTACACATCTTACATGCAATTCTATTTAAATATTAATTTCCATCGATGAATTGTGAGGTTTTAATATTAAAATTCCAAAATTCTTTCCTCTATTCTTGAGTTTACTGTTTATATCTCATAACATGTTTTGAGTAACCTTCACAGTTACAAATGCAGAATATTTGACCCTTCGTTTAGCAATCTGTTTCTTTTCAAATTTGCTGCAAATTGATATATTTGGAAGAACAGATATATTAAAATAAAACTTCCAGAGCTTTTTAAGAGACACACACATAGAAACACATGTGCACACACACACACACACACACACACACACACACACACACACACAGTGTCACACACTGTCTTATCTGTGCTCAGCATCCCTCTGGTATGTGGTTGAACTTACTGACACAGTAAAATTAAGTGTTAAGAAAAATCTCGTCCTTTTGTAGATTTAGGCTTTCTTTTCCCTAAAGTAGGCAGCTGTTTCTGAATGTTCTATCTCAGTCTTTTCTAACTGAATGCCTAAGAACATGAAGATGCTTTTTTCTGTGTTATTGGACTACATTAGTTTAACATTGAGGTTTTTTTGGTTAAGAAACAAATTTCTTCTAACATTTACATTGCTAGAATGAACTGCTCTATGAATTCCTTGAATAATAGTCAAACTCAGGAAGTTTTCTCCTAGATCTATGTCAGAATTATCTGGTTACAAAGCTGTGATCAGAGAACATGTTGCCTTCATTCTGTGCTGGAACATGAAATGTTTCACTAGAAAGGTATCCAAACAATCACAAAAGGCATTTCTTGCACTTTGGATCAAAAAACCTTTTTTCAACACTTTCAATAATACTTCCCTCACAAATTAATCATCCTTTTTAGAAGTGGAAATTGATACTAAACCAAGGAAAATCTTTCCATAAGATGTTTAGAACAATAGATCTTTTACAAGTTCTCAGAGATTAATGAGAAAGATGCTTGCCATGTTGAGCTCTCCTATACACAAGCTTATTGTACTTTAAGATGTAGAGAAATGTAACTTTTGTAATCTTTGACATTTAAAACTATACAAGTTTGTTTCTGCTAACTCTTCTTTTCTTCTCACCAAAAAAATTGTCCTCAGAGTTACAAATATATAGGTCACCATGGAGCCTGGTTAATTACAGTGAGAAAGTATTTGCATGTCTCTTGTTATGACTTGACCAGACTTTTAATAAGGATAAAATAACTTACTTTTTGCATAATAATACAGAATTTTAATGAAGCAAGACTGAGGTCACGGCAATGAAACTTTCAAGCACCTTTCTTTCAGCCTTCACATTGAAATGCCAAAAAATACTCACTGGAAATTTCCTATATCATAAAATATTTGGAAATTTATGTATTCTTGCTACTTATATAATGAACAAAAGCAAACTAAAGATATTAGGGGATTTTGCATTATATAAACTCTAAACAGACAAAGGCATCAAAGTCGGTGCTGCAGGCATAAGTAATCTACAAAACAATCACATTTCAAGCCAGTTCTCATGCTTATGGGATTTTTCATAAAACTAATTATTCTTAAACAATGCCCTGTTTAAATTGCAATTTGGCAGCTGTTACTTAAAACCACATACTTTTCTTGCATACTATAGAAATAGCCTAAACAACTCTTCAGTATTGTATATTTCTCTGCCAGGGGGCATATGCCCATAATTTAAGATCTAGTTACTCTTTACATCCAGACTTTCTGTGTTTTAACTTCTCTTTTGTCAGAAAAGGGATTTTAAATGGTAATGAATGGATTAAAAATAAATAAACAAATGTTTCCAAGCACTGATATTAACACAATGGACAAGGGAAAGTAATATCTAACTGCTGAATTCTGGTTTTGATTTGCCTTCAAACAATCTATTACCAAACAGGAGTGAAATTCATGCCATTTTTTCTACATGAAAGAATGCCTTAATATGTAGGCTTTATTTTCTGTGTAGCCTCATGAAAATATTTTTTGGTGTGACAAAGTGCCTCTTTTAGCAGTTTTCTGCAAAAAAAGCCTCCCATGGTGAGTTTCAGCTTTTGGCAATACTGTAATGCAGATTTAAACAAAGAGTACATGCAGAGTAAGGATTAGAAAAAGGGGGGGAGACTATAAAAGAGATGTCCCAAAACTACTTGAAAGCTCTGCAGATGATAGTATTGCTGCTTTTAGTCAGAAAAAAGAAAAGGAAAACATCTAACAGAATTAATTGTAGAGAGGGGTAGTAGTCTCCTATTCACAAACTCTGAGAGCTCAGAAGAACATTTTATGAGATTTAAATACAGAATACTCTGTCTCTGTGGGTGACTTAACTGGCAAGTATCCTCCTTCTGTAATATTTGCTACTGACTAAACTGGCAATGCCTATTGTTTTAAATTTTTATTGCTCTCTGCAGTCTCATAAAGCAATAATATAGAACTTCTGAGACTTATTTGCTAGGAAAAAAAACAGAGTGCAATTACTGTTCTTTTGTCTCAACTTCCCTTGCAGAGGCCCTTGCATAGACTTTGTTTCTATTCTTCCCAAAATAATGAATACAGTGTAAATGGAAAGACACCCTGATAATTAGTCGTCTTTCCTGTATCTCATCCTTCAACACCTGATAGATCTTACAGCAGTTTTCTTGTATTTTATTTCTTTTTCTGTGAAAATACCTGAAGGGTTTCCAAGCGAGTAGTGCTGCAGGTAGATGTGCTGGGGAGAATGATGCAGCTTTCTCACAGCTGTAAAGAGTTATGCCTGTACTTCTGGGCACAGACTGGCTCCCAGGACCTTGGAGTGTGAATTCATCTCTAGCTTGATTTTACTGTGGAGTGCAATGCACAGGAGGAATACCATAATTTATAGCAGGCTTACAGTATAATGCCAACAAAACCAATTCTGCATCTATTTTTCTAGTCTTTTAGCTTTTTGTGGGCAGAATAAATCCTATTCTGGTCCTCCTGTGCAGTTCTGTGTGTCAGCTTGCTAGACTATGTACAGGTGCCATCTTAGAATCTCTTATAGTTATTCAAATTAGATTTCATGCACTGGTTTGGTGGATTTTGCTAAGGAAGTATGGAAATAATGCACAGAGTCAGTAGCTAGCATCCTACAGTTGACTTTGCCATACACTCATACAGCCTCACATTACTAGGTAAAAACAAGGGAGACCGTAGTGTGATCCTCCTTATATATCAGAGAGAAGATATCCTAAATTAATCCAAAAAAAAGCAAATGATAAACAACTCTTCTGACTATAGAAGTTTTAAATTGAGAATGTTTTGAAGTGGAGTGAAACAATGTAATGGTGACCTCAGAATTTCACTCTCATATCTTCATAAGCATATGACCTTCCACTACTGCCATTAAATTTCTGAACAGCACATACTTTATGTTGATTAGATGAGGAGGTCGCTGTATACTTACATGTATCAAAGATCAGTGTTTAAGCTTTGGTCCTAGTTTGTAGTACTGTAAAATCCCCCTTAGGAACAGCAATTTTTCACACATGGTCAGTTCAGTTTCTTGAAAAAATTAGCTGGGGAAAGTGTGTATGCACTTTGTTCCAAACCTTGTAGTGCTCTCTTTTTAAACTGTCCCTGCATATAAAGTAAAAATAAATAAACACATGAATAAAACATTGAATTAAAAAAAAATAAATCAGAGAGTTAAGCAGAAGTAGGTTGATGTTTGCAAGCAGGAACTAGATTTTACGTTTGAGAATACTGTTCTAAATTTTAAGCATCTACTAAGGTGGCACAACTCATTGATCTGAACTAGATAGAAAATTAGGTTTAGACAGATACACCAACTCAAAATAATTAACAATTTGTCCAAGGAGATGAATAATTTGACATGTGGAAAAGAAAGGTTATTTCAACAGTCAAATATTAGTAAAATTTACCTTTTTGCCTATTCATGTAGTCTGCCAGCAAAGAGGGAAGTAGTCCTGGTATGAGCTACTTTGACTATGTTAATTTAAGTAAGACCTCTCTTTCCACATGGACCACTAGACTACATAGGCAAGTCTACCATCCTATTGACAAAGTAGCAGTATCAAGGCATGTTTAAATCTGCTACACCCTCATTCCTACTTTATTGAACAGTTTTCTGATTAAACTTATTTTTAAGAGGTGCACACTTTCCAAACACAAAGATAGGAGTGTTGAATTTTAATGCCGGCAAGCTGCTGTAAGAAAGGAGAATAACCTCTTCCTTCAGTTGCTTCTGTGTAGCACTAGCCTTATGTGCTCAGCATTCACCAACAGTACCCAGCAAGTAGTATCCTGCATGCATGTAAAAAAATAAAAAAGAATTTGAAGCATTAGCAATACCGTTAGTTTATGAACTTTAAACTGATGTTTAACAGTCAGTGCTGTTGTGCTTAAGGGATTTCTGTTTCCATCCAGAGGTAAGACTACTGACTAGAACTCTTTAGATGAATGTAGCTTCTCTACCTTGTGAAGTATTTTTGTTTCATTATTACCTGTCTGGTAGGTGATTATAAAGGGTCCAATGTGAAGTAACCAGAATCCCAGTATGACATTTTTTCTGCCATCTTCTCTGACCATGAAACTATTGGAGTGTGAGTTACATCAAGCCATGTCTCTGCAGAGAGACAGGAAATCCATAAGGCTATCAGACATGGTATGGACATGGCTTTTCAGCCTCATGAAAGGGTAAGATCCTGCTCATGCTTTGTGTTGAATTCCTTGCTTACATTTAATTCCTTATGTTAAGAAGTCTTCGCTTTAAGCTTTTCTTAGGCTGAGACACTGCATTTCCTAGCTGCAAGGACACACAGCTAATGAATCCTATTCACACTACGACTTAGATAAAATGTTTATTTACCTCCTAAGGTGCCAGTAAATCTGGCAGTATGATGTAGCAAAACTGCAGGTGTCCTGTTGGTTATCATTTTTGATCACTTATGTTATATTTTAATTTTTTGGTCCCTTATTGCCATCCCTCAATTTATAAAATGTAAAATATAAATCAATAATTTGTTTCCCAGGAATATAGTGAATAGATATATATTGCTTTTTGCTACTAGTTAGCACTATGTGTTAAGTCGGCAGCTTGGTAAGTGTGAACTATATTTAGCTTTTAGTTTTGTGACAACAATGCAGTTCTGAAATTCTTGGCAATTTATCAATATATTTGGCTGGCAACAGGAGAAGATTCAGCAGAAATATTGACGTGCTGGGTATTTTTTTGTTTGGTTATTTTAAGTTCCTGCCAGTTGGTTTGTACTTACAGATATGCACTAGATGTGTAGCATTTATCTGCTACTATATAAATAGCAGACATACTGAAGGTTTATGTTTAGTTGCAAATACTGAAATTCAATTGTAATAAAAAAAGTTAGGGAAAACAAACAATCAAAAAAAAAAAAAAGAACTTTGACTGAAATGTAGATGACCTTGACCTTTTGTATGCATTTTTCTCATTGCATTTGCTGGTCCACTTTCTACCTGCGACTGAATATAAATGACAGTTCTGGGTTACATAAAAACAGAATTCTCAGCTAAATTCTTTCTGCAAAATTGGTAATATTATGTGAAACTGAAAAAGCTGACTTTGATTTCTAGGCCCCATGGTGAGTTTGCAAGGCTGGTGTTAAGTGATAAAAGATTTTGTTCTTAAACCAAAGAAACATTAAAAATACAACACATGAACCCTAAGACGACATGTTTAGCCACTTCTCGGGAATATAACAATTGAAACCTAGTTTCTCTGACAATTTAATCTTCATTTTTAAGTTGTACAACCTCCATTTTTTCTATGTTTATTTAAATAAAGCAACAACCATACCTATAGCTGCTTTCATAGTCCATGTAAGTAGGTCTTTCCATACTTTCACTGGTGATAATTTGATTCTATAAAGCTATTCTGTTTTCTGATTATGCTTCATTCTGCAGAGCAGTCTAATTATTTTTTCTTTGCCTCACTTTCCTTCAAGCTATCCAAGCTATTTCTCCTGTCTGTCATTCTTAGGTAGTGCATTGATCTTGGATGAAACTATCTCAAGCTGTTTTCCATTGAGGTCATATAGTTAGTCACTTCTAGAAAGTAATTCTTTATATGAATCCTTTTGAAGGATTATTTCTAGCCTCTGTAAGAGCTTATTTCTTAATGGAGCTCCAGCACAAGGAAGACAGGATTATTAGCAGACAGTCTGATGTCCCCTGTTTTTCATCAAGCAGAAGCAGGGTATTGTCCTACTGCCAGCAGACTTATTGTTTCCATAATGTTGTTTCATGTGTTTTCTCAGGATGAGGTATCATGAAATAAGTAGGGTTCTCTTAGATGCTTATATTACTTAAGGAGTACTTTTACAAAAGGATCAGTGATGCTGATGTTCTGCCTGTATGCAAGCTTTGTCAGTTTTTCTGTTTTCTTGGACAGTTTGCATTATCTGGTGGAGGGTCCTTTGCCTTTGTTAGCACTGGGAGAGCATAGGCACTTTCCTTTTGGCCTGCAGCATCAGACTCCCTCTTGTTTATTCTCTCTGATGATGCCAGTCTTGCATTCTTTTCAGGGCAGTCCAGTTCCAGCAAAAGGAATAATGAATGTAATGAATGTGTGTTTCTTTTTTTTTTTTCTTTTTTTTTTTTTTTTTCTCCAATTTAGGGTGTTATTGAGGGCAAGCTCTGGGAAGTGGGAACAGAAAGATTAAATACCCAGAGGGCCAGGAAAATCTTACAGAAAATCTGTAGCTCTCTGAGTTGTCTTATCAGAAGGGCAATTCAGACTGCAACTCTCTATCACTGGGCTTGAAGTTGATGTTGAAGTCCAAATCAAGTGAGATGTCAGCCAGTGTGTTTCCTAGTGGCCCAGCCACCTCTTGCATGCTAAAGTTAGTTACCCACATTCTTAGCTGCCACTTTTTCAAAGCCTACTGCTGTTCATTCTGAAAATGAGTAGTTTAGATTTCTAATATTCTGAGTGCCAATTTCTGAAGGCTTTTTCTAAGTCTGATCTCAATATTTTGAGTGATGATGCCTGAAAATTTTCGTTTAGTCTAACCTCTTATATGTGAGGTACAGTGGCTTAATTCAACTCGTGATTTAGATCACAACAGAAAATTAATCTTAATTCATTTCCTGCTCCTCTAGCATACAACAATTCACATGGTTTAGTGCAGTTTACAAGAGGTCTGTATCAGACGGAGTTGGTGCTGGAAAGTAGAATTTCTCTTCAGAAGTACATTTATGTGGAGACAACTAAAAATATTTGATATTTTCTAAAAAGAGTTAAAGTCACAGTCTCATGTTTTAATATGGATTACTCATTATTTAGAGCCACTATTTCACAGGTGTGATATCATGGAGTTTTTGGATGCTGGTACTTCTACTTACTTACTGGAAGGCACTGAGAAGAGAATGAAGGTGCATATTTTAGAAAAGGCAATGCTAAAAATTGGTATTTGCATACTCTATTACTGTTCTAAAACAAATATAAGCAAACGAGTGAAGTTGAAAAACAAGCAATTAAAAATGTGCTGATGCTAGTTTCAGAGAGGCAATTCATATACTGTTCACATCAGCAGAGTAACTGAGTATTCCTACTGTGCCAGGGTTAAAGAGGGTGTTGTTGTTTTGGACTGTACTGTGTGTTTTGTCAGAGGGAGAGAATTTTGTGCATAAGAACTGCCATTAGGGCTCTCAGGGGTTTAAAAAAGGAGGAAGAAAGAAAAAGACTCGTAAATACAGAGGCTTTTTTTCCTCAGCAATTTCATGTTGCCACCTACTTGCTCTCCTCGTGCTTTCCATCTTGTCATCTGGCGCTGCCTCTGGCAAGTCCTGCTGCATGATGAGCCATCCTCTGACACTGTTAAGCTCTCAGCAGATATAGACTTTATTTTTTTTTTAAACTTATGTTAATTTTTTAGCATTGTATCCTTTTTTATTCTACTTACCTTTTGATGCTCTCTTCAGGTATGTTCTCTGAAGTGAAGGGAATTTTCAGCTTGGAAGTACTGGTGTGGGTTTATAGGTCAATGACTGATACCAGTAAAAATGTGAAATCAAATGACAAATTGTTGCAGAACCCAAAGAGGGAGAGCCAAAACTGAGGGAAGAACTCCTGTGGGAGGAGAGGGAGGGAGATTGCAGAGGCACAATATTGAGATCTTTTGTCATACTTTTCTGATAAAATGTCTCTGGCTTTTAGTCCAAGAATATTTGAAAAGAGAAATATCCTGTTTTGGTTTTCCTAGAAGCCTTTCTTCCCAAGAGTGTTTACATGAATATGAAAATACTGACTACATCTCTTTGAAAATATGGTCAGGTAGCAGTGGTAAGGATGTGAATGGTTCTGTGACAAGATCATGGTTTATTTTTAACATGTTTGTGACTGATTGATTTCATACAAAATAATATAAAATTGTCAGAGGATATAGTGCCTTATTTTCTTTAAATGTTCCTTTCACAGAACTGAAATAATTTATCATTGATATGTACATTTGTTTTCTTTAAGTTTTGTTTTGTTTTGTTTTGTTTTGTTTTGTTTTGTTTTGTTTTGTTTTTATGTCCAAATAACTATAAATGAATAAATTGTCATGTCTGCATTTTGCAATAAAAACTACTATCAGCATTTCTCTGTGAAAGGAATTGTGCTCTGTATGAAGTCTGGATGGCTAATGCTCAATCACTAACAAAAAAAAAAGTTTCAGAGTCACACAAAACAGAAAGATAATTAATCTGCTCAGACTCATAATTCTCTTATTTTAATAAAGATTTTCAGATAGAAAGCTTTAAATGCCATGCAATTTTTGGACATATCTGTTTATAGCATACAAAAAAAAATCGTGTGAAATTTCTTATTGTATCTGCTTCACTATAAGAGCAGAAACCTTTATCCAGACTAATGCCATATGTCTGGGAGCTACTTAGAACATAACTGCAAACTAGAGCAAATCTTGATCCATTTTTTGAATTTGACAAGCAGACTGATAAAAATGTTCTTCAAATTTTCATGATGAGGAGAGTAGACTCATGATATAGTATTAGAAATACTAACTGAAATTATGGCAGAAATATTTACTAGATTGAAACAAAGATCTCTTCTAATCCAGTGTAAAGCAATGAAGTAGAACAGTACTGTTTTAGAGTGCCCATGTTGTTTATCTCCTTCTGTTTGACTCTGAACTGTAAACTGAACTTTGCACCACAGAAATCCCTTCCATGCTCTGCATCATACTTTTCTTTCTTTCTCTCTTTCTCTCTTTCTTTCTCTTTCTTTCTTTCTTTCTTTTTCTTTCTTTCTTTCTTTCTTTCT
>JANRGV010000051.1:68875481-68892835 GCA_024734035.1 Alethe castanea
CTTTCTTTCCTTCTTTCTTTCCTTCTTTCTTTCCTTCTTTCTTTCCTTCTTTCCTTCTTTCCTTCTTTCCTTCTTTCTTTCCTTCTTCTTTCTTTCTTTCTCTCTCCTTTCTTTCTCTCTTTCTTCCTTCCTTCCTTCCTTTCTTCCTTCCTTCCTTCCTTCCTTCCTTTTCTTCGTGATGCAGGTAGTAAGTCTGAATTCTCTGCTAATGTAAATGAGAAGAGCTGCTTGAGCCCATAGATCTTTTCAATGACTGGATGGAACAGAGAAGGAGAACCTTTGTCAAAGATCAATTATTTCTTAATTGTAAGTAGTATCACAAGTCTATTAAAGACATTTCCTATGGGAAATGAATTATCAGTATAACAGGAATTGGTGCCAAGGTGCCTTATCAGTTCATGCTTATTCAGCTAACTGTGTTCCACTTGACTGTGCCTCAAGTACTCTAAAAAATCCATGCCTGTAAGTTTTAATATCTCACGTATTTCTGAATTGCTATGTATTCTTGCATTTTCATTAAGCGTTGTTCCTTAGCTAAATGAGACATACTTGACTTAATTTTTCCTGTATTTTTCACCTATTTTTCCATTTCTGTAGTTAACCAGGTCTTTCCGAAGTCTTTTGGAATTAAGCCCTGGATATTAGAATTTTCTGATTATGACATAATAAGATGTAATACTTCAAATGTGATCCCAGTAGAGATTTGTAATAAGGGCTGTGTCATTCCTGCATTAGAATAATCTTCATACATGAATACGATCCAGAAATTATTTTTGCTTTCCTTTTATAAAAATACTGCTAGTATTTTTTATGACTCTTTCATTGTAAAAGTCATCCTAAAAAGGATCTATCACTGGAAGAACATTCTTTAAGGAAAGAAACAGGAGCGTAATCACAGCCAGAAATGCTTCAGTGAGCTGGCATGGAATGTGCTGTCACTGTACTCAACAAATGAGGAGTTGAAGGAACAGACTTAGTAGAATATTTTTTTAGTTATATTTTTCAGTAAAATTTAAGTGGTATGATTTGTTTGACATTTTCACTGGAAATGGAATGGCTTCTGAGAGCATGGCTACTTGTATAAGGTAATGTTTTTGCTTTCTTCTTAGATATGCTACAGTTGAAATTATTTTGTCAGTATAATATTTATCTGCAGCATCAGCAGCATCTTTCCTATGTCACAACTCCTTCTACCTTATTGGCTTCATTGTTTTTTCCTATAAATTGGCAAAACCAGCAAAAGCACATACTAGAGGTCTCCAGAGCTGTGACCTTTTTCCCCACACTTCCATGTTCTCCCTTTTCTGCTTCCTCTCACACCACAGGCAATAAATAGTTTAAACAGGGAGAAGCTTTAAAGGTCGGTGTTCTGCAAGCGCCCTAGGCCTGGCTGGAAAGTCCCTGACACTGCTGGGGTATGACCTTGTCATAAATTCTCAGGTACCACTCTCTGCCCTAGCACAATCTATTTGAGTTATGTCAGAAAATCTGAGATAACTGATTCATGATTAAGGTTGACTTCACAAAGTCAGAGGCTTCTCTAGTTATTGATTTTATTCTATTTCCACACTATTAAAGCATAGTTTAGCTGCTGGTTGACAGCCCTTGAGCATTAAATCAGGAAATGAATGGTAGTTTAATGTAAATATTAGCAATTCAATGGTGTGTGAAAGATTTTGACTTGTGATATGAACTCTGAGCACAAAAAGAGGTGTAATATGAAGTAATGATCAGTCTACACTTGAAAGTGAAGCTGCAGGAAGACAATACAGGTTAAATGTAATGCTCTCTTCTAACAGTCCTGCTAAGTTTCCTGAAGATATAATGAATACAGCTACAACATGGAGCAAGCTGAATTTTATCCCAAATAGTAAGCACAGCAGTGATGTAACAGTAGCTGAAAGTTACAAGGACCTGTTCTTTGTATTTGAGAAGCAAAGGCATTCTGAGTATCTAGCTACTAATCTGTGAAACAAAATTTTGAAGCATTACATCACGACCTATGATACTTCATTTCTGATATATCTTTTCTATTTTTTCTTCTTTTCTTAACAGAAACTCCACAGATTACTAAATTTTGCCATATTTCTTTTTTCGCCAGTACAACAAGCCAAAATTATGCATAGCCTATTTAGCAAAAAATCATTCTTAAGAAACATTTCAAATTCTTTTCAGCAATATTTCTAAATCTAAATCTAGTCCAAAGATGTTTGAGTCAAACCATATACTTAACAGTTCCATCTTATTATCTGTCTCTGGCTTACTGTCTGGCAAAGTGCCCATGGCAGACCCAGCAGTCAATAATGATTCAAGCTCTTTAGTTTTTGTCACCTGGATTAACTCCTTTGCCAACATCTGCTCTGAGTTAATTCTGAATGTGAGCCTACACTCTTCACAATTTTCTGGGTTTGTTTGTTTCACTGTCTTGAACATTACTGCATCGAATGTGTGGCAAAGAAACTTTTACTGACTTGTCTGTGTAGCCAAGATAACAATGATCCTATCTTAGATTTCTAGTTTCATTGGCTATCTTGGTTACTCAATGGAAGAGCAAATCTAAAGTACTCTTACACAAGGGGAAAAAAAAAGAGATTGTAATACTTCAGTTACTGTTTTCATTTATCAATCTGAAATCATGATTTTTCCATGTCTAAGTCTAGAAGAAAGACAGCAGTCCTTGTGTCATTAGTTAGTCAATATTTTATACCTTTGTTAGGATTACTCTCTGAGATACACTTTTCACATCCATCATTATCTGCATTCTTCCCTCTGGGATGCAGAACTTTATTTTAGACCATAGTGATATAAATGCTTTCTAATAGTGTTTATTTTGCCATGAAATGCAGACTTTTTAATATCATTAAGCTATTTGTTTAATATAACTTTAACAACAGTCTTCTGCTAATTTCACTGGTGACTGTTTTCAATCTGTGTAAATGATAAAAAGGTCAAATTTTGGAGGCAGATTAGGTACTGCAGATTGTGTGATATCACTTACAGAAAGTGTATATTAACAAGCCACATCTATATAAAGCCTGATGCATAATGCATCCTGCATAATGATATGCATTGTGAAGAACTTATTCATCTACCATCAGATCACTTACTTTTAAATATTTGAAATAATTAATCATTTAATTATTTCTACTAAACAAATTTAAGCCTCAGTAAAAAGAAATATTGAAGAGAGAGAAAACCAACTTTTTATCAATTCTGCCATAATTTTGGGATCAATGTCAGAATAGTAATGGCCTAATTGACTTAATTATGAGTTTTGAATGACAAAACCTAGCCTATTCATGGTTTTTAGATATTGGCACCACATTGGTTTTCTCTCAGGCAATTGTAATTTCATCAGTTCCAGACACTTAGTGAAAATTGACCTTTATCTTCCAAAGCTTCCAGCAGCTAGCTCTTTTAAAATTGTCCAAAACATATTATCTAGATCTGATAGCATTACAATTCAAACATTAATAAATGTCTCTTATTGGAATCTTAATGGTGATGAAGTGAGAAAATCCTTATCACGTGACATGATGTTTGCTTTGCTTTTTCCCCTCAAGCAGTTAATAGGAAATTCGTATTTTATATACATGAATATATAAATGTAGTATATATTTACAGATAAATATACATCCAGACATTTTTATCAATATCTTTGTTACTACTTGGTACTTTAGTGTGCTTTTTCTCTAAAATTTCACTTCCCTTATTAATTTTCTGAAGTTATTTCTAGCAGTGACTTAAAATGATCAATTTCTTGTTCTCAATTTGCTGTATGAAAGTGTGCATGTATAAGTGTATGTGCATAGTATGCATGTATATGTGTGCCCCTTTATATATGACATGTATGTGTATATTTACATATGCACACTTTATGTGCACTTAATGTTATCACAAATGTAATATTAGCCTACCTTATCAGTTCCTCAAAATGTTCATTGTGGCAACTAAGATGCATTCGAATACAAAGACTCCTTCCCAGCATGTTTTTAATTATGAGTATCTTATGAAATTTATCTGATCCTTTTTGATCAATGTTTCGTTTCTCAAGATGCTCCTCAAGATACAGATTTTTCTGTTTCTGAATGCACTGTTTTAACTTAAAACATTGTTTCATATCTGAATGCTTCCAAATCTCTGTTCATACCACAAGAATGGAAGTTCACCAAATTGAAATTTTTTTGCATGTTTTGAAAGATTAAAGAGTCTGGTCTTATTGTTCTATTGCATGATTTTATAGCTTGTGGGGTATACCTGGTACTTGTTTCTTAGGCTCCTAATCCATAGACAATCAAGGTCATTTTTAGCTGTCAGTGACTCAGAAAAAGATAAAATATTTTTCATATATATTATATTTTTTCCTTGTTGACTTATCTTCCTAGTAGTTTAAAATATTTTTTTTCACTACACATTAGTCCTTCTACACAATTTGAGTAATAGTGCTAGGACATTTATTCTCATAATCATAAGGGCTGTGGTGTATAAGTTTAATTAATTTTTTTTTCTTTTCTTCCTCATTTGCTCTTGTATATTGAGTTCTTTAGTTCTAAATGTGTGGGCATTTTTTCTCTCCTTCTTCAATTTTCCTGAGTTTTTTTTACGAAATCTCAGTATAAAAAAATTACATTCAGCAGAGAAGTTGGAGCTTCTACAGGATAAAATATGACTGATCTAGAAACCGTCTTTGGTGAATTTTGTGGTTGCATTCTAGAAATGATGTGAGAGTATGCACACCACATGAACAGATGAAATAGCCCTTACGAGGCAAGGACGGCTCTTCCTGGGCTAGGACTATGGCGATGCTAGAACAAGGATGCCAACCTCTGCTGTATCCTCCTCAGAAAATCATGTGTTGCCCCTCACATCAGATGTTTACCTTAGTGAGTCTCACTTTGTGAGCAAGAGGGGTGAATGAGTTCTCACTAACATTGGATCGACCTGGCTGAAGAGCAAAGGGGCTTGAATGCACCAAAGTATTCTGTCTGAGCTTGACTGAGATGTGCTGGTGTAAGCTGCCTGCTGGAGATTCAGCTGGCAGCCCCAGGGACACATGGAGGCAGCCTGTCAGCTGTGAAAAGACAGGGACTTGGCTCTGCTGGGGGACTTATTTTGCTATGCACACTGAATCTAAGCTGCAAAACACCAGGTGAATGAAGAGTGCAAATTCTGCAATGCTTGATCCTGGCCAGCCAAGCACCCAGGAGGAGTACAAGGTATTTGCATGGTTGAGTGAGTGTTTTCCACTGTGACTTTGTCACAGTTTACTTCAGACAACTACCCTCAATAAAACTAAGTTTGCTTATATCCCACTTGTCACTTCCTTGGATACCAAAATTTTACTTTTTTTTTTTTTTTTTTTAATAATTATTATTTTCATGGCTGTTTCCAGATTAAATAAATTACATATGAAGAATTTGTGGTTTTCTATTTTTAAATTACAACTACATAGAATATTGTAACTATGACTTCTCTATCCTTAAACACCATAAAAAATACAGGACCTTGAGTGGGAACAGTTCTCCCTCTGTATCCTCTTGTTACTTAAGGCAATGAAAAGGAATCCAAGCTTAACTTGATTCTTCTCTTTTCTGCTTTAGAGACTAATTTGACGGACTACATGTCTTCTTTTATCAGAATCGTATGTCTGAAGTTATGTGTTCTAATTGAACACATGTATAAAGTGTTTTGCACCGTGACTGCTGCTACCACAGTGGTCTAGGGGTTAAAACTTGACTCATAACACAAAGTTCAAAGGTCCCATCCAGCCAAAATTCCTATGATTCCTACCATAATTGCTGCCAGAACATTTTTACCTAGATACTATATAGCATTAGGCACCAGGCTGCAGATGGAATTAAGGCCAGATGAGCCCCAGCCAGCATGTAAATCTCATTTATTTCAGTTATTAACCTGCAACATGATTTTGCATTGTAGCCCTATAAGAGTTTAGGTCCCTGCAGGTGTTATGGTGCACTTCCATATGACATATTTTGAGATCAGAGCATACCGTTGAGGAGTATCACAACAAAAGAACAGGATTTCATTTGGATGAAATTTAGATGAAGTTTGGTGAACACCAGTTGCAAATGGGCATCAGACTAACCAGTGTGAATTTGGAAAAAAGAGAAACAAAAAGAAAAAGGAAGTGTAAGACTTGAACTTTTTACCTTCTGTCAAGTGAGATTTTTAACATCAACAGTGCCTTGCTACAGATCCACTAGTTTTAGTCCCTGGAGTATATTGACATTGACATAGCCATGAAGTATCCTATTTCGAATATGTAGAATACAGCTTCTCTGAAATTCATGGCCCCTACCCCCACCTCTTATGCAGGAGGTAGGTTGTTGTTGGTGACTTCTGAACAAGGACCTTTCAAGTAAGCCCTGAGGTGCCCTTTAAAATAAAATTTGAGATGACAATGTCCCCTCAGACTTCCGTCTTTCTCTTGAGGTATTGTATTCTCTGGATGGGAATAAAACTGAAAGATATTTCAAATAGATCCATCCTTCCTAGTCTCACCTGAGAATATTAAAAAAAACATCAGGGGATACAAATACTCTCGACATTATAATCAAAACCTGCATGCATTGATTATATTTATTTCTTTGCTATCTTCCTCCTGATTACAATAACTTGAACAAGATTTCCTGAGGAGTAAGTAATTGTTCTTTTCATAAATTCAACACATGACCCCATAGAAGGGCAACTGCATGCTTGACTGCAGATTGCCTTTTTACTCTTCATGGTCTGTCTGGCAAGGTTAATTACTGGAAATTAAAGAAAAGCTTTTTGTTTTTTCCTACTCAAAAGAAGAGAAAATGTACACATGGTCCTCATATTACATCCATTGGGGGTTTTTGATCCTTTTTCTATTAATTTATAATATCATCAAATGAACAAGCAAGGGCAGAAAAAGCAGAATCTGCAACCAAACCAGAGGGTCTAATGGAGCTCTTATCTATTAAATTAAAACCACAGATCTGCTTAATGAAGTTTACCTCACATCCAAACTCCTCCTTTACACAGAGGAATGTTAGTAGATAGTAGATCCTTAGGAGAAACGGAAGGCTACTCATTACATGCAGTCCCTGTGTCAATGTTATGCTATTAAGATTCATAAAATTACCACTTGAACAGCTTACACTGGTTTCTAAAGAAGCTATTATATTAGTAGTTTTAAAATTTGACACCCAATTGTTCTATTTCTCATAAGACTTCTGTGAACCACTGCTCTTAAGGAGGAACTTATTTATTTCTGTTGTCAAAGGTAATGATGCTAGGGGCAAAGATATACAAGAAACGTGACTGAAATCTCATGAATGGCAATATGGCACAGATTCTTCTAAATCAACTACATTTTGTCTGGCAGGAGTAAAATTGCATCCAATGTGACTTTGAAGATAAATAAGAGTCCTGAATTTCTAAAAACATTAATATGCTGTAAACATTTTAAATATGCATATTTTGAAGAGAAGCAACAAAAATATGTTAACTCAGTGGTCTTAATTTTCTGTCATCCTTTCTTTTTTAAATGACATTTCAAGGCGCAAATTCCCTCCATCCCTTTCATTAAAGGGTAGATGGTACATTATATTTGTCTTCTCAGCAAATCTGAATTTAGAAAATTTCTATAAGGTGTGATGCCTGGCATTTTATATTGTTTCTCATGAAAGAAGTCTTTTGTAAGAGTGACTTAAAATATTTCCTTTGTTAAAATTATTTTAAATTACACAAAACTATTTTATTTTCTATTTTTCTGGGAGGAAAAAAGTTTGCAAATAATCAATGCAGCATAAATGATAATAGTGGTTCTAGGTGTAACAGGCTTCTAATATAAGGTCTTCTCTTTAGTAAGTTAAACGGAAACTCTGCAGTCTGGGTGAAAGATCTTTGAATCTCCTCAACAAGAAGGACAGTACCAAATGGCTTGTGATGGCCAAGGCTACTGGACCCATGATGGAAACTTAAGTTGACAACTAGGCTTAAAAAAATATTCATTTTTTGCATATCTAATTTGCAAAGTATTTCAAGGATCAATTTAGTGTGTTTTCATTATGTAAGCACTGATTGCAGAAGAAAGTTACTAGGTGCAGAAGTGCAGAGTCTATGTTCTGAGGCAATTCCCCAACTTGCTCGTATAATCAGTGTAATGAAGAGTTCTCATGTCTTCACCAAATGTAAAAGAGGCTGAAAGGACCCACCTAGATGTAGGTATGTTTGATTGCACCCAAAGAAAATAAAAGAAAAATCCTTTCATATTTTTTCCAACATTTTTCTGCAGCAGAGCACAATTGCAATCCTTAATCCTACTAAAGGGATGACACCTGTATAATTAAAGGCTACAAAATCTTAATCTAGTGTGACCTCCTGCATGTCATAGGCTGCCAAGTTTCATTAGTACCTCTTGAACTCAGGGACTTGTTTGACTACTGCAAACATTCCAGAACATAAAAGCAATCTTAAAACAAATGTTGCAAAGGATAGAGAATTTTATTCTCAGATCATCACAAGATCCAGCAACTGATGAAGTAAAGCTCATTCGGACTGTGAAAGATAAATCCTTTAAATGACAGACAGTAATTCTGGGAACAAAAGAACAAAGGGGAAAAAAAGTACACTGTACTTCAACACTTATGGATTATTGGTTTTATTTTGTTGTTTGTTTTTTTTTTCTTCAAGTATTATTTTTTGAATACTATGACACTGACCAAAACATGAATCATATAAGACACGGATCCCTAAATTTATGTATAACATTTAATGGTATGTAAGCCATAGGCCTGAAGAGAGGTGCTTCTGCTGTTGTCTTCACTTACAACACAGGCTTAGATCAGTTGTGGCTGCTGTTTTACATAATCTTTGAGGCCATCATTAATCCCAGACTTCTAACAGACACTTGAGAGACCACAATGCCTGGAAATCAGTAAGGCACACTCAGCTGTTTATCATGATATTGAGACGGTGCAAAGGGGCAAGTGTTTTCATCTTCTCTTCAGCTCTGCATTTAGACATTGAGAATTGTAAAGAGAAGATTTGCTTTGATTAAAAATAATAATAATAATAAAAAAAATCAACATTGTTTTAATGCAAAAGTTATAAACAGTGTGAAAATTCTAGAGAAGGAAACTTCCAGTCAAAGTAGGGTGATCATATGAGAAAATAAACTTATTTGCACCTGCTGAAAGTTGGAATTTTATTTCTCTAAATTTTGTTTTTAAGATTGAACTAGTGAATTTTATTGAATGTTGTTTTTATTCTAAATGATGCCGATAACCTAAATTGGCCAAAAACGTACATGCAAGTGTGGAATACCATGTGAAACAAATAAAAGTTTTCCCTATGGAATCATTGTTATGAAGCAACTTGTCATTTGCATATATTTATCTAGTGGTTTACTGGAGAGGAACTAAAAATAAATGCACCAGTTTTATGTGCATTGTGCAGCCTTCAACCAGGACTGAATCAACTGGAATTGTCTCAGGCAAGCAGCCTCTGTGAGTTTAATTCTACACTGCAATCACAGGCTATTTGACAAGGAGAAAGGGTGATCAATTTTGGGGCTCTGGTGGTAATAGTTGCTATATCAGGTATCTTCAGAGAGGTCATCATCATGCTTAGGAACAGGAGATGGAGCTTTCTATTCCTGCCACTACTGTGTCTATTTCTTGCCTGTAGAGAAGTTCCTGTCCCTAGGACTATAAAGTTTATGCAGAATTTTATGGGAATAGTCAGACTTAAAGACTGATTTAAAGCTTAAGTATGGGAGACACAATGCCTAATGTGTTGGAAACTTGTGATTGCAGCACACCCTAAGAAGGACTAAGCTCTAGGCCTGCTTGCTTGAATCCATTTATTTTAGCTCCCTATGAAAGCAATAGAAATGCTAAAGATTGGCCTTCAGAATTACTAGCTGAGTACTTTGTGATGTTAACTACTGCTTTTTTTTACTGAAAAAAAGTGGGGGGTGCTCATTCTGTTTGATAATGAGGACACTGTTCTGTGCATTCCTTTTTTCAGTTCTGCAACACATGTAATTTAATGAGTGTTAATTCAAAAGTTTCAAGTAGCGGTGTCTTTAGCAAGACTCTTGACCCCAGCTGTTTGAGTTAAGAGATTCTTTTGATTTTACTGACCTAAATAACAATAATAATGTTTCATTTCAAGAACTCAGTATCTTGTGTTATGTAAGACATTCACTTCTTTTTAGAAGTAGTGAATTTATTGCAGATTAACATTTGCCCAGTAATGCAACCAAAGCTCTCCACAGAGAGAAATCCTATTCTCCAAACTTTTAAAGCTGAAAGAGTGCTGCTATTCATAATCTAACTTTAAGTAGCTTCTTTTAACCATCATCTTAAAAAATGGATTTTCAAGTCATTAATTTTGACACTATTTTGAAAAGAGGAGAGATAAATTGTAAAAAAAAGACTGTTTCCTTCTCCTTCATCTTTGTTTTTCACTGCAGTGATTCCATGACTTTTCAGTGATTTTCAAATGCTCATTCTCTTCTATTTTGGATGTATCTTATGTGTTTATGGAAGTGTGCCAAATATCTTGACACAGTATAAAAACAATTAAAACAGTAAAGAAAAGCTATAACTGATTTCATGCTTTCATGTTCCCCAGTTGAAATAAAGCACTTGAAAGAAACTAATAGTACACAGAAACAAATACTGTTCCCCAAAAATCAATATTTGGCATTCTATTTTGCAGTATTTACTTATGTTAACTACTATTTTATGGTCACTCTGAAATCAGATTGTATGTGTAAGTACTGTTCAGCCTTAGTAAAGATTGTCAAATAATGTCCTCTATACTGATTAGCATTGTGACAACATCTGCAATGCTGCCTGGACACCAAATAGAATTGCTATTTAATTAAATAAGCAATCACTCAACAGCTGACCTGCTGGGGAAAAAACCAAAAAAATACAAAACACAACAAAAAGTTGACTAACTAACCTTTTCAATTTCAGGAAATGCAACAAAATCTAAAGAAATTCTCAGAAACAAAATCACTACCATCCAACCCTTAAAACAGAAACCTAAATACAGAGTCATTGGAAATGAACTTCAGATGTGAAAGGAAAGCTTTAAAATGTAGTTGTAGTTAATTGAATATAGTCACATAAATATCTGGAACTGAACTTGAAAATTGGAAAAGTTGGAAATTTCCCAAAGGGATCAAATTAAAATGGCATTCAGCACAATGTGCATTAAAGTTATTCCTAAATTAGCCCACTGAAACATCCACTGATTTTAAAGGGAAGGTTCATATGCATCATTATATGTATTTCATTTCTCTCTGATCCCAAGACTGTGTCTCTGTAACAAATTTAAAACATTTTATGCTGCCACCCTTTCAGCATTTTTTCAGCTCTGTATTTTTTGTTTATGCAAAGTCTGGATATTACTTCACTAATAGAGAAGGAAATTCCTTGCCTTTTAGTTTGTTCTCAACATTGAAATTTTCATAATGTCCAGCTGATCAGCAAAAAGAAAAAAAAAAACAAAAACAAAGCAGTCAAATGCAAATGTACATAATCCCTAAAGACTGCAGTATGTGCCAAGGCAAAATATATGTTTAGAGAAGGTACAATGTTGCTGAAATATTTGCATGGCATTTTTATTTAAACTGCAGAAATAACAATTAGCATTCAATAGTTTTTCTAAATCTAGCAAATCAACACCTATTACATCAAGACTAGCAAGCCAACAGCTGTGACTTGTCATTCAGGAAAGTAAACAGTGTTTCTCTTTGAAAAGGAAAATTAAGTCATAAAAACACCACAACAAATTTCTGTGATTCTCAATCTACAATCTCTCTGCTGGGTCTTTTCAAATGCATCATAAATTTACCTTATCAATGGCACTAGGTGTCTAATGGACCTATGAAATTAGAAGTCACTGCTAATGCATCTGGCAGGATTTCTGCATTGTAATTAAAAAACTGAGATTGAAGGCCTACAACTGAAGTAACCAAGCTGGATTTCCAGTAAGTGTGTGCCTGGCATCCAAATATATTATACCTATATCAAAAGGCTTCTGAAAACTAGACTGTCTCCAAACATGACAATGTTTGAGAGACACTCAATGCATGATATACATATACAAGTGCTGTGCATGTATAAAATATTTTGTTACAAATCACCAAGTTTCTAATGTTATGTGTGAAAGTATTTTCTTTCACAGGGAAATACAACAAAGTGTAGCCTTAGATCATGAAGAAGTTAACAATTATTTTTGTTTCCTGATCAGCTTTTTCAATATTGTTGGATATGGAGACTAGGAAAGAGAATGACTGCTGGCTGATGGAAAACATGTACCTTAGAAACAGCTGTACATAACACACCCTGAAAAAACAAGCAACCAAATAAACAAACAAAATCCTAGAGAAAATAGCCCCAGCTAACCAGGACTTTAGAATTTGCACAATACATGCATTCTATCATTTCTTGTGTGGAGCGAAAAAAGGGAGGAGGTGTAGCACTGTAAGGAGTGCTCCATTTTGTCCATAAGAGTGCTGTGGGTTTTAAATCTGTGAGCTACAACAGGAGATTAAAAAGGACTTATGTGTCTTTATTTCCTCCTCTTTACTTTTGTTACTGCAATTTGCCTGTTCTGGAGGAAGTCTGCTGTTTTAGAAACTGCCATAGGCAGACAATTTTCTCAACTGCAGAGCTGGTAGGCATATAACATTGCTAAAACACTAATAAACAAACACAAATCAGAGTTTGGGCTTAGATTTTAGTCTTTGTGGGCTATGAAGAAAACTGATAGAATTCCAGATGAAATAAATAGAAGAGAATGGTCTTTGTGAATAAAGTTTATAATAAGTGACTAAGTTTATTTAAAAATGCTGGCCATATGATTTCATTCAGAGGGAAAGATATAAAATATTTCATACATCTTTCAAATAAAGTGTCATGTTTGAATAAGCTAGACTCCTTCAGTGTCTGGGAACAATGCCATGAAGTACCAACAGCTGACCTCAGTGAAGGAGCGTATGGTCTCACCTAAGAAAATGACTGTTCAAATGGTAAAATGAAGAAATCCTACACGGTCAGGAAGTAAATCTTTGTTTAAATCCTCTAGATATCTTACTTATCTTTTTTTTTTTTTTTTCCAATATTAGTTTATAAGAATTTGAAATATCCCTTTAGCCTTTACTCCTCTCTGTCAGTTTAGCTCAGAAGAAGTAGAGTACCTTGTAGATTTTGAATCTGGGCAAATCTAACACAAAAAACCTGAAAAGACAGATGGCTCTGATGTCAAAAATGTTACTCTATTGTTTTGGTTTAGTTACTAAATAATCCAACCATAGTAATGATCAAATATTGACAAATACTACTTAGTTTCCTAGCAAGACAAAAGCTATGGAGATACCATTGTACAGCTAAGATTAAACTACTGTGTTTTGACATCTTATTGTTCATGCTCAGTCTGCTGTGTGATGTATTTTAGTTTAATATACTTTTTTATAATTGAAACTGACTTAAAATTTCTTCACTGGCAATTACAGACTTATAGTACATGACTTAACACATGGTAGCACAACTGGTCTCCAGCTTGTATCCTTATTTTCAGACTAACTGCACAAGAGTGAGATGGATAAGGATCTTCATTTCCAGGCACCAGTCCTCTGCTTGGGAAATTGTTTAACAGAATGCTATTGGTATGGCAAACAAACAATCATTCTGACATTAATAACACAAACCCACTGATCCTGATGTAAACTGAGGAAAACATAAAGAAAATCCAGTCATGAAAGAACAAACAAAACATTTTAGTTTTGACTTATTGCTCTGTTTCAAGTTGAAATCTTTCAGTTTGACATGGAAAGTTGGAGACTAATTTGGATATTTATTTTGCCCTTTTATAATTGAATAATGTTTAGTTCTAAGAGACCTTTTTCTTCTAATTTAAACATTACATTCTTCATGAATAAATATTTATTCATTGCATATGGTCTGTTCATTGCATGCAGACTGTTTAGTTTTCAGACTGAAAAAGGTCAGTTCATCAAAGAATACAGGTGTAATAATGAAACAAGGCAACCATTTGTATAATTTAATGGCGGCAAGAAGTCCAAGCAAACTGCCTGACTAATGACTAATTTAATTTCTTTCAAAATTCTTCAGTAAGGAAAACGTGAAAACATCAAACATTTCTCATAGGAATAAGTTAAAACTGTGAATCTTTTAGCACCTGGAATATGGACTGAAGCCTCATTTATTCACAAAACTCAGCTAAACCCCCGAGCATACATATATATTAAATAGAGCTTTGGAATATTTTGGGACAATGGAATGAGAATTTATCTTATGTCAAAGTGTTTTAACAGTTCTTTACATATTTTTGGGCTACAGTGGCAATGATTGCCTCAGTCCTTTTCCCAGTTTGACACTGCCACAAATTATCACTTTGAAAACACACTGATATGAGGCACATATTTATTTATAGATAATACCAACATTAAGAGAAATAATCAAGTTCACAGAAGAATCGTTCTCCCTAATGAAAAGCATGCCTTTTTAAAAAAACCACATACATGTGGTTTTACAGTTAATGTTTCTACTACTTGCACAGGTTGAGATGAGTATTTATTAACAAGATGAACTGCAACTTGCACCAAAACAAACATTTTCTTTTCCCCCTCAAATAAATCAATTCAGTTACTGAGAGTCATAGATACTGGAGAGAAAAGGACTCTAAATAAAAAACAAGCAATAATTATGAATTATGCCATTTTTTCAATCACAGTCTATGCCTATTGTTTTATCATTTTTATGTTATATAAACCTAGATAAAGACCTGCTAAAAAAAGGACAAAAAGATTGTATTACAATACTTCTCTACAAAGTTTGAATAAATTGAAAAAGTTTGAAACAAATTTTCAAATTGATAAATTTGCAGATATAATTTCTTATGTTTACAGTAGTACTAATTAAGAGGAAAAGAAAAGTTAAAATATGCCAATCTTTTACCTTTTTCTTTTTTTATATTTTTTTCCTTTTAATTTTGCATCTAATAAAATGAATTGAAGGAAATACATGGAGATAAGGTGTTTATTCTCTGATCCAAAATAATTTTTAAATCAAAAATAATTTCACTTAATGTTTTAAAGTACAATGAAATTATTAAAGAAAGATGCAGGGCAGATAGAGAGAGAGGAATATGTTGGAAAAACATTGTCTTAAGTGGCTGCACTACACTGCCTATCTCACAGAGCGTGTTGTACTGATTATCTGAAAGCCAGAATGTTAATGCACCCACCCATCAACTATATCCATAGCCATGCCATGCCAAAAAATTAACTTAATTATAAATCCTTGCATAATGACAAAATGTCTATTTGTTGAAGCTCAGGGCAATTAGGAAATTTAAACAGAAGAAGAGAATTCTAACAGACGTCGGTATTATGACTTCCATGGAACTTGAAGGAAACAATCAGCCATTTTCAATGAATGGTAGAGTATATAAAGGCTGTTCTATCAAATCTCCCTTCTCTCTTTCCCAAATCAGAATAATATATAGCAACAGAGATGGAGAACTAATATCTTAGTTCATGGCTTTTTTGTTTGGTTTGGGTTTTTTTAATGCTCCTGAGGAAACATAAGCACTCAAATTTTTTCTTCTTTTTCAGATATTGAGATATTTCAAAACCATCATCTGGCAATTGTGGTCTTGGAGGTGCCATCACCTAGAAAGGAAAATACTAGGGTAGCTTCTGTTGGGGAAAAAATTAAAATCATATCTGACTTTCTTGGTTAGTGGACTTCTAAGTGTTTCATGGTCCATTGCAAATTTTTCACCCTCACCTTTTGCTAACCCTCATTAATCCACAAGAATTAGTTGCATCTCTCTCTCTTTCTCTCTTCATCTCAGTGTAGAGTTTCACAAAACAATGGCTTTTCTTTCAAAGCCAGTTTGCAGTAGCTGTGCCATTTTCTCCCTTTGATCATAGCTCACCTGCACAACAGCTTGGGCAGCAGCTGTAAACTGGCTCACTGAAATTACCTGTGCTGGGAATATGACACCATTTTGACCCTCACAATTTCATTCAGCTACATTTGTTGAAGGGCACAAACAGGGACTATATGGGGAACTCATAAATTGTCTTTCCTGAAAAAAAACAGCATCATGAAATTACATCTTTTGCCTACTTGCTTTATCTTTTACTTCTCTCCTTGTTAAACTGTCAGTCGACTCCAAATGGTGACTACTCTTTTCTGTCAAACTGATCAGTTAACATAACGAGCCCCATTTCATGGCAACTGTTCCCAGTGCTGCTATAGTATCAAGTTCGGTTCTTCTTTTTCAGACCTGAAGAATATTTGAAAAAAAAAAAACAAACAAAAAAACAACCCATGGCTACCTCTCTTTTTTTTCTCCCAAGTGTATCAGCAGAACAAAAAAAAAAAAAATATTTCCTTGCATTTTTGACAGCATGTAATAATATAAAATGATGTTAAATAGAAATGAAGAAATTGGGGGAAGAAGGTTTTGCCTCCAACACAAATCAAATACAATTTCCTGTGTTCAGGATTTACATTACTCTTGTCCACAACATCTTTGGAGCTACAGCATGAAATTCTAACTGCTCATTTGTAAAAGTATGTTTAATTTTGTTTTCTCATTTAACACTCACACTCCATTATAGTGGCATTTACAATTAAAATGGCAGTGCATTACACTAGGATAAAAAGAAACTTGAGCAGCCTGCTGAAACAGTGTCAAAAATAGTCTATCTCCCTTTTATATTCCCTCTCTCTGTAAAAGCCATTAAAAGATGTACTTTAAGGAATTACCGACCTAAATTCATTATACAACCATATGACAGTTTTCCTTTTTCATTCAGGTAAAAAATGGTGCTGGTAAAAGATCTGGCATCTTCATTCACATACATGAATATTCATTTGGATTAAAGCCCCAAGAGAGGGGCTTGAGCCCCAAGAGAGGATAAATGATATACAGAGCTTCCATTCAGTTATTAAACAGACTAATATTTAATGTATTCCAGCAATTTTTGGATTTATTCAAGTGCAGAAAAAATATAACTTAGGTCGTTTAATTGTGTCTCGTTTGGGTCATTTGGATTTTTTTGGGGGGCAAGGTGGGGGGTTGATTTTTTTTTTGTTTCTTTCTATGTCAAAACATTAGGCTTAGTTATTGCCTCTGATATCTGTCTGAGATTTTAGAAAAATTTGGTTTAATTTCTTTTTCATAACAGAGTGTTTTATTTAGGGTCTAGAGAACATTCTGAAAAACTATAGCCCACAAGGCAAAGCCCCTGCAGTGTAATTCTTCTGTTTGTACTAGGGAGGATATTGTGAATCATGTAGTCCTTT
>JANRGV010000051.1:68924989-68937088 GCA_024734035.1 Alethe castanea
CTCCCTTTATTCGAATAAAGCAAAAAGGACTCCTCTGTCTCCTTTTTGGACATAAACCTCTGGTGTTTGTGGATTAACTTTCCTTACACAACTCCCATACAACAGACACTTAATGAGAATAATTTAGCCTAAGTGGGAGCTTGTGTGTCTGGACTACGATGAGCTTTGTCATTAATTATATGACTGCCCACACGGCCAATAAAAAACACAGTCTACAAAAAAACCAAATGCATAAAATGAGGCAGAATTCTGACCTCCATCTCCCAATGTCTTTTCTGGATTATGAGGAAAAATGAGGTATCACAGAGCAGATAGAGTTTTTCACAATACACAGGGATGGTCGGATGATACTGAATTACCATAGACATATCATACCACTGATCAGGAAGAAGCCATAGTACATTCTGTGCATCCCAATATGTATGGGAAATACATTTTCTCCTTGATCCACTCAGCTGAATTTGCTGTCAGCTCAGCTGGGCTGAAAACCTGGAACCATCTGAAGCCTATTTTTGCCTATAGTAGCACTGCTGTCTGCCTCAGGTCAAATATGTATCTATGTTTACACTGCAATCTATTACAAAAAAACACAAGTGTGTGTGTGGGGGGGTATGTTTATTTTGTTGCTTTTGTTTGTTATTTTTCTAAGAAGCTAAACTAGAAGTAAAAACTTCCAAAAAATTTCCATGCTGCAGATTTTTTCTTTAAGCAAAATATCTGAGCTCATCTTCCAAAAAAAATTGTTCTGCAAAATATCATTTTTATATGCTTGGTACTAGAACAAGATATATTCTGATTATGCAAATCATGCTTAGCCCCTGAGGGACATTCATGTGCTACCATAATAACACATATAATAACACATGTACTGTTGGTATTTTTCAGCTCAGGGCTTCAGAGTTTTAGCCAAGAATTTACTCTTTCTTTTTTTTTTTTTTTTCCCCCTTCATTCCCAAACATCATGACATAAAAAAGTGGAATTTTCTAGTGGTATATATTAAAGCTTCTCTGTGTTTTCTTTCATGAAAATGAATGGTTTATTTCAAGTTTCTTGAAAAAAAAAAAAGTGCAAACTCTCCAACATTACAAAAGTTTTAATGTGTGATGAGGGGAAGCTATCTCTAGACAGGCAAATATTTTGAAAATTAAGTTTCTTAATAGATTATATATATGTAAAAACAAAACTGTCACAAATTGTTTTATCCCCATGCCCGCCAGACTGTTACAATATAGTTCTTGACATGGAACCTATTTTGATAGGTTTTGCACTAGGCTGCTTCTGTAGATTCCTTGTAGTCCTACTAGAGTCACTGGGGACTCAGATTTGGATAGAAATAACACGTGTTCAAATGAAATTTGTTGGAGATACACCTACTCTTGAGGCAATCATCTCATGCCACAAGACAAACATTAATTTAAACATGATAATTATGGCTTCCTTTTCTTGTTTCAAAAATGCTCACAGAAGCAATTTTAAAGTTAAAAATATATATTAAGGTACAGACATACCCAGTGAAATAGCTGCATATTTCCCAGAGAGCAAAAGTCAGAGAACACAACTGTTTAGAAGCAGTGACATATGAAGCAATGGTGAAAAAAATACACCTTCATTAATCACATGCAATAGCTATAACAGTTAAAACGTTATGTTTAGATGAAGATATAAAGTTTCCTGGTGGATCCTTTGACAGGGTTACTTGGCAGTTTGTTAAGGACATGAATTTACTCTGTACTTAGCCTCAGGTTTACTGTTCACTGGGCTAACATTAACAGGAGGCATTGCAAGGTGACCTTTGCAGTCTTTTGCAGTTTGCATCATTCTTAAGCAATTTGGAAAAGGAAGAGCATTAGCATTGGCCTTAGGAGAGAGGAACCTACTACTCCTCCCCCCAAGTGAAGAGGATGTAGCTCTTTTTATGCCTCAGTATGACAGGATGAACTGCACAACAGCCTGATCTAGGAGATACTATTTCCTACCACCTTATGAACCTTATGTTCCTGATAAGAGATCTGAAAACTTGCAAGGGTTCTGGCTGGGCTCTGAAGGGCTTGCTGTTCCCTCCTGAGTGAGGATGCCTGAAGCTAACTCACCACTGATTATCTTCCTAGGGATAGCTACAAGACTCCCAGAAGCAGAAAAGAAAGCCTTCAAACACCCATGCAGGAGGTGTGGAACAGGGAGTTCCAATCTTATTTGAGAGAAACCTGGCAATGGATGATAATGGCAATAATCCTTGGATAGATTTTATAGGAAAGTAAAGAGATAAGTTATGTGCCAGCATAGTATAAATAGAGGAGCATAATGGTGACATTAATTAATGACATGTAATGAAGTGCTAAGCACTGCCATTACCACTTCTTCCCAGCATGTCTTAAACAGCTGCAGCTGTTGCTGAACAACTTGCAAAAGAGCTTTTTTTTTTCAAGAGTTTAGTAGAAATTGCACAGGGTTTTACAATAAGCTGACAGTTTATAAATTCTATTTCAATTCCCCCATTATACAATATACACACTTCATTTTACTATTTGACAGCACATGTTCACTCAACTAAACCGTGCAGAATAAATCAGCCTCTGTGTTCTCATGTCATAGCTCTGTATCAAGGGATAAATCACTGCACTTTGAGGCTGCCCTGAATGAATAGAGAGTACCTGTCTGAAAACTATCTGCACACCAAAATAAGCCCAGAGCTCCTAGAGAGCCTAAACTGATATAGCCCCATTTATGTGCAAATGATGGGAGATGAATTCTCATTGATAATATTAGTGTGATGCATTACTGAAGGAAAAAAAAAAAAAGGAAGAGATAAGATATCAGACTATTATATGGTGTGGTAGGAAGAAAGGGCACATTCCCTATGTTCGGCTACTGGACTACTTTTTTTTTTTTTTTTTAAATCTGGAAACAGAAACCAATCTGGTATTCTTACCCACAGTGCTGTGTAGGAAAGACTGGTTATTGTTTTCCAATTAGCTGATGCTTAAGTAGTATTAATACACTGTTCGCATGTATAAAAGCAATTAATAAAGTCCGAGAGAAACAAATATTCATTGTTAAGTTCTACCATAATGTAGGTAATTTTTAATTATTGTATACCAATTATACAGACGAAATGGAGATAGTATCATTCTCTATAAACATTTCCAAACATCTGAGGATTTTAATTAGCTAATTGTTAATGTGATTAGTCCAAAATAGCATAGGAGAGCAAAGATTTGGCCATATTAGATCCAAAAATTAATAAATCAGAGAATTATGCATGTACAAAGACAAAAGACATTACTATTGTATTAGGAAAAATAGTTGAAGGTTTATCTTTATCCATTTCTGTAATTTGCTTTCTAATTTACACAATTATAAGAACACAGTGGCTACAGGCTAACAAATCCGAATGAAGATGCTGGTCTACCAAAACTGTGTTTTATTTCTTCACATTTGAAGTTTTATGTCTCAATGCAACCTCATAAATTATCAATTTTAATGACTTTTAACTGTATGGTGAAAGACACTGAAGCTAAACAGTTAAAAACTTTTCAGAAGGTTTCTAAAATGTGCATTGGGGTTTATATTAAACTTGCAGGACATATGTATATACCATAAAGAGTTTTTATTTACTTTGACTTCAGAGTAAAAATCTAAACTTTATATATATGAGTTTAAAGGAAAGGAATTTGGATTTTTCAATTTAGCAATATAATATTATATTTCAGTTCTTTTTAAAAAATTATTTAAAAATCAATTTCGATGAAAATAAAATGATGATGGGGTCAAAATTAATTGTTTGGGTTTATTTTGGTTTTTTGCATAAGCAAAAATCATGACATTTCCTGTAAATAAGTTGCTAATTTTTTGACAAACATTTTTATTCCCATTTAAGGAGATGTTGCGGCTTAATAAGGAGATGTTTGCAGGTTTTGGTACTCACATCTCTTCAGACTCATCATTAATTGATACATGGTACATGGAGATTTCCATGTTGATGATACTCAGATAGCTTTTATATTTATGTAGAAGAATTTAAGCCAGGATGTAAACCTATCAGTACACTACCTCGGCTTTGCTTTTATGTGAGTTATTGAATTGTGGAAATGGTGCCATGAAATGAATCTTTTATGGGCAACGACGACTACTGTATACAAGCCGCCAAATGTGAAAGGCTAAGATACTTATTGCTTTAGGATGTTTTTGAAAGCCTGCTTCTTAATACATACAGAGATTTCAACTTTTCTAAGTAATGTTGAAAATCTCAGGCAAAGATTTATGTGAAAAACTTTTTAGGTAGTATCACTTCTTTGCACAAAAAAAAAAATCAATCAATGTATGCAAGGATAGACTTGACAAGGTACTTTGTATTTCTGTGAGCAAGATTAGTAGATTAAGTATCTAATGAGAAGTTAAAGTAACTGCCATGTTTCATTGTAACATGCTTTTAGATGCTTCAATATGATAGGTTCATAGATAAGGAACTATATATATGCTCCGAATAAAATATTTTGAAATTCATCTTGACATAATACATATATTTTCTCCCTTGTTCATACATTTTTTAATTTTCTCCCTTGTTCATACATTTTTTTATCTAGACAAAAATTGATTTTAATAGCTCTGTGAATGCAAAAGTAGTCTAGTAGTTATGAATTACTGTATCCGTTTTTTGTAATGTGAACCAGCCTTCCTATATTTTCTAAGCGCTGCTTTTTCAGCAGTAAATCAGTATGGACTATCTTACCCTACAGTTATATACAGAGGTGGAATACATTCCCCAAAATGGTCATGCTGAGATTCCAGCTTGTGCATTATAACTACAGTACTGTCTCAAGATCGGAAGAAACAAGGGCTTTCTCCCTCTTTCCCTCTCTCCCCCTCTCCCTCCCCTTTCTGCAATTCATTCCTTTCATTCATGCCTTGTTATGATCATGGTACTGCATGCATCTTGTGTACAGCACTGAGGTTCTGTGAAAGACAGGAGATGCTTATTTATTCATAATTACATTTCCCTTGCAACAGACTCTGCTAAATTAGATGAAGATGGGGAGAAGGCAGCTTATCCTCTCATTTTTCTATGCTGCAATGTTTAGTGTTGTCAGCTGGATACTGCAGTTTAATACGTGTTCTTTCAGTATGTCTGCCACTGGAGTATGTAAGAACATCCCAGAAACTTTGTTGACATTTCTCATACACTGTATTTTTTCATACTTTCTAGAGAGATGGAAACAGGTGAGCAGAGTTCTTTGCTTTGGTATGTCTGTCAATATTTGTTTGGAATTTCTATGTTCATGAGTGTTCAGTACACATTGCCATGTCGTTTTATCACAGGCTACAAAAGCCTTTAGAAATGCACTGCATACTCGACGGGGAAGGTTCTAGGATTTAGTTTATTTAAGAGTACTTTTCACAAGCTTAGCTCACTGTGTGAAAGGAACTGCCTCTTTTTTGCAGAGGAGCATTGTGCTGACAAAACACCTCCCTTGTGTATCAGAGGACCTGCTTAGGTTTTGTGCTCCTAAAAGAGTGTGGTAGGAGAGGCAGTTGTCCAACTTGTTTTCCTCAGGCAGAGTCCCACCTTTGCCCATATGGCAAGCCTGGGCTGGCCATACAGATCAGGTCCTGTAGCCAGTGCTTCTGATTTGGCCACAGCCCCACACTTGCTCCTGCCTCACAGCAATGCCCCTCTGCCTTGATTCCTTTCTGATTATCTGGTCAGATTTCAGCTATAGTTAGAGCAAGAAAAAAGCTTCCCTCAATTATTTCCTTTCAGAAAATGGAATTTCATCAAAACAGCAGTGCTGGAGAGGCCTTGAGAGGCTTTCACAGTGGGACTACCAGCCCTAGTCAGTGCTGAAGTGTCTCTTCTGGTGCACTGGACTTGTAAGTACCCTGGGAATATGTAGTAGATCTACAACAAGTAGGAAAAAAAAACCCAGCACATCACATTTTCAGTCATTCAGTTTTGTTTTTTCTTTTTTTTTTTTTAACTTCAAAACAAAGAAACAAATATCTTGAATAAATTTTTTTCCTGTGACATCAGAGTCTTTGACCCCAGTTTACCTGCAGTTCTTCTTTTAAACCTGTTTGACTTCTTCACTCTTGTTTTTTTTTTTAAACTTAGGAACCACACCTTGTTTTATAAGTTAGAAAATGCAAGAATAAATAACTTTTAAAATGTAAGATTGTAGTGTTTTCTATTACTCTGTACTTAATAATTTCTTGGATTTGTTTCAAATATCTGTGTTTATTCTCTATGAAGTAATAAAGAAAAGAACTACCTTTTCCTTCTACGAACTGTTGACATTTTCCATAATCAGTAAAATTTACCACTAGCTTAGAAATATCTTAATGCTGTTAAATTTTAAGAAAAAAATATAAAGTTGAGACTATGAATAACAGTACCCAGAAAATATTCTGAGGCAAAACCCAGAAATAGCAGAAGAGATTATGTGTACATTTTAGTTTCAACCTTTCTGTGTGAATTCTTTTCCTTTAACCACAATTTCAGATAACTCTGCTGTAACTGCAAAGGGTAAGACCCGAGCTGTTCTCACCACACCCTGTATGTTGAGAATGACCAGCAATGCCCAGGAACATACAAACTGATTTTCTGTGAAAAATTACCTACATAAAAATGAAAACAACAAAATAAAAATTACAGTTTTGAATAACAATGGTTAAATTCAGAATTAAACTATGACTCAAGAAAATAAAAATAGCCCAAGGAATTCTTAAATGAACTCACCTACATACTTGCATGTTTATTTGAGATATAAAACTATTGTCCTGCCCACTGTAGCATATTTATATCAATTTGAACTGTGAAAGGTTTTGCAGAAGATGTGAAGGAAAAGGTATTCAACTGCTTATGTGTCAGATAATCACGTTGTATGACACTGACTTACATTGCTGTTTTTATTGTAAAGTTGCGCTGTAGTTCTTGTACACCCTTAAAGATTATCTTGTTGCATTATAGTGAGGTAGGTGTACTTAGTCTATAAAATCAGCCCATTTAAAGATTAGCTAAATTACTGTTTCAGCAACTCAGTGTCTTTCTTCTGTGTCCTTCCTTGTTAAAATTTTTTTTGTGTATGTAGGTATGGCAAATGTGACTTCTAGGTCCCTTTTCTTAAATGTCTATTTAAAAAAAAAAAAAATCTAAGATCCAGGGACCTTAACTGGCACTTTGAGAGCTTATGTGATACAGAATACTTACAACAGCGAAATATCCAAGGAAAGAAACGTATCTTTCTTCTACACCAAGATTAATTATCAAAAACTTCAAATAAAAGAGAAACTGGCTTTTTGGATTTAGATTGGAGTTTATGTACATCTGTCACAAGCACAGTCCTGTAAACATTTTTCCTATGAATACTGAAAAAATAAGTCCGTGATTAATGTGTGAACACTCTAAATAATTTCCAATCCTTTCTAAACACCACAGGATGGAAATTAAGACTTTTAAGAGTCACTTGCTCTTAACAATGTTGAAGTCTTCTGCTGCTCCTTCCTGCATTTTAATCACATTAAGCCCTTTCTTATTAGAAGAAATTTACTGAATTCTGTTCATGTTATCAGTATGCAGAGAAGACTTCCCACCTCATCTTTCATCCTTTGTTTATACCTGATGTGAAGAGAACCCTTTCCATCCCTTTTCACTTTTCTTCAGTGTACTAGACCTTGTTTGTTTTTTGTTTTGGTGGTTTTTTTTTTTTTTTTTTTTTTTTTAGCACACTGTCAATGTGACTACAGTTAAATCAGTCCTTTTGAGAATGTCTTTCTGGTAGAAGTTTTCTATATAATACCTTGTTCAATAGTGTCCAATACCAGCTCTTACTGGCTACAGTGGAACAGGGTGAAACCTGAATCCCTCAGGGTTTACCTCAGCTGATTTTTTTTTTTCTTTTGAGTATTTTTTTTTGCCATGACCTTGTTTACCACTTTTAGAACTATACTACAAATGCTGTTACTTATGACATGCAGCATTATGACATGCATTGTAATTTAATAACCAGATCTCCTTTTTTATTCCAGCACCCCTGTTAATACCTCCTTTGCTAAAGATACATAATTTTATGCTAGGGAATAAGAGACAAAAAAGGTATTCTGAGATCCCTAAAACTGCAGTTTGTTTGGAGACTCCCTCCTGTTGACAGATATTAACTTTTAAAATCTGACAGGAAATAAACTTTGAAAAATTGACTTCAAAGTCTCCAGGTGCAATAGCAACTTTTCTTGCTATAGCAGTTTTTAGGTTTCCTTCACCATCTCCACTGTGAGTGACACAGCAGGTATCTCTTTTTGTTCTCTGAAACACACATGAATGCCTACCCACTGGCAGATAAAAGGACCTAAAATCATAACTAACGTATTTGTGTTCATTTTAAAGAAAATCAAATAATCAGTTCCAGGCTTTTCTATAGAAACCTGGGGAAATAAAAGCTCAAAACAGCAATTCAGAGGAAATGTTGGGCATGTTTTCATACACAAAGAAGTGTGGTGTACTTTAATCAAACCTATCCAGAATAAGATCAGATCATGAGAAAGAGAAAATTTTATCTGGCTTCCCATGCATGAAGCAGACAGAATTTTCCGGAGAGCTTAAACCTGTGACCGCTTCTGCCAGTCAGCCAATATTTGGAAGTTACAAAGCAATCTGGCTTTAATTGTGCTTTTCAGTAATTATTGTAAATGATTTTACAGTGCATTATAGAAATGTAACTTCTAGGCACATGCTTGACATTGTTCAGGTGTGAAACTTTCTTTGGGTATTAATTTTCATCTCATGATATAAGAATACGAATATTGTCATTAAGACATCTTGAGAGCTGTGATTATCTTAATGTAAGTATGGATATTGCTTCAGAGTTTCTCAGTCTGGCTGTAGAATTTCAACATTCTCAGCCAACATCCAGATGAAGCACAGTTTTGGACAACCCTGATTTTCCCCACTTGGCTTTCTACAGGTTCCTCATCCACTTCTGAAAACGCACTTCTCCCATTTCTTGTTTTTAGTGCTGGCACTTCCTAATTGCCAGTTCCTCCTTTCTGACAAAATGCATTTTATCATTCACCTCATATTTCTTTTTAAAGATTATTCATGCACTTATAATCAAAGAGGATCATAAATATGCTTTGCAAGGGATTTAGATCTGAATTCTGATACTTTAATGCTTAAAAAAGTGGGTTGTCAGGTACTAAGCCCCTTGTTTAACAGTGAGAACATTTAATGTTTCTAATTAGAAAATAAGGCTCACTAGAGCTATTGCAACCAGACTTTAATAATACTTGGTCATAGCGTTTTAGGAATGACTTAGTAAAGGAGAAGCTTCAGAAGTGGGACATGATATTTAAATTACAATATTATATATACATTACTGATGCATATTACACAGTATATAAGCTGTTTTGCCAATATGCAACACTCTGTCATTCTTAAGATTTTAATGTTGTAAGAAGCAACCATTTTCTTCTGGTGCACATCTTGCTTCTGTTTTCATTACAACGGCTTGTATTTCTAGCTTTGTTGTGAAAAATCTATTGTATATTTTTGAGTTTGGGTCTTAGGCTGGAATATTAACTTCCTGTAAAAAGTGCACATTATTTTTTTCACATATATTTACAAGTAAGGCTCAGCCAGGGATATGCAATCATCCCTCCCTAACTGCTGAATGTCAAAAGAAAAAAAAAATAGAGACTCAGAGGTTCCAGTGATAATTCTGCAGACCCAGGCAGCCTCGAGTGAGAAGCAGATAGAAAGGCTCGTGCTGGGCAACAGAAAAGAAACAAAATCTTTCTGATTTTGTTGGCTGCTTTTTTTTTTTTTTTTTTTCACAATTATAATTTTTAATGACAGATGACCAATACGTAGGATCCTGTTTTTAGAGCAGGACTCCAGATACTTTCCATGATTAACATAAGCAGTATGTTATCGTGGGAACCTGATAATGAAAAGTGTGACCAGAATTTCTACTGGGAGAAAGACTTTGAGTGGTGGATTTAGTTTGCTGTCACACTTGGGCTGTCAAGATTACAGCAGACAAACAAGATCTAGAGTCATGTTCCTATCAATTTTTTTTTTAAAAATCATGATCTTAAACTGCAAGAGCTTTTTTTATCACTAAGCATGGGATTGAAAATTTGTTGTTGTGGAGGTAATTAGTCAGGTTTTCAAAAGAATTAATATGACACGATATTTTTCTTGGTATATTGAAACAACAAAGAATAATGATGTAATCATAGAATTTGTATTGATACCCTACCTAAACTGCTGTAGAACTTTAAATTGCCACACTCACACTGCTGACTGCAAGTAGCTCAGAAGATTATAACTTTCTTGGAGCTGCACATAAGCAGAATGCTATAGCCACAGAAATGAGTGAGTATATTTTCAAAGGGGAAAAAAGGATTGAGCACGGCATTAAAGAAAATTGTCTTGTAAAGAATTACTAAGCAATGTAAGATAAATTCCAGATAATTCTGAGGTCTCTTGGAATTTCTGGTCTTTGAGTTAATTTATAGAATCAGCTTTTCAATTTATCTCAAAAAGAAGAATGAAAAAAAAATCCCTCAGCATACTTTTAGATAATATTTTACTGAATTTATATCATAAATGAAAAATCCCTCTGTCTCTACAGTTATACTGCATGAGCTAGTAAGAGAATAATTTAGGGTCATACACTTAGGATCCCTTAGGATATCTGTGTAGACATAAGGACTCCTTAATATACATCAGCTCCAAGTCAAATTGGCTTAATTTATTAAAGCGACAAAGGTAGAGTACCTTTAAGAATTAAATATTCTTTCTTGAATCAAAAGAGGTTAATTCTTGCTGAAATGAATTAAAAACCTTCCTGTACAACATGAATTCTTCTATTTTCTTAAGCTATCTTTCAAAGAAATAAATTCATCTTTCAAAAGATAAGTTCCCCAACTACTCTTCAAACTATTGAGGATCAGAACATTAAAACATAGGACAGAGTAATTACATGTCCTGAAAATATTATCTTCTGAAACTAGTAATTTAAGAGTACTATTATATTAGTTGCCTTTTTCCTTAAGAAAGACAACTGTAGCAAAGACCAAATTAAAATTCGGTCTTGTTCTCTTGTTCTCTTGTTTGTGTGTGAGAACTAAACCCATCACTATATTAATGACTGAATAGGTAGCTTTATTGATGCTTCTCTCAAGATAATCAAGACATACTTGATGAAACTCTGAGTCAAAGTGGGAAATCCTGCTTCTCTATTATTCTATCATTGAGCTATGGAATTGTTAGAGTGATTTAATAGTCTACTGGAAAATCCATGACCAAGTAATCATGGGCAGTCTTTGTTGTTTTAATGTGATGGAGAAGAGGTGGAGTGTGTTATAATTGTCCACCTTTGTTAGTATTGTGATGAAGTTCTTTTGACTTTTGATACAGAGCTCCTAGAGCGGGTCCAGGGGAGGGCAACAAAGATCATTAAGGGACTGGAGCATCTTTTGCAATGATAGCTTGAGGGAGCTGGATGTGTTCAGCCTCAAGAAGAGACAACTGAGAGGGGACCTCATCCATGTCTACAACTCTCTGAAGGGAGGGAGTCAAGAGGATGGAGCCAGGATCTGCTCGGTGATGCCAATCAATAGGAAAAGAGGCAGCGGGCAGAAACAGGAGCACAGGAAGTTCTGCTTAAACAGGAGGAGGAACTTTTTTACTGTGTAGGTGACCAAGCACTGGAATAGGTAGCCCAGAAAGGTTGTGGGATCTCCCTCAGTGGAGATACTGAGGAACTGCCAGGACACAAACTTGTGCCATGTGGCCTAGAATGACCCTGCTTGAGCAAGGAGGATGGACCAGATGAATCATTGTGGTCTCTTCCAACCTTACCCATTCAGAGATTCTGTGATTACTGATGGAAGTTAAATTTGTGAAATGATGTGTGCTGTGTGGCATATTCTTCCCACTCCAATCAAAAGAATGAATTTGAGCCATTTTCTGTGTAAGTTCCCATAGTGGAATCATAGTTGAAAAGAATTTTCAAACTAAGTTGCCCTTTTCTTTTTTTTCTTTTCTTTTCTTTTCTTTTCTTTTCTTTTCTTTTCTTTTCTTTTCTTTTCTTTTCTTTTCT
>JANRGV010000051.1:68937889-68980918 GCA_024734035.1 Alethe castanea
TCCCCTTCCCTGTCCACCCTCAAAGATAGACATGACTCCAAATGGATATGTATGTTTGCAACAAGGCCATCAGTTTACTATAGTAAACCTGACAGTAATGTTGATGCATTCTTTAGCCCCTTTCTTGTTTCCTTTCCAGACTGAGAAACGAAGATTAATTTTCATTATGATTTAATTCTTTCTTGTAGACAACTTCAGTCTACTGAAAATTATGAGAGCAGTACATTTACTAAATGTTATTGCATGAAATTGCATGAGATAGGAAGTGGTTCACACAAACGAACTGTAAAGAATGAAACCCACCAAACAAGAAATAGCACCAAAAATACACAGACATTTTACATATAGAAATTAAAGCAAGAAATACCAGTAAAATAATGGGGGAAACATTCCAGCTTAATCAGACTGTCTCAAATGTCTGCATTCTGTTAGCAACTAGAAAGCTCAGACTGATAAGTGCACTGTGATGTAGATTTGTTATGGCTTAATTTTGCTTGTAAAAATTTGGATATACTTGGAAGTCCTTTTGTCTTTGATTAAGTGGTATCGTACCTACTTTGTGGTAGATTAAAATTCTATTGATTATACTTTACAGTGCTTATATACACCTCTTTGATTCTTGAAGTTCATTTTAAAAGAAGAAAAAAATGGCTGTTCTCTGGGAAAAAAAGTAAAGAAAAAATCCCCCTAAAATTCATGTCTTCCACAACAAAAACTGTATGTGAGTTAATTCACATCAGTGCTATATTATCTGTATATGCTGTGTCTTTTCAGTCACCATGTTCTGCAGTTGGCAGGACTTTTTTAGATGAAAGTTTATTCCCATGGAGACATGAAAAAAAACACAGGTAGCTTGTATCCATACACTGAAAAAATCCTTTAAAAGAAAAAAGACCAAAAACTTTGTCAAATCCATAATCCTGTAACAGTCCTATATTTAGCCTCAAAGAACATTCAGAAAGTGAGAGGAAAAGGACAGTAAGAGGGAAGAGAAAACACAGTATTTCACGCAGCAGTCATTGCTCATGTTCTTCTGTACTTTCTTGTTTTTTGGCTGAGGATTTCCCCAGTGATGATGACCCCACACCCCACAGACTGAACTGCATTTCTTTTTTCACTATTAGTGAAAGTTTACAAGCAAATACTTGAAGTGCCGACACAATCTCCTGCTGTTTCTTCCTGCAGATATTTGTCTTTCTTTTTTAAATAAAGGTTTTATGAATTCTTTAGTAGCTAAGGTAGCATGTTTAATATCTTCCTCCATCTTGGTATTCCTCTTTAGATTCTTATCTTTATTCTGAATTCAGAGATTTAGGGCTTTTTGATGATTAAAAAAATGAAATTGAAAGTCATAATTTTTTTCCTCCCAGTGAAAGAAAGCATTAATTTTTCACTAAATCAGAGGAATCTGTAAATATTCTAGGCTAAATCAGAATTTCCACATATTATCCTCTCACAGCAGAGACTGTCGTTATTGGAATTGTTACTGTTGTTGCCCTGTCACTACTAAAACTTTTGAAATCACCATTAGAAAGCCCTGCTTGCATAAGCAACTTTTTTTGCTGAACACAAAAAACACCTCTTTTGTTCTTACATAGGATTTTGGATATTTTTACATTGGATTATATTTGCTTAATGCATTGAAAACTTGTTGGAACGTCTATTTATCATTACCTTACCACACCTAACTGATGTTAGAAACAGGCATTGAAGAGCTTTTGTAAATCCCAGCAATAGCCTAGGTAGTGACTGAATTATCAAAAGGATTTTGGAGGATAGATCTATGATCTTGAAAAATTCTGTGCTGCGTTAATGTGAGCCATATGTATTAGAAGGGGTTTACTGTAAAATGATCTCTCATGTCAAATACAGGTGAACCTGTATTGATCAATATGTATTTCAGAGGCATATGCATCTCAACATGCATCTCAAATTTAGCTGTGTGATTTCACCTGGGAGATCAAGCTATGAAATGCACAGCAGACAAAGGTAGCAGAATTAATAAAACCAAAAAGATCTCATATGTTGTCTTCCCAAGCACTCTTGCAAGAAATGACAGAGAAGCTGATCCTGTGCTCCTGCCCCAAGTTGCAGTTTTACCACATTTATGTGACTTGCAACAGAGGAGGACAAGGCTTTAGGGTGCCCTAATTACAGCCTTTCAGCTCTTGAAGGGAGTCTATGAGAAAGATGGGGAGAGGCTTTTTCAAGGACATGTAGTGATAGGACAGAGGGGAATGACTTTAAACAGAAAGAGGATAGGTTTACATTGGACATCAGGAAGAAATTCTTTACTGTGAGGATAGTGAGACATTGGAATAAGTTGCCCAGAGAAGCTGTGGATGACCCATCCCTGGGAATATTCAAAACAAGGTTGGATGGTGCTCTGAGCAACCTTGATCTAGTGAAAGGTGTCCCTATCCACTGCAGAGGTCTTGAAACTGCCTGATATTTAAGGTCCCTTCCAGCACCAGCCATCCTATGATTCTATGTTCCATGGTTCTATGACATAATGGTGTCCTGGATACATTGTCTTCCTTGTAGTATGCCATGTTTCCTAAACTCCAAAGAGAAAAATACCTTATTGAATGCTATGCTAACAGATTCATTATGTTTCTGTTCCTGAAATGGTGGTCCAGATTTGATGAAATTTAGTATATGCACAAGTCTTCATAGTATACCCTCAAAATAAAGATGTATCTGTTCATGATTAGGAAATATATTTGTGAAATACAAATATTAAAATCCCCTTTCTTTCCTTGAGTCACAGCACTATTCACATGAGATTATTTACTATATCTTGTAGACTTAACATTATTTAATTTCTGTGTAGGATCTCTCTATATTAAATACAGTAAATTCACCTAGAATATTAGAATCATGTGATATATCATGTGATCTAAGTCAACAAACAGAAAAAAAATCCAGGGAACAAGAAAAATTTTAACAATTGGTATTACTACATCAATTGAGAGGTAGTTTGATTTCACATCTTCAGATGGAATTTTTCTTTGTATAAATTCTCTCTTCTTGGGCCAGATTACTTGTTAAATTAGGATAACCTAGGAGAGCTCAGGTCATCTAGTAGAGATGTAGGCAGTGTTATTGTATGGGTTGTCTCTGGCTATCTCAGAGATGTCTTTGCAGAGACATCTACTAACTAAAGAATGAAGAAATGGTTCATCTTGCTGTTACTGTCTTTATTAATGGTATTTCTTACAGAGATGGCAAAACAAGATCAAATGTTAAAGGTCATATTGGGATAAAATGGTAGTTATTTAGTTAAGTTCTTATATATTTGCAAATGTATTTTCACATTTTTGTAGAGTTGTTGGAAAGCCACCTATTTTTGTTGGAACAAATATAATTATGAAGCCATTCTTATTATCAAAAAACATACAAAACCTCAGAGCAAAGTCTAAGTCTCAGGAATCTGTTCCGATTTGTTTGCAGAGTGTACCTATTACTATAAACGAAGGCAACTTCATAGAGAACAGAGATCATTAATGGAAGAAAAGGATCAAAAAAGTTCAAGATTTCAGGCTCTCAAATCTTTTATTAGGGGAGAAACATATATGACCAAATTAAGTACAGGTATGATATATATGAATTATTTACCTGTTATTTCCTTTTTAATTAAGAAAAAGTCTTGCCTGTGACACAGAAACATCTGATTCACAGGTTTTAGTGATAAGTGGTTGGCTTTTGTGAATTAAAAAAGTAAGAAGTTGTTTTCAATCTGAAATATCTCAAATAGGTACATGCAGTGTTCAAGGTATCACCTGAGAAGTGAAATGTGAAACAGAGAGAATGCAAATAAGAAGGGGAAAGAGCTGCTAGTGAGAGCCGGGAGAAATCTGTGAGTTCTTTAATGCAGAGCATATCTATCTATCTATCTATCTATCTATCTATCTATCTATCTATCTATCTATCTATCTCAACCTTAAATAAAGTTTTGTGACTGCATGGAGAGTGTAATGTAAATAATTCTCAAATGTTCATTTTGGTAGAGTTGGGATTTCCTGCATCCTTCACAAACAGAACTTACTCTATCCATGGATGTCAACTTTTAGCATAACTGTCTAAACTAATGTACAGTGTTCATTTTCCAAGTGATTGCCAGTGGCAATGTAGCAAAAGATTGTGTAATACAACCCTGAAACAAAGATATCAAAGTCTACTGCTCATCTCTGAAAAATGTGGCAATGTTTATGTCACTTCTAACACTGAAGATTTTTTTCAAATAGAAATTTATTGTTTAAAATGAGAGACATTGCAATTACTTTCAATCAGCTAGGCCGCTGTTTAATGAACCTCCAGTCCTTATCCTTCTGTTTTCAAAGGTCAGAACATGCTTTATCTTTGCTCTTCTAGTAGTTTTATGCAGCATGGTATTATTTAAGTGGTGTTAAGCTTGTTCAGTATTTTCTGTACTGGACAGGCATTTCTCATGGTACACATTAAACTTGGATTGTTTTCACAAAAAAGGCATGACAATTTATAGGCATAAATACTGAAAAAAACATAAATACACAATGCCAATGCACTTGTGTTGTTTTGCACACCATCAGCTGAATGCATCTGAAAGTATAGCAGGAGGTAGTGTCTCTGTGTAATGAAATATTTGGGATTTGACAAATTCATCTATGATAATGTTATCCTTTGATTTGCTGTAAGGGAGTTGCAATACAAAGAGCATATGCTGCACTGGACATTTAATTTTCACACTGTTCAGAACTTCAGTCATTCTTAACTCTTATCTTCCCAAGATGTTTGGGATGCTAGTTCTAGTAAGTTCTGAAAAACTTGGTTTCATGTTCAATCACCTAAATTACTGAAACAATTACTGTGGATTCCATGCATCTTGTGCATGGAAATGTGAATATTTGTTTTTAAAGGGTGTATTATCTAATTCAATTCCTAGAATGTATAGCATTTTTAAAATAAAAGGATGTATGTTTAACATCTAATTTTTTGTGTCACTTTTTACTACCAGTAAAGCTGATGTATTTCAAGCTAAAAAATACTGGGCTAAACACAGACATGAAACTTTTGTATTATGTCTTCATCTGACCTTGAAGAGAAATTTTACATAGATGGTTAGTGTCAGTAATAGAGAACTCTTTAAAATGCTTGGGAGATGTAGCCACAGGAGGAACAGTGTTTGAGGGGAGGTATTTCTTAAATAAAAAATAAACAGGTCTCTAGCTAGTTATTTGCATACTGAAGATAAAAGCTGTCCGCCACTGTTAGATTATAAATGTGCCACCTGTGCTCAGTCTTGTGGGCATGTCTGCTCTTTATTTCATATTTTGTTTTCATGTCTCTTTCAAGCCTTTCAATTATGGCTAGACCCTTCAAGGAAAGTAATATTTTTCCTGATGAGTAATCTCATTTCATTCAAATGAAATATCGTGCAATTACAGATGATATGATTGTATCAGAGAACAGCTTATTGTTTTATTGGTTTTTTTGCTGGTTTTTTTTTTTTTCCTTTTTAACTGAAATGCATTGACCAATATAAAAGAAGAGCAAAAACTGTGAATGACTTAGTGGAAAGGCTTACTGAGACTTTAACTAAGGGTTCAGCAAGCTGAACCTCTTCATAAATTACCTCATGCTCCTAGTAGTTTTTTTTTCACTTTTGCTGTTGCTACTCACTACAACAGTAGTTTCTGATTTATGAGTTATGATTAATGATTCACACCTTCATGATTTTATTTGGCAATCACTCATAAGTGAAAAACACTTCCCTTGACAAATTAGGCTATTTTAAAAAATCCTTAATTTATGTAAATCAGTTACCTTCAAAAGCATAGAACATATATGAGAAGGACAATTTTTGTTGTTTTCAATAGCGCAAACTGTTTTCTGAAAAGTATACAGGAATTTACCTTCCGATTTTCTTGTTATCATAACACTTGAATAAAATTCTGTTTTATATTATGTGCTGAATTCCCCATTCATTTTGCCTTAATTATGTATGCAGTTACTTGGATCAAATACTGTCTTCCCTGTTCACCTGTGGCAGTAGTTTCTTACCCTCCAAGTTGTAACTAGAAAAGAATGCCACACACAGAATCACACTGAATGTACTGAGTTGGAAGGGACTGATTCAAAAAATACAGATATGGTAGTGGGAGAAAGAAGAAAGAGAGGAGAGACAGAGGATAATTTGATGTTTTTCCAAGACCATGAACCTCCCAAATACATTGCAAAAGATTAAGACAATAGGTTGCTTTTAAAAAAATAAAATTACTTTCCGACCATAAGTATAAAACTATCCTAATTTCCTGTTTGCAAAAACCTATTTTCTCTACCCCTTTATACTGCATTTTAGTTCATATCTATCTGTTTGCCTGTTTTTTTTTTCTCAAAGTTTTGTGATCAATTATGTCAAATATTCTACCAAAACAGAAAGGAGACTGATATTATCCATAAGGCCTATTTTTACTTCTCATTAAGTTATTACTAAAACCCCTGCTATTACTGTTACTGACTCTGATTTATGCATCTGCAGCTTCAAACATCATTCAAGTATGAACCTGAAAAATAATTTTTATCAGTTCTCATGCTCCAGGGATACAGAGTTATGATGTGCAATTAACATATTAGTCAACCATCAAACCTCTCCTTAATGTTTTGCAGCTTTTGTGTGTGCCTGCGTGTGTGTTGTAACCACCATGGATTCAAAGCAGCCTCCTAGATAAAATGCAATTTGTAAGACAATGAAGAATTCAAAAGTCTGTTAATGTTCATGTCCAGCTTGTAATTCTGAATACAATGTTCATGTTAATCCAAGAAGCACACTTTGTATTCACCACTGCAGGTTTTATTAGAATTGCCTTAATTATTAATGAGATGAAAGGCAGTTACACTTTTTGCTTCTGATCTTAAATTCTTTCAAACAGGTAAGATAAATCTTGCCTAACTTAGAATCTTACCCTAACTCTTTAAGGCAGAATATTTACCTATTTTAGTAACCATTCTAGTTATTTAAGGGATGGGCTTTTGGGTTCTCATTTCTTCAGCCTCTTTCAGATGTCTACTCTGATACACGAGACACCTACTTTTCTCAGTAACAGGGAAAGTAGGGTTGGTTAGACAATTTATGCATAAATATCTGATGCCATTTCTGTGGCTTCACCTGGGTCATTAGTGCAATGTTCAAGTATTTTCAAAACACACTGAAAACACTCCTCTTGTAGATGGGGAGTACAGCATCCTTTTCTAGAACTATGCTTATTGTAGGATTCCAGAGGAGACTTACCTTGTCTTTGTTTGCTTGCCAGGGTCCCCAAGACTGCTGTGTGGATGTGCTGACCAATAGGACTTATTGTCCAACCTATGCTTTCCCTGTGTCTCAGCTTTCCAAAAAGGCAATTTAATCACCTGATGGCACTGGGTCTCTTGAAAGAACTGAGGGGGGTTACTGTTCTCAGATCTCTCTTCTTGACTACAGATCTTTGTGTGTCTATTTTTGCATAGTTTTTTCCCTTCCCCAGGAGTTATTTGATTTCATTAAAAACACTTTACCTTCCAGAACAGCTCCAAAATACCACACACACAATGTTGCTCTGTACATTCAGGGAGGCAATTTCTCTAAGTCATCTATGAGTAGGTCACAGAAACTACATATTAATTCAATGTACCTTCCTTCCATTTCTCTTAATAGAAACATATGTCTAATCTCCAGTGCTAAATCTGCATTTAACCGGAAAAAACAAAACAAACCAAAATTAGAATAATAATAAAAAAAAAAAGAATTAATGGAATAAAGAAAGAATTATTATGGTCGTGGTTTCAGTTAGTGGAGTCAATTAACATTTTGCTGGTAGAAGAAAACAATGGCCCTGAATTTGTTAAACTGTATGTGAGCTACCCTGCTTGCTTGAAAAACAGAAAAAAACCTCCAGAATTTCAGTGAGGCATGGAGCCTGTTTTCAAGTTGTTTATCTTTAATGATGCATTCTCAGTAAACACTGCTATATTGTGAGACTTTACAGATTGTTTTTAAATGCCTTGTGAAATGAGGAATAATCAGCCATTTGGAAATTGGATATTGCACAAATTCTTCTGTGGTATTTATACTTAGATGTGGAGATGTTAAAATCACTCTTTGAGATGTTCAGGTATGAAATAAGCCCTTTAATTTTCACACTGAATGTTAGCAATGACCTCTGAATTCTTGTACAATATCACAATACATATGTCAAACCAAGAAATGACCCTTAGTAATGAGAAAAAAACTACTGCTATTTGAAACTTCAATTATTTCTTGGTCACCTGTAAAACACAGAGCAACTTACTGCTTTCTGGAAGTGGAAAGAAATAGAACATATCTTGTAAACACCAAGTTATTTTCAGCAAGAAGTAATGATGATGCTAGAGTTGAATAGTTACTGGAAATCTGTAGAACAGGTATTTTTTTAAAATCTAAAGATATTAATTGTAACGTACGACATGCAAAGGCACAAGTAATTTAAAAATTAAATGTTAAAGGACTTTCAGCTTGTCTGCTTGTTGTTTTTTTTTTTTATGTTTGCCAGACTGATGCTTGTTCTGGCAACTGAAGTAGTTACCAAAGATATTACATTATTTTTTAAGGAAAAGGCCAATCATGAGTAAAGCTTATAGTTTTAAAAGTGATTTAGTCAACAGTGCACTTTTTCACAATCCAGAATGTATGATGAAATAAGATCCCTTTTTATAAGTTAAATCTTTTCTACTTTATATGCATGCACATATACATAGGAAGTTTTAAGGAGTTGTTATTAAAAAAAAAAAAGAGACAGAGTATTTTGAAATGAGAATGGAGACTGAGGCAGTAAATTTCAAAGATTAAATATGTTATTATTTTCTCAAACTATTTCTATATTGTTGACACACATGTGCTAACACAACTAAAAGTTGCTTAATTCTGAAAGTAGCTGCTGTAATATATAATAGAACACTATCTATCCTCAGGGTAAAATAGAGACTACCAATCCTATCTGCCATGAAAGCTCTGATATTAATGAGATTTAAGTGCTCCCATAGGTCTTGTGTTGAGGGATAAAAAACAGAAAGTTGTTCAGGGAAACAATTAAAAACAAATAGACCTAATTCCTCATTTTCTGCAGAAAGACTTAAAGATTTCTATGACAATTTTAATGGATGAGGTACAAATAAAATCCCAAGCTTTTGCTAATTTTTCTGAATGTATTCTTATTAAATACATAAAATTGTAGTGTTAAGTGAACCATTACATGATAAAACTAAAATATTATAAGATTAAGATTTGTTAATTCTTAATCCAACTGTGATATGTCGGCATACTACTGATTATTCTGGAAAGGTTGTAGATGTTTACCATATTTATTACCAGTAATTATATAACTGTCTTTATTTCAAATTATTTTAGGCATGTCAGTCTAACCATGCTGGTATAAAATAGATGAAAAAATAGTATCGTCTTCTGAGAAAAACTTATTAGAGAACAGATTTTTACTCAGTGAAGCCTTTGATATTTGGTAGAACTCCATGGACTTCAGTGGTACATAAGCAGACTGTAACTAAGGTCTTAATTTTGTTACTGAATTGAGATCTCCCAGACAAATAATAGACCTACTAAAGAAAGGGTAACTTCAGTGTAAACAAGTGCATTACAGAATGGCTTAGATCAGACAACGATTATGCCTTTGGAGGCTGAAAATATAGAAGCAGTAACCACTGAACAAATCTGGTAGCTTCAAGACTACTGTTTGCTATGAAAAGATATCTTAAATTGCGTCAGAATTATGTATCTGGGACATATCAACTTGAATATTCTCTGTGATAGCATAAGTCCTACATCCTTCTTTGGCACAGTTCATTAGAAACTTAATTTCAGGTTAGCTTTTTCTTTAATGTCAAATAATTGCTTCCCACTGCTTCCTCTAGACTGCTTTTTCTTTAGTTCTTGCTAATAAAAGAAAATAATGTATTACCACCTTCGTAGTTCCCCTTTATGTTTTTTTGCTTTGTTTTTGTTGTTTTTGTTTTTTTTCTGGCAAGTTGGTCTGTCTCCTTTTCCCTGAATTAGCAGAACAATTGCTCATAACCATTCATAGAGTGCAGCTTTCCTCCAGCTTTTTAATAAGTTTTTTTATTTTGTTTTCTCAACTCCCTGCAGGTTTCCTAATTCTTTTCTTCCCCCCTCTTTATCAGATGCATATCACTGTATTTTCCACCGCTGCTTTACTCTTTTCTACAATGTCTTACCACCTGTTTCATTTCCTGTTCAATATAAATCTCACTGATTTTCCTTTCATTCTTTTGTGAATTAGAAGACTTCTTATGTCATATAAAATCAGTGGCTGTACTAATTTTAAAGGGAATGAAAATGAATAATTTTAATACTGTTTTAATTCTAAATATGCATCTAAATATGCATAATGATCCACATTAATTAACCAATTTCAAGAGATATATTGAACAAATTTTTCCTTTGTACTTAATCTCTCTTTACAAAGCTAGCAGTAAATTACCCAGAACCCATAAATTAATTTTATTTAACTGGGCTTTAATTTGACTGTTATTCATGGAGGAAACATTATAATAAAGAGGCAGGTGAGAGGTTATGTATATGTTATGCCAACTTTAATAACCTCGGTCACTTAATAGGGTTTCTAAGGTTGTTTCTTGTATTTTCCCAGCAAAATCTTTGTTTATTCATATTTATTCATGTCTTTGTTGATGACTTCTAAATGTTTCCGAGTCCCCTTCAGGACTCACATGAGCAGCTCTAACACTTTCTTTGAAATATAGGAGGAAACCTGCTTATAAAGGAGCTAAGTATTTTCAATGTTCTGCATAAGCTAAGTTAAAGAATCCTATGGCTTAAACTAGGAATGATGATGAAAAGTGAAGTGCCATACTTTAATGATAGCTGAATTCCTTCTACTTTATTGATTTATTGTAGTGTAGACAGTAATAGATATTTTGGTGAGTATTACTTAGGTTTTCAGGATAATACTCAGCTCAATGAATTTTTTTTTTATTCACAGATTTCATCTCATTCAAATTAGCCTGGTCAATACGGGAAGACAAACATATGCACCTATATACTTCTAACTCTAATAAATCACCCTATAGCAACTCTCATTGTCATCCTCTAGAAACAGAACACCATGAAAGAGTTTTCATGAATCCACAAAAGCTATGATTTTTTAAGAGAAAGGATGAGCCTGTTTATTCTAATGACAAATATCTCTCCAGGACTTTGTCTGACCTTTTAACAGAGTGGCATTGGTTTGGTTGGTTTTGTTTTGATTTTTTATTTTTTTGTGCATTTGTTTTTTGTCAGTTTGTTGGGTTTTTTCTGTGACCATTTACTTAGAAAAATAAACATTTCTTTACATAATACAGATATATAAGTTTAGGTATAGATAAGTGATAAAATATGGATATTATACTAATAATTACATTATTCTTAAGGAAACAGAGATAGAGCAATTCTTCAGAGACTTTCAGAGAGATGTTTTGCCATTTGGAGAAAATTATCTCATGATGCACTTACAGAGAAATTTTAAAAATTTATGACATTTTCAGCTAATCTTGTCAATCATTGAAACAGCATCTCAAAGGATCAGTTTTCTGTATGGATCGAGGTAAAGAAGAAAAAGCACTCCTTTATGGGGGAAGGCATATGGAAAGTAGAATTCAAAGATAACTTGAGGGATTCATAAGGCTGCAGAATTGCAATAATAGTTAATACTGTGTGCCTCAAAAGTTCAAACTACATTTAGGAAAAGGAAAACAAAAACAGACCCACACCTTCCCCAAAGAAACCCTAAAAAAATGCAGCACAACCAAAAACAAAAAAAGAGAGAAAGAGGATAAATCTGTTGACCTGAACTATAAAAAAAACCAACAAATTATGTACATTATGGTCAAACACAAATCTCTGCTAGTTGGTAGAGATTGCAAGATTTACTAACTTATTCCAAAGAAATGCTCTAGATTTCTGGTCTGTGACATCTGTGACTCATACATTTTTTTTGACAGATCAGAGAAACCTTGTTAAGGACAAGACAAAATTTCCCAGTATATATAGGTTTTCATTTATCATCTCTAGTCTAATATGGAAATGATATTAGCAAATGTCTGTGATGCTGTTTGACACATTTCAATGCCTGGGCAAATGAAAAGTATTAACCTACAAAACACCTTAGAGGGGAGGAAGGGTGGACTAATTTTACATGGTTCAATTCAGTTGTTTATCAAGTTTGGTACAACGACATTGAAGAAGTGAAAATTGAAAATATGCATTTAGAATTAGAGAACAAAAGTTAAACTCCATACACTGTCTAAGTGTTTAATGATGAATAACTTTAGAGGAATCGGAATTCTACTTTTTATTGTTCATATCTAATTGTGTTTTACATATCAGAAACCTGTTACGTTTAGTGACTCTTCTTGCAGCAATATTCATTCTTTCTATTTTTTGTTTTTTTTTAATCTGAGTACCTTGTTTAATCAGGGCAAAACTGATGTTTTGCAGTATTATAAAAATATCTTTATCTCTGTCTGACAAGTTGAATGAGGAGACAATGAATGATGGCAGTGTTTCACAGGTATTTATATACTGAGATCTCTGAAATCAACATAATTATGGTAGAGCTAGATTAGACCTTGGATCAGCTTCAAGGATTTTGTTCTGAAAGTATGTTTCCTTTATTACAGAGTAATAAAAAAAAGAACTATAGCTTTTCTTTTTCTGTCATCAATTTTATTGTATAGCTTTGAATGCTATTGAATTGGCTGAAAGTCTCCAGTGAGAAATACTGTTTCTCTGTATTCTCATCAAACAATGATGAGTGAATAAACTCAATACGCCAGAATAAAATGTGGCAAAATAAGCTGAGACCGATGTAATTCTTCATTGTGGTGTTAATAAATTCCACACAGGAGTTTTTACAAGACACTAATATGAGATATTCGGCTCATGGGCATCTTGTTTGTTACCAAGATTGGTATTTGGAAAGGAATTTTTTCATTTGACTTAAGGTTTCCCCCATAAGCGCTCAACAAGAATAGCAAATTCCTAGTTATTTTGGATATTCTGGACAAAATAAACAATTTTCAATGCATCTGTTAAGATTCAAATTTCACAGTACTTTTTTGACTTTTTTCAGTTTTTAATGTATGAAAAGTTATTTTTTATAAATAAAAAGTCTAAAGACTGTTTTATTATTACTCTTTCAGGTTTAATGCATTGTGCTCTGAGGAGCTAAATCCATATCAGATATTTTAAGTATACCAAATCTAATTTTATGCAATAAACATCGAATTGGGAGTATGAAGTTATTGATTTTGAATTTCTTATATACTAAAAGAGTTCACAAAATTAACCTATATAAAAAACAGCAGATCAATTATAGTTTTAGAAGCTCTTATCTAATATCAGAACAAGGGATGCAGTAAATATTCACTGGTGTACAGGTTGGGACCATATTATTGCATTTATATTTTCATTTTAATATACGCCATCAATAAATGCATGGTGGTGAATTCTCTGAACAATTAAGCTGTTGAAAAGCTTAAGTTCTGAAATGGTGGACAATTTATCCTCAGTCTCACTAAAAGAATGACAATCATAACAAAAGAAAACAATTCTTGAACATGGCAGATGGAAAACTTTCTAAATTATATTTTCTTTAATGTTTACACACTTTGTTAAGAGGCTTGTCTTCATAAGGGTTCTGTAAGAAATAAGACTAGGAACCTAGTATTTCGGTTGGAAAATCCTGGAAATCCTTTGTCTGGAGAATCAAAAGTACTTCTGATCAAGAGGCAGTTAAGGAGCTGAAGAACCTGACACTTGAGATGCCTAGGACCTCACAGAGTTCTGATTTCTCATAAATTGACTTTTCAGTAATTTGTGGATGTTTCTCAGGACCCACTAGACAAATCCTCCAAGTACTGTTCAAATGATCTCTTTGGTAGTTAAGGGAATGAAAAGGCTAAATCAAAGGCAGTAGGAATCAACTCTTGAATTATACACCTGTATTTAAACATCTGAAATGCCAGCATCTAAATGTGAGCAGCCGACAACACTTTCAGCATTGACAATGGAATCGAAATAGTCACATATAGCCTGGAGTTGCAAGGTTCATGGTAAACATTTTAAATTAATTAGCTGAATGTGGTCTCTAACATCAAAATATAGACTATCCAGAGTTGGAAGGGATCTAGTAAAATCATCACAGTCCACCTGCTGGCCGTGCTTAGGAGAGCCCCAAGAGTAATACAGCATGCCTGAGACAAATGTCCAAAACTTCACAGACTCTGGCAGACTTGGTGGTGTAACCACTTTCCTGGAAAGCCCATTCCAGTGCCCAGCCATCTTAGAACCTTTTCCTAATATCCAACCTAAAACTCCCACGACACAGCTTCATGACATGGCCTCAGGTTTGATCACTGAGAGGATCATTATCACCAGTGAGAGAAGAGATCAGTGTCTGTCCCTCCTCCTCCCCTCATGAGGAAGTTGTAACTGCAATGAGGTCTCCCCTCAGTCTCTTCTTCTCCAGGCTGAACAAACCATGTAATCAGAGGCATTCTTCTTAAAACTTAGGAAATCAGTTTGTATTCTACATCTCCATTTACTGGAATTTCCATTCCACTCCTTATTTCTATTCCCATTTAACTAAAATAAATTTATTCCTACAGAATTCCTTTTTCTTAATGAAGTACATTTCTGTCAGAGAAGTTCAAACTTTAAGCAGTTTCCTGCTTAAATTGGCTTTTGAATTTTTTTTAATTGGCTTTTGAATGCTTCAAATATGATAGGAAAGAGAGGGAATAGTAATCCCTACTTATTTCTTCTATTCCATTGAATAGCATTTGTTTGTCATACTATTTTTTTATCACATCTTTTCTCTCTTTATCAAAGAAAACAATTTTTTTTGTTGCTCTTTGTAGAAGAAAATATTCTTTATTCCCATTTGAGGATTGCTTAATTGATTCTCCATCATCTTTTCTTTAACATTTTGGCAAGTTGCTTTACATGGATTTCAAGGTCCAAATATTAATTTGGCTTTAGAGATTGCTTTTTCACTTTTCCCATCTCAACTTTAAATCATTCTTTACTCTTCTGTCCACAGATGGACATTGAACACAATCATTAAATGTGTTCTGCAGTGTCTCTTTCTTATGTGGATACAATAGATAAAGGACATGATAAGATGCATGAATAGTGATGCGCAACTATAGTTTGCATACATTTTAATAGAGGAAATGTCAGACCTGAAGAAACTTCCTCCCATCACCTGTGACAATTACTTTGCATTTAAAATATATGTATATATATGCTTATGAGGAATACAATTAATTTTCAAACATTTACAACTGACAATAAAAGTTAATGTTATTTCAGGGAAAAAGATAGCTTCTTCTGTAATGCTTTGAGTTTAAACTTCATTCTTAGCCTACTTTTCCTTTACTCCTTTGAAACATAAGCAGTACGTCACTAGTTAATTGTGGAACAACTGAGGTGTAATTGGTGCATATTAGAATTAAAAGGCTAAAGCAGACTTCATAATAGCACAACTACTTCAGAAGTACTAAAATGACTGTCCTTTCCAACAAACATAATGGTGTAAAACTACAACAACACCAGAAACAGCAAAAGGCTGCAAAAGGGATATGTAGTAAAATAACATAAAAATTCCTGCACAGAATTTTTAAAATGTCTTTTTCATATGACTGAAACATATCTTGCAAGCAAAGGTACAGTTAATGGGAAGCAAAACTTCAACTTGACATGTGAAAATGCTGTCAATAACTACACAGTTAAAGACGATGAAATTGTCCACTGATTTTCCAGACATCTGAGGAGCCTGTATAATAGAACAGATGAAGATAAAAAGTAGGAGCAGAGATTTGTGATAAAGAATATAAGTTTAGGTTAAGAGGCTAGTTCAGAAAAAGTCTAGGACAAAGGCCTTCCAGAAAGATGGGGAACAGGAAAACATCAATCATGTATAGAGACAAGCAAAGAAGAGTTGCTACAGTTAAAGAAACAGAAAGCCTATATGAAAAATCAAACTGGCAGAAAAAAACTGGTATTGGCAGAAAGAAGGGAGAGAACTAGAGATAAGCAATAAGACAATATTCATTTAAGTCTGGAAGACGTGAAAATTTCTGTGGGATTAAAAAAAAAAGTAGAAAACAGCAACAGAGTTGATTAGAGGTAAATTTGCAGGAATACTTGGAAAGCTAGGAAGCTGATTAATCAGGACTGGATCTGAGCCAAGAAATTACATTTATCTAATGTGATTTTAGCTGTCTGTAATAATGACAGCATAAGGGAGTCTAGTTGCCTAAATTAGAATTAGAAATCTAAGTATTACATGCAAAGATGACAAAAATACCATAGGAGTCAGTCAGAAATATCAAAAGGACTTAGTATATAGAAAAGAAATGAATCCACAACCAAAATGAGGCAAAGAGAAGTAACATAAAGCTAACTGAAAGGCTTTTCAAAAAGAACCTAGGTCAAGAGAAAACACTTTAGTAAGTGTTAAATTGTAGAAGGAAATTTAGAATTCAATATGCTATTCAACAGCTATTAGCCTCTGAAGTCTTCTTCCTGTTGTGGGGAAAAAAAAAGTCCTCTTCTGTGTGTGCTGGTTTCCATCTCCTACCAGATACAAATTTCAGTCACCTCACATTTTTACTGGGTTCATGCATTGGGTTGATCAGTGGAGCACATAGGAGAATTGAGAAGGAAAAGGGGGAATAATTAGTTTGTTTATTTTTTCAGTCTTAAGCAATTATATTCATTCACACACACAAGCAAAACACCCTAGTGAAATAATGATATTACAAATGTAAATTCAAAAATTCTAAAGTTCAGAAAAAGCCAAGGAAAGATTTTCTTTAAAACCTTAATAAATTAACTCCCTTATACTAATATATTTCCATTTGGTTTGTTTTTTTATCTCTCTTTTTTTATTTTGGCAAAAAACAACCTAAAAAGGTTAACTGAGATAGAATTCAGAAGAGTTCTAGAGGAAAAATAATTGCATGAAGTAGTGATGAACTAACAATGATTGTGACAGTGGGGTGTTTGCACAGTACTGTAATGGATAAAGTAGGCACTAAAGTAGTGGAAAAAAACAAGGTAAAATACACATATATATATTTATAAATGTGCTTTGTAAGCTAAAAACAGTTTGAATGATTTTTCAATTTATTGAGCTACTTGATTTGGCAAACTCCCTTGAAGCATTTACTCAAATATTGTAAATATTTACCATGGTGAGATATATCATTGCATAGTATAAACAATTTTGTAGCCTAGAAAATGGTTCAATGTAAATTAAATGTCTGACTGTGTTAGGGAACCATATTTCATTAGTAACTTGTCCTTTATTTAAAGTAAGCAACATGAAATTAAACTGTAGTACTATTACATGGAGCAGAGCTATTGGAAACAGCGGAACAGTGTGGCTTGCAAAAGCAAAGGGCAGTATAGATTCCAATTCTAAAAGGTACAAAAGGGTCAAGGTTAAAAGTTCTCCTAATGAAGAAAATGAGAGGCAGATTTTTTTATTCCTTTGTATTTGAATTTCCAAGTAGAATTTGAGAGTTAAACTTTGGTTATAGGATGGTCAAACATGTTTTGTGTTATTGTACATCTATCATGAATTAGCACATTGCAAAAAAGTAAAGTAGAGGAAGCTTCAGTTCAGGCTGAATGTGTTTACTAGGAGCCTTGGGATTTTATTCATGAGGTTGACCTGAGTAGAAGTCTGTAGTATAGGTATAGGATTAGGAATAGGAATAGGAAGAGGAATAGGTACAGGTACAGGTACAGGTACAGGTACAGGTACAGGTACAGGTACAGGTACAGGTATAGGTATAGGTATAGGTATAGGTATAGGTCAGTCATATATTTGGTGTAGTTTTATAGTAAATAAAGTCAGATTTTGTATTTGTCCTTATGCTTCCAAGGAGACACAACCTTAAAATACAAAGTAGAATGATCATTATGACAATATTTTACTTTCTGTGGACCTCACTGAAGAAATACTACCAAGGATTCACTACCATCCTCTAGTGTTTTTTCTTATTTGTAAAATTATTTCAAAGGACTTCACTAGCCAACAGTGAAGTCAATGCAGAAAAAGTTTAGAAAAAAGCCACTAGTATTTCAATTTTAATTTGAAATTCTTGAAACAATACACCTTACTTACCTGCATCTAGCAACTGTTTCATACTGTAGTTTTAGCTGCTAAGAGATTATTAATTAATATCTTTATCTAACCCTTTTCTTTCCTTATTTAAATCTTCAGCTAAAACAAAATGGATTTACTTGAAAAAAGAGGGGGATGCATTTTTTAAATTCATTGTGTTAATTTTATGGCACACTGCTTGCCATGTTTGAAGTAAAAAGTTAAAATATGTGTTTGCTTAATGCTTATACAATTTTATAGCACAAAACTGGAAATCTTCATGTTGGAAAATTAGGATTAATCTTATTTAAGCGTTAAATTTAGTTAATGCAATTTAGCCCTGTGGAGAAAACTGGTTGAAAAATTAATCTTTATCCCTTTGGAATGAATAATCTAAATCAGTAGAAGGTAACATCTGAGATTAGCTGATAGATGTATTTCAGATTTTGTGCCCTACATGGACAAATATTTTAGGTGGTTTTGTCACCTGTGTGGTTAATAGCAATCCGTTTCCTTTCCTACAGTTACTTTTTCAGGTTCCTTTTCCATTTTAGGTTGAAATGAGTTTTGGACAAACTATTTGGAGAACAGATTCCGATAAAGGGTTTTCAAATGGTTATTTCTACAATAGCTGACATAAAATTCCTTCTAGTGTCTTGATAGCTGTGTGATTACTTTTGGTTTTAATTTTTTTCACTAATGCTAAGGATTAAGTCATAGCAGAAGATAGGCCTCCCTGAATATTCTCCTTAAATTGAGCTCCCCAAAGAAAACCTTTCTGAGCTGAAAAGGCCATGTTTTATCAGAAATCTGACTAGAATACTGTATATATTTTGAAACAAGGGCCAATCAAAATGATCACATAAGACAGAATAGAGACAAAAGGAACTTACAAAAAATAATTTTCATGTACACTGTGTCCTTCCATATTGAGAATTGCATTCACATAGAGTTTTTGTCAACTCAATAACTCCCCCAATTCCTATAGGCTCCGCTACCATAAACATTGGTTGTGCTGTAAGCAGTCTGTTCTTGTTTCCAGGTCTTCCTACCCTTCAACAAAATCTGGAAACTGCTGAGCTTGCACATTCACTGCCAAAGGCAGACACAATCTCATGTTCTCTCCAGCATTCCCAAGACCCTCAGTCATGAGGTTTTTAAGAGATGATAGCATAGAATGGGAGCAAACAGATATAACACATTGTATTCTTCACAGAGGAATTGCCAAGTCTACGGCTTGCCTTGTTGTACTAAACAACACTGAACAGAGAAATTTGTCATCACTCTTGGCAGCTCAAAGGAAAACACTGAAGAAATGAAACCTAAGATAAAAAATGCTAATGTTGGCATTACAGAAAATGCAGAACTTTTAACTGGAAAGGACCTCTGCAGATCCTAGCACAGCATTAACTTCAAAATTACATCAAAATCAAGGCCTTGGAGATCCTCAACCATTAATATTTTCCAAGAATTAAATTCTTACCATCATTCTGGGCCCAACAAATTTTTCTTATTTTTACAGGTAATTAGAATTTCTTCTGCCCCCATTGTTTCTTCTCCCTTTGTGTGTACCTGTGAGAAAAGTCTGGCTGCGCTTTTCTTTTAGCATTTCTGGAAGTCAACTATAATATCCCTTCCTGTATCATCTCCAGTCTAAACAAACTCATCTCCTTCAACCTCTCCTGGTACATCTGGTTCCCAGGTTCTCTAAGTGACCTGTTACAGACACTTTCTAACTTTTTGGCACTGCTTTGGCCTGGGGATCCCAAATCTGGTCATACATGGCCACTGGAGCATCCCTGGAATGATAATCACTGTCCTCAGCCTGCTCTTACTGAAGCCACCTTCCATCTCAGCACACTTCTACAATATATAGCTAGTAGCTCAAACTTGCCCACCACCACAGCTAGAAAGCTTTCCTCTGCAGCTGAAAATGAGCTCTTCTACATATGCAGTTCCTTTGCAATCATATTACCTGGCCTACTTAGATTTAGAATTTATTCCCCCTACTGTGGGTAAACATGAAATAAATGAAAATAGAATGTTCACTAAATCTCACTAGCAAACCTGGGTGAACAGCTTGCATGAGTGAAAGGTGTAACATCTGCCTGTATCTCTGATGTAGAAACATAAACACTTGGCAGAACAGAGCTACCATTTTTGAGAAATTTCTTAAATACATTATACATTTGAGATGTGTAAGCACATCTTAGCACCTGATCACTTGGGTCAAAGGATCTCATTGATCTTTATTTTTTCCCCCACTGTCTTAGACGGGCTAAATGAACCAAATAATTTACTGGGTTCCTAATCACAGATAAAATTAATCAAGTTCTTTGGGAAAGGAAATCTAGTAACAGGCACTCAGTCCAAAGACCCCAATGTACTCCACAAGAGAGAAGGAGAGAGATAACCTCAGGATGGTGGTGGTGGGAAGCTAGATAAATCAAGGGGTACAGTGTTTCCTTGTAGGAATTTTAAAATAAACCCCATGTACATAGGAAATTATTGTTACAGATTAAACTCCAGATGCTGTGCATATACTACAACATTTTAAGAATATTTTGCTATTTTGTATGATATCTTTAGATTCTCTCATGGCAGGAAATATTATTAAATAGCTGTCAGCCTCAAAGATAGACTTTTTTTTTCCTGTCCGAAATGTATAAACATAAAATTTTCCCTTTTTTACATTTTTTTTCTTCCAAAGACACAAAGGTACATTTGTTCTCTTAAAAATTATGATTTTTTTTGAAATATGAGTATTTTGTAGTTTATGCTGCCTTTGTTTGTTTCTTTATCTATTTTTCAACAGTTTTTATGTGGAAATAGCCTTCCTAAAATTTAGACAATATTCCTATATCCACTATAACATAAAACAGGAAAGTAAATTCAGCTGTAAGTAGATTAACACTGCAAAATGTAAGAAATATACTTTGATTGCTTCTTTAATATGCTGTAAAAGTGGGTTTTGTATTGTTTGGAAATTAAAATGAATTACAATCAGTCTAATAGTACTGACAGCTAAACACATCGATTTTTCTTTCTGTTTTATGTCATGAGCATAGTGCAGCAAGGGAGAATTTCCCACTAGGAAAGAGATTTCATTCAGTGGCTCATGAGCATGTGAGCAATGATGAGAACAACCTGCATGTCAGATATGCTGGCCTGACAAAAGCACAGTGCTCTGCACACAGTTAGCAACCAGATTTTTCATGTCATGTTGGAAATGAGTAATTTGAGCAAGATAGCTATTAAGGTACTTTGGCATGATTACAGGTGACAGATGTCTTCTATTCCAGGAAACAGACATTTCTCAAAAAATTGGCATTTTTCTCCAAAAAAGAGGAAAGTGCAGAGAAGTCTGGATTAGGCGTAAGTACTTGGATTGTTATAAATATCATTTTCAGTTATATTTTTATTGGTACTAAATTGAATTGCAAACTAAGCTGAAAAAAAATAAGGAATGGGAAGGTAGGAAATATTTTTTTTTCTCACATTGGATAACTAAACAGGTTTCTTTTTCAACAGGAGCAGTTAGCCCTAAGTTGTAACTTGAATTTGTAACTTAGATGTTGCTGAAAGATCTCCCAATTTTAATTTACCAATCTTTGTTGTTGTATATTAGCATTGATTAATAGTACAACATAGTAACAAGATTTCAAATGAAAGAAAAGCTAGTGCAAAAAAAAAAACAAACCTTTTTAAAAATACCTAGTTTTCTGAAGTGAAAAATAAAATCAATTCATTCTTACAATGAGACAACAGTAGTTTTAATGAAATTAAAATGAAGATGTATTTGATTCAGTGAATTGTTGATTTTCTTTCCACAGTACTGAGTCAAACTATTAGCAGTCCCTGACAACATTCAAAATAGAAATTTAGCTTTTTCAATTTAAACAATATACCAAAATCTTGTGGCAATAGCCTCTATCCTTGCTTGAAGAAAAACAATCTTATGTTCTTGTCAGGGCTAGTAACATGATCTAGGAAGCTAAGAGTAAGGATTTTTGCTTGCGGTGAAGAGCCCAAATGCTAACCCACTCTCAGACATATTGAAAATGCAACAATTTCTTCTGGAGGTTATGCTGTTCTGCAGCCATTTTTTCCATGTTTTTTTTCTGGTTTGTTTATATTCCCGCTTCACCCCCACCCCGCCACCAACCCCACTCCTATTAGCTGCTGTATTATGCTTTAAGCATCTGTTTTGCTTTTTCAGTGGCATAAGGTCAGCAGACAGCCCAGGGGACTTACCTTCTAGTACCCACACTTGGTAATTAAACTGTCAGTGCAGCATGATTTCTGAGGCAGTAATAATGTCATAGGGATGTGTTTCTTCCCATTTGCAGAACAACACCTTACAACATATGTTATTGTTTGTATATATACATATATATCCATGCAATTTTATATATAGGCAGATATATGAGAAAGACAAAAAAAGATAGAGGTTATGTAGGCCTACAGCTATCTCTTCATTCCTCTCTCTCTGTATATATATCTCCATATGTATAGTATATCAACTTATTAGTATATGAAGCACTGTATTCTGCACAAATTTGGTAACTACACCTGTTGTACCTTATATGTATAGATGGGATTTTTGTCAAAGTTTTGATGCTACCCAAGATTATTCTTGCAGTGGGACCAAAATGTATAAAAAAGTCTTCCAGAAAACAGTCTTCTCTAGATTTTATGAAAATAAACACAAACCTAGATACTTAAATGGCTTGATTTTTTCAGTTGCAGAATGATCACAAGCATGTTTTTAGTATTAATCTAAAGACAATCCTGAAAAAATCCAGAAACAATGGAGTTGTGTAAGAGTATCATGCAATGAAAAATACGTTGCATGCAACATGCATTTTTTCAGATGAATGCAAACTAAGTTGATGAGTAAAGAAGCAATAATGAAGGCCTTTGTCAAATTTTATGACATGGTGGAAATTGTGGTTTCCACCATCTGTTAACAGTCTGTTAAATCTGTTGCTGTATTTAACACAGTTGCTTCAGTGCAGTGATGAAGAATACAAAGAGAAAAGTAATTTTTTCTAAGCATTATCAGCTGAAACTTCAATGTTTAAACAAAATATGAAGATTTTGAGATAGTACACTTTAATTTACAGAGGGTTTAGCATAAAGTAACTGTTTATGGAGTAGGTCTCTTTAGTGCCTTTTGAAAGCTGTACATTCTTGCTGATTGCTTCCTACAACGTCTGTGAACTTTTCAGTTACTCTGTTCCACTAGTATTGTTATGACAATATTCTTGTCACTGTCTAGACAGAAGAATCTGATTTTTCCAGAACTGACTGAAAAGTATGATTTATTTTACATTCCGAGACATTAAGGTATGAAATTAAAAATATCCTATAAAAATTTTGTCCCAACTTTTCTTGTAAGCCATGTACAAGTAGTGAAAGACCACAATAAGATCACTCTGCAGCTTTCTATTGTCCAGGTTGAATATAAATCCAACTCTCTTGGCCTTTCCTCATAGTAGAGGTGCTCCACCCCTTGGACCATCTTTGTGGCCCTCTCTGGAACCAGTCCAACAGGTCCACATCTTTCTTGTGCTCAGGGTTGCAGAGCTGGATGCAGAATTCCAGTTGGTGCGTCACAAGACTGGAGCAGAGGGGCAGAATCCCTTCCCTCGCCCTGCTGGCTACTCTGCTCTGGATGCAGCCCAGGACACTTTTGGCTTTCTGGGCTGTAAGTGCACATGACTGTGTCATGTCCAGACTCTCACCCACCAGCACCCCAAGTCCTTGTCATCAGAGCTGTCCTGTATCTGTTCAGCCTGTGTTGATATTGAGGATTGCCCTGACCCAATGCAGCCCCTTTCACTTGTCCTTGTTGTACCTCATACACATAGGTTCACATAGCACCATTGCTCAAGCTTGTTGTCCAGGTCCCTCAGGATAAGATCCTGTCCTTCAGGTGTGTCAAGCACACCACTCAGCTTGCTGTCATCTGCAAACTTGATGAGGGTGCACTCAATTCCATTGCCTGCATCACTGATAAAGGTATTAAATAGTACTAAACCCAATATGGACCCCTGAGGGACACCGCTGGTCAGTGATCTTCACATTAACATTGAGCCATTGACCACTAACCTCTGGGTGTGACCATCCAACCAATTTCTTATCCATCTAACAGTTCATCCACGATATCCATCTCTCTCCAACTCATAGAGAGGATGTTGTGAGAGACCATGTCAAAGGCTTTGCAGGAGCTCAGATAGATGACATCCATAGCTCTTCCTTTGTCCACTGATGTAGTCATTCTATCATAGAAGATCATATGTTGGCAAAGCAGGATATGCCCTTGATTAAAACATTCTAGATGTTTTGAATCACCTCTCTGTCCTCCATCAACCTTAGCTACTAATGTATTAGAATTAATGTTTACAAAGCCAAATATAATGCTCTTAAAGAGACTGTTTTCAACCTAGGATATGTTTATATGATCTCCAAAGTCTTTCACTTCAAAGGCTAAATGACTTCTTTGTAAATGGAATATTAAGGCGGGTAAATCATTTCATTATCTGTCTATTACATCAACACATCAGGATTTCTTCTGAATGCAGCCTGTTGATATTCCCCTGTCTTCTTTCCAGCTGGCAGTTTCTGGCACTCCACTGAATTTTACAGATCAGAGTAACCACAACAGTAGAGTCTATTCATAATCTTACACTTTGGAAGTCTTTCATATAATGTAGGCCTAAATGCCATACGTACAAACAAATTCTCTCAGAGTAGGCTTCCAATAATATTTTTGGCTACTCTTTAAGGGACTTTTAAAATGTCACATGATTTGCAATACATATCACATTCCTTTTTTTTTTCCTGTTTGCAGTAGATAAATCTAAACATACATTCCATTTAATTTTTTTTTAAGTATCATTGGGCAAAGATGTGGAGATATAAAACTGTAATGTCTGATCTCACCTATATTTCTGAGCATGCTTAGCTTCGTACCATTTTTGCTCTTTTCTTTCCTTTGTTAAGTAAAAAAAACCAACCAAACAAACAAAAAACACCCCCCCAAAAAAGCCCAAAAAACCAAAAAACAACAACAACAACAACAACAACAACAAAAAACAAACCAAAAACCAAACATTCTCTGTTTTTTTCCAGACTTTACTGTGTGGAATTTTGCTTGTGGCTGTTCAAATTCTGTCTGAGCCAGGATCTATGTTCTGCTTTGTGGTGACACTTGGAAAAACATATAAAATGAAAGCCTGACCTGGCCATGTTCCTCTTTCACTAACAGACTCCCAGAGGCAGGGCATCTCTGAGAAGTAACTTCCTTTTAAGACAGGCTTCAGATTTGCTCTGGGTGCCAAGGTTAAGTTCTTGATGAAGATTCATCCAAACAACTCTCTTAACTGTCTCCCCTGAAGGCTGTCTGCTGTAGTGTCACTTGGTAAGAGGTAGGGTTGACAAACTCTGCTTTTAGAAAAGGAATTATGTTATTAATGGTAATGGAAAGAAAAGGATGAGTTGTCATAAGTGCTGCTTGATATTTTGTTTTGGTTTGTTTTTTTGTTTTGGTTTTTTTTTTTCCAATTATTACAGCAATATTTTAGTAAATACATCTTGCTTTTAATGGGTATTTTTTATAGCCAATCCAATATCTTCTGATAAGATCCTGAGTTTTGAAAAGGATTTGTAAACTTGCTGAGGGTACACTCTGCTCCATGATCCAGATGATTTTCTCTTTGGGCCAGCCATTTAACTAAATTTCAATGCACCTCACTGTCTGTCCATCCATCTCATATATCGACAGCTTGTCTGTGAAGATCTTGTGGGAGTGTCAAAGGCTACTGAACTCCAGGCACACAGCATCTACTGTTCTTCCCTCCATTACCCAGCTAGTCATTTCATCATAGAAGTTATCAAGTTGCACAAGGATGCTTCTCCTTGATGAAGCCGTGCAGATAGCTCATGTTATCCATGTGCCGGGAAATGGTTTCCAGAATTAGCTGCTCTTTCACCTTTTCATGATCTGGGTAAACTGCTTCTCATCCTCTCTTCCTGTTCTGTCAAACAAGGCTGAAAACTGTTCCCTTTTATGCTAATACAAAATGACAGTAAGAAATGTTTTAAAAAATCAGTTCTGAGTTATTCACAGAACTCTAGAAGGCACAGTATGTTAAGGAAAATACAGCAGGTAATGCAAAATGGTGTAGACATACTTGAAGGTAAGTTCCAAGTAAGCCAATATAGGAACCTTGGGATGTTTACTTGTATCTATTTGGTAGTTTAATTATCCCTAACACAGGTGATAGACTTGCATAACCTTCTGCTTCAACAGTTACAGAGGTAAGAACAAAAGCTTCTATCATTACTCAGGTGACAAAAACAAGACTAGGGAAAATGTGGACCCACTGCTCAACAAGACAGAGAACTTGGTTATACAGACTGATTTATAGTAATGTACTAATGAAAGAGGGGCTGAAAGGATCTTTTTGTGCTCTTCTACACCAGATATTGAGTCTGTTTATTTAATGGTTCTTCCTGGACAGTCAGAGAGGAGCCCTTCCTACATGCAAACTGCCCTTCAAACTGCTGTGCCATGCCCTCGCTGCTGTGTCACACCCTTCCTGACATGCCACACCCTCTCTGACACGCCGTGATCCTGTTCACTTCTCCAAACTCTTCTTCTGATTGGCTGCTGATGCTTCTGGGTCCTGATGAGGTTCAGGGCTGCTGCTCTGGTGTCCCTGAGCTTGGGCTTCCCTGTATTGCTCAACCCAATATTCTCCCCGGTCTTACCCCAGTCACTGCTGCTGCCTCTGAGGCTTACTAATTTATACAACATTGTGCCTATGTTATTTGAAATGTGATAAACATTATACAAATAAAAGCAACTTTGTAAGAAAACACAATAAAAAACAAACAAAGAATAAAATCCACAGCAATGAATTGGAATATATTTTTTGGGGGCAAAAATGTTCTTAAAATGTGCCAAGCAGATGGAAAAATATCTCTTCTCTCATTTATAAGTATCATATGGTGTAGTAAAGAATTATACTTCGTTCTGTCACTAATGAGTATTTAAGAAAAAAAGAAACCCAAATGCAGTCATGCCCTGGCTTTTGTGGTTTGCAAAAAGAGTTGCTTGGTGTGGAAAAAGAAAAGACCAACTAGAAGACCAAGGATTTTAAAATATCTTCTCTTCATATGAAACTATACTTTGATATGTGCTACAAATGTAGAAGAAAGTAGACGCAGCATTTCTCCAAAAGGATCCACAGCTCTGAGTTTCTGTATCTTACTAAACAAAAATTTAACTAATATCTATAGAGAGATACTGCCTTGGTTTGCCTCTGTCTAATGTGTGATTTATTTTCCCTCTAAAAGTCTGTGGTATGTTAAATATAGAAATTAGAGAAGGGAACCAGCTCAAGAAAATAAATCTGTAAGATAAAATAAAAGATGCCATTTGAAATCCTAACAACATTCTAGAATTAAAGGTAAAATTGTATATGTAATATATAACCTTCATATATTGTATATATTGGGAACACAGAATATATTTTCCCGCTTAAAACTCCCAGTGCTATGCCCATGTTGTGTTGTAACAAAAATGCAGCTGTATATAATAATAGCAAGAAGCAAACCACATCACAAAAATATTTCTGCATGCAATCATACATTACAAACAAATTATTTAAAGATAAGCACCCCTAGCTGAATTACTGCTGCAATGAAAACAGTCTTGACTCGCGCAATTTTTTCTTAATAAAATTTATGTCCAATTAGCAATTATTTCTGCTCATTGATTTCAGTACTGGGCAGGGGAGGAAAGCCTCATATTGCAACAAAACAAATATCTAATTAAAGAGCTTTCCTTTCCCTTCCCAGCATTCAACTTCAGACAAACACCTATTCTCATTCATATTCTCAGCTTTCCCTGTTTTAACTCCAGGTAACTCTCATTTTGTTCCATTTTTTCCAGTGGGGTGATGGGCAGCATTGGAACTGGGCTTTGGGGTCACGTGCTTTAGTGTTTTCCTACTGCTGGCTTTTGCTCATTAGTGTCCCTGCCTTGGCATGTGCTGCCCACGGGCCTCAGTCCCTCAGAGGTCAGCCCGACTCCGCATTGGTCACCTGTGGACATAGTCCTTCAGGAGTGTCCTTCCTTTGGAATGCATCCTTTCAAGTGTGCTTCTCCAGCTTGCTCAAATCGTCAACAGCAAAATTTCCTCCTATCTAAGGGAAAAAATGTGTAAGTGCAAGTAGCATGGATAGGAATGAGCAGATCTAAAATCCAAAACATTTGGTGTTGGAGATCTGATATTTACTTTACTTTGGACAATCTATAGCCTTGCCTCATTGACTGACTGGCCTTTTGCAGCTGGGGTTCATCAGGTGCCCATCTAACTTTATCTCCCATTTCAGTAACATCAGGAAATACAGCAGTTTGTGCACACAATGACGTGAAACAAAAAACAGTAACTGGGCACAAATATGAGATTTAATTTAAGAAATTCCCCCTGGTCTGAATAAAATTCTTGTGTGTATTGTATCCAAGAAATCCCAAAAGAAAATCAATTACACATAAGTCACATATGGCAATAATATTTTTTACTACTTGAAACATGTGCATTGCAGAAAGTCTGAGAGCAGTCTTCTCTTACATCAACAGTATATATATATATATATATATATATATTTGTCCGAAATATATTTTTGTCCAAAATATACTGTCTCAAAAGAGTCTGACTGACTTTACTCATCCTTGTACATATACATCCTTCAGAATACAGTGGAATGTCATGTTTAGGAAAAGCACGTGAAAAACTATAGTAAGATAAACACATTTGGCCCAAAATGTCCTATGTGGAACTCCACAAATGAAATTCATCAACTACAATCCCACTGAATTATAAACAAAAGCCAACTCCTTATGTAATGTCAGCTGCACAGTCTGCTGGGTTGTCAGGGCAGACAAAAAGAAAGGAAAGCGAAAAAGTGAAAAGCTTCCTCAAAATGAAGTTTTCAGCAAGTAATACTGAAGAACTGAGACTTGTCCAAAGAACCAAGGCTACTTTCACAAAATGTACATTAAAATTCAGAATTTAAACCATGTATGCAGTGAAATAGCAATCCTATCTAAAATGTGCTGTCATGATCACACAAAGAGCTGATCTAACGTACATGCAACAGCTGATTGAAATGCCTTTAATGTTCTGCAAATGTGATGTTTTTTCTAAAATCCGTTAGTTGGAAACATTAATATGGCCTCATGTATCAGGCTGGTTTACATTGGTGTGATTTATATTTTTTCATTGTATCATTGTGATTATTCAGCAGTAGCCAAATAAGAGTCAGTGCCCTTCAAGAGGGAGTATCTGGGACCTGAAAGGTGATTCAGTGTCAGCTAAAATTTACTTCTTATTTGTCTTAAAGTTTATTCTGGTATTATTCATTATTGCTGTTTACTGATGCTGACAAAATACCTCATAGCTATACAACTTTTTTTTTTTTTTCTTCCCCCACACAGGCAAGTAGAAAAAAAAGGTGTCAAGAGGAAGGGATGGTGTTTATACATACATTTTTGTGACAGATCAAAATGTTGATGGCCATGTTGACCGGTTTGCAAACTGTCACAGTTTATTTGTTACACATCAGTAATGTCAAGAAACATTTATTATGGAAAGTATTGGTTTTGAAATAACCTTTAATGGCCTTATTTTAAATATGCATTGTGTACAATGAATATCTAATGAAAATTATTACCAAAATTTTAAAATATTTTCTGTTCTGTTATAATGAATCATCTATCATTTTGTGAAGCAATGCCTATAATTTTTTCCCAGTCTCACCATTAAATAGAAATTATTTTTTTAGAGAATAAAGAATTCACGGAGCTTTATGGATTTGTCAAAAAACGAATCTATATTGAAGTGGTTTGTGCTTTATGGGTAAATAGAAAGATAATTACAGACATTTCACATCAATCCCATATCTTAGTGCCTTTTAGTTGTTAAATGAAACTTGTGTTCTATTATTATTTATATAATTAATCTTATTTCCCAAATATCAAGGAGAATCATAAAGTTCATGACTTAAGAGAGATAAGTGAGACCCATGTCCAATTTAAGGCCATATTTTAATGATAAGGTTGGGTTTTTTTCACTGACCTTTCCTTTCCTGTGGCCAGGCTTCCAGTAGAAAAGAAAAGGACTAAGTAAAATTGAATGCATGTTATCTCCAGGAATGAATTTTTCTGTTTTTTCTCTATTTGAGATCCTATTCTCTAGCCAACAAATTCTCATCACTGACCAGAAGAAGAACATGTATTCTAACTTGAATTCTAGACTCTCTCATTTTTCATCCCAAGAGAAAACTATAGGCAGAAGAATGTAAAGTAATTTGAGCAGGGACAAAAAAAAAAAGTCTGAAAATACTCAAATGCTTGTGCACTTACAGCGTTTAAAATCTAATCATCAGTTTTTCATGTTCTAAAGCAGTTAATATGCAAACTTCTATCAGAAGATTGCAGATTAGGAAAGCATTTCATCAAGAAGCAGGAAGAACATCACACTTATTAGGATACTATTTCAATTGTGCAATTGTACTTTCTGTAGGAATACTTTTGTTAAAACCAGCTTTTTGGGTTTTTTTGGGTTTTTTCCCTTTCTCAGGCCACCCTATTATTCAACCTAATGTTATTCAACATAACATTTTCATTGCCAATCTCACCTCTGAAAATTCTTTCCTCTATGAAACCTAGACCCAAAGTAACCTATGAGGATGAACAACAAAATCAAAACAAATTTATTTTTGATGAGCTAGGAATGCGAAAATTTCTAATATATATTTATGTAAAGGCAAATTCCATCTTTTATTGCCTCTCTTCTTCTGGAGCTTTATTGACAGACTTCTTTATTTCTGCATCATCATTACCTGATCATTTTATAGATTTCATTTAGAAGCCACTCAGCTTTAGTGAGATAAAATGCTGTTTATATACCCTCTGCTCTTGTCTGTGTCTGTGAGGGGATGACAGGACATGATGTGTTCTGCACTTTTAACACCCACTTGTCCTTGGAAATGCCTCGTAGAGAAATCCATTTATTTCTTTTCCAGAATGTAGATGAACCTTATGTTCTTGATCTGAAGAAGCATAAATATATATTTACTAAATTTTAAAACTCTTTTAATCCATTTTAAATGTCTCTCTAGATAAACAGGTACTAATGTGACTAATGAAGTACAGATGAACTACATTTTAGGATTCTAGGGTTTGGAGGAAAATCCTGAACTAAATGTTGAAAATCTCTGTGTTTCAATGGACAAGTAATCCAGCAATAGATAGTAGTGTGTTCGTAGACAACTAACACTTCTCCAAATTGAAAAGCAGTCATCTTCTGTTACATATGTACATATCTTATCCTCCTGCACTACATATAACATTACCCAGGAAATGGGAGAGTCTGATGATAGAGAGTCCTAAACCTCACAGTATTTGTAACATTTGCCAAAAATAAACTCTTAGCAAAATTCAAGATTATTTTGATTCAGCTCTGCCAATTTCTCTTCACCTCCCTTTTTAATTACTGACTGAAAAGTAATTCATCTGTCATAAGGGAAAGAGATGAGGTTCAGTTTTCTTCAGCTTTGAAGTCGTCTCTGTATTGTATGTTTCTGACACTCTTAAGATTTAATGACATCTATTTAAAAATAATAAATTAAGGTAAAATATGGCACTATGTTAGAAACAGTGAACGAGGATAAATAAGTATCACATGCTGGGGTAGGAGTGTCAAAAGTCTTCTGATTCCATGATAAAAATGCTAGTAACTTGTTTGTGGAAATATTTTCATTGGTTTGAATTGCAAATTAATAGTCACTCTGTTTTGAGCATCCTCACACCTTCTATTTAGAGAAGGCCTACTGTAATAGTGTAATTTTTCTGGATTTAAAATGGTAGTCTGAATTCCACTTGGAGAAGTCTATTTGTCTTTATTGATTAAGGAATGCAGGACCTGAAGTTCCACACCAGAATTCATTCCTTAACTCACACAAAGCACACTCAGTAACTTCCACCCTTTCTAAATACCAAAGCACTTCTCTGCTCTTGAGGCTTGGATAGGGGCATCCAAGTCTTTTGCTTCAGGGAGGCCCTCAGACAAATCCCTTGGTTAGGCTACATTTTGCTTTCTACAATGCATAACAGAAATTCCATTCATCCTCCTGGCAACCTCAGAGATATTGGTCCATCTATCTTTCATTCCATTCATTATACATCTATGTATCTTATATATACATCTATCTATAAAATGGAATTTTCCTCTCTGTGAAACATGTGGGGATTCCATTCTGAAGTTGATACAGACAAATACATTTTCTCTTCACTAAAGTCACCTTTACTAAAGCATGACCCCTTCCTCCATTCATCCCTGTCTGCAAGGAATAGCTGATAGTACAGAGGTCATATATACCTACATTGATGTTTTTAAGGGAAATATATAAAAAAGTCTAGATTTTTTTTCTTTTTATGGAAAAAAAAATACAAAATAAAATGTTCCTAAGATTCTTACACTGCTTAGGTCTCATTCAAATTTTTGCTAACAAGATAAAAATAAGGATTTGCTTTATATTTTTCTTTAGGAGAAATGAGTACTGATTTTTTAAAAATATTTTTCAGTAATTTTGGCAGACACTCTAAGTAGGATTTATATAAATATAAATATATATATAAATAAATATATAGAATATATAACTGGTAAAAGCAATCCATGAGCTGTAAAGAATTATTGATCACGTTGCTGATGTGAAAGATATGCAAATAGTGTGAATCAGCTCTGATTTGTCAAAAAACTTAAAAAACTTATTTACATACATTATTTTAAATTGGGATTTGAATGATTTTTCAAGTGAAATTCTGGAGAATTACAACAAAAATAAGTTGTACTGGAAGGATTGTGGCCTCAAATACTGCCAGTGGCATATATGCCTTTAACCTGACTACTGAGATAAATGACAAAAAAACCAAACAGAACAAAACTGACCAGAACTGGACCATCTTTGCAACATCATTGGAATGAAAAGCCTAATGTCAAGGTAAAAAAAGTACAGCAGCTATCCTCCCATGAGAAGCTAAAGCTTGTATTCTAGGCTCATGTGTATGCTAGAAGGAGCAAACATCAAGGCGGAAGACACGTTTAATAAATCAGGTATGTTCATTTTCTAAAAGCAGGGTAAAATTGTAGATAATATTTATTTGGAGGGAGTTGAATTCGTTACCTAGGTATATTTAAATTATTAATTATTTTAAATATATGGGGTTTTTTTGACAAAAATTTCTGAGATAAAATTGAAATTAAAGCATTTACCTTTCTATTTCAAAAAGGTAAAACATAGCCTTTATCATATTGTGGAAACTTGTTTTTCCTAGTTGGAAGGTTGCAATAAGATTTGTGCTTTTGGTCAATAACATATTCTGATGAAATACAATTTTATTAAAACCTTACGTGAACTACCTTCTGTCTTTCTTCATATATATTTAAGGATGATATAGAAAAGAGTCTTCAGGTAGGTAAAGTTTTCATTCGCTTTTAGAAGCAAAAAGGGGTCAGCTCTCTAGTTCCTTCTGACTGACCCAAAAAAGATAAGTTGAAGCATGTAATTAATAAAGAATGTTAGTGGCTGGTTGAGGGAATGCTTGAAAAGCTATTACTGTAGAATTATTTAAATTAAGGTTCAATTGTGGATGTAATCTGATTAACTAATGAGGAAGTCATCTGGTACTACAAAGCCAGGTAAAATAAATTTAATTAAGTTTTTGTAAAGTGCATCTGAAATCAAAACCTTTTACCATTTAAGAATTCTAAAAGAGAAAGAGAATAAAAACTGATTTGAGGAGAAGCAGTCAGGAAACTGAAGAAACATAACATTTAACTTAATTAATGAATCACAAGTTGAAATATAAGAAATTACGAAGCATTCAATCCAGAAAATGCATCAGACTCATAATGACATAACACTGCAAAAGATATCAATACTTTACTCATAAAAAACATAGATATGTAGTTTATTTCATCAATACATGTAAGTGCAGACTGACCAGACAAAATGGAACTTCATCTTTAGATATCTTGGCAACCAGTTTCCTTCAAAATTCTCTTCAATGTAGATAAAGTTCATTTGGGAGATTGAAGATGGAATTTTTAGAAGAAACAAAAAGAAGTAAGTGGAACCTCAATAAAGATAATTAATTCCTGAAAAATATCTATTTACTTCTTCAGTACACTCAACATTGCTTCTTTATTAGCCTTTCATAGAGATGTTACTCAAACAATAACAAAAATCTTAAGGAAGCATGTTTCAAACTAAAATCAAGTAACCATATTATTTCACTGTTTGCAAAATGCCTATTAAATATATATCATCTATAGCTACAACACCTTGGATGAGATGACATCAGAAAAGATGTTAGACCTACCTTTTTTGTACCAAATTCTTTTGCAAAGAATTTTAAAAATATCATGGTTTGGCAAATCATTCCTTCTTGAACTGAAGCCTTTTGGATTCTCTCTTCAGAAACTGAAATTCGACTATGAAGTTTTTCATAAACACCGCTTTTTTTTTTTTTTCCTGAGTGGAAACTCATGATAACATTAAAAAATTGTAATTAAACTTCTCACCACTATGCTAAACAATCTTTGGTTTGAAACTGAAATTTGGTATCTTCCTTCAATTTTGAAGTCACTTTCCAGATGAGTATCAAAAGTTTATCAAAAGCATTTTCCTATCATTCAAAAAAATAATGACAGGCTCTGCCTCCATTTCACCTCATCATTTTGAGTTAATATCTGAAAAACATTTACTGGGGGAAAAAAAAAAAAGTGAATATATTTTGTTTGAGACATGATGATGCTTTACAACTTTATCATCATATTAGTGAATTCCTTAATCTTGTTTCCATGGTTGTTGGATAACTGCCCTCTTTTCTTAGAAATCTGATGAGCTATAGGTGTCAGGTGGATGAAGACTGTAAAAGAAAAAAGAAATGCTACCTAATTTATATGTCTCAGAAAGGGCTTTGAAGCACAGACAGAAATATTGAAGAGAGCTGAACATTTAATGTGATAGCACTGGGAAGAAATAAAGGCCCTGGAGACCTGAGTTTCTCAGAAAACAATCTTTAAAATTGTGTGCAAACATGGGAAGGGGAGGGAGCTTTTGTTGTTTTGCTTTTCTAGTACATAATTTTATTTTTAGAGAAGAGAAAAATAAGCCTGTAAATCACAAATGGGCAAAATAACTCACACTGAGTCTTAACAGATGGGTAAATCTTCCAATACCTCATAGATCCTGTGGAACTGTTGATGAGGCCTGACGGCCTCCTCAGCACTGGATTCACTTATCCCTCAGTAGTTGCAGGAGAATATTTTATTTGAAGTGCTCCCCTTTCTTCAGTACTCTCAATTTTGCAGCAAAAATTGTATTCCTTTTATGGATGATCTAATTCAGTGAGACTCTCTAAACAAAGTATTGAAAAAATTTTGAGGCCACAACAGTTACAGCTTCACCAGTATTCCATACAATGAGCTTGGAATACACCTGCAGAAATGGGAGTGGCATGTATGCCCTCCAGAGTATGTAATATTCTCTTTAGCTGTCGTCACTTACTAACTCCTTAGAGAGAATCCTTCAGATGGAAAACGGTAACTCAGAACATTCTGTGCTTACAGCCTCTCAGAAGCAGCTATCAAAATAGTGTAGACTTAGACAGTTTAATGCTGAACAAAGAGAGGTGTTGTGGCTAAAATTTGTCACAAAAAAAGATGAGTAGCTAAGCATCAGCACTTTCACACAGATGACATTTAATAATTGCTATGTCAGTAATAACTGGCAATATTACTTGGAATAAAAGTGTCGAACCATAAACCAAGTTGCTCAGTAATAACTTTATTAAATTATTCGATTATATCTCAAGGATGAAGGTCTTACCTTTTAAATCAATTAAACTTGATTTCCAGTTCAATTTTGTAATCTCCAACCATTTAAAGCAAAGATAAAGCGCTGCTTAAATTATGCCTTATGTATAGATTTATACAACTACAATAGAATATAAAAAGAAAAGGAGAGGAAGAAAAATCTGTTAATATCAAAAGCTGCTGAAATGTCTCTGGCTGCCAACACATCTAGTTCAGTTGGATAGTTTAAAAAGTGTGTCATTGCAGCATTTATCAGTGAAATTACAAGAGGTTCATTTTGTTTTCCAGTCTGAGGAACCAGGACATGCTGACTACTAAAACGGTCCAATAGTGTATTGTTTTGTATATTTGTTTGTTTTTCCACAATGGGGAAAAATACAGTCCCTAACAACTTAACTCATTCAAAATTTTGCCTCTTATTGAAGTCAAATAAACTAAAGTCTTTGGAAAATCTTTAGTTCTTTAGAATAATTTTGGAAATATGTGTTGCACAATTTTGTTTGCTTCAACTTACTTTCATTTTATTAAATCAAACAGGTATTAAGTAATGGTTTTATTTTCTGGATAGAAAAAAAAAAAAGGCAAATGGACAGATTTAATTTATATCCCCATAAACAAGCACAAAAGAACTAGAACAAATTTCACTTTCTCCTGGAGATAGTCTCCTGACTTACCTGATGATTACAATTACTGAACAGGACCAACACGTTTAAGTGTGACCTGCAAAAATATAAGGTCAGGAAGAAATTGATTTAAATTCATTATATTTCATGTATATGCTTTAGAATATAATAAATATCAATGGCCAATGAATTACTACTGTTTTCATTATTTGGAAAATGATCACTGTGGTAAGCAAAAGTGTCAAGAATTTGCATAAATAGCCTCATGTTTGATTTATAGGACTTCTGACAAAGAAAATTATGAATTATTTTTATAGCACTGCCTTTCCTGTTTACAAACTCTCTTTATTGCTGCTTCCAGATGTAGACAGTTTTAAACTCTGGAGCAGTTGTTAATTTGCACTGTCAGATAGATCAGCTTGTTATTGTAGATGTATTGTACATTTGGACCCAAATGCCTAAAAACTTTTTTCTGTACTTTTAAAAAATAATATTCTCTGTGTTTCCTTTCATCTATTTTTCCCCTTTCTTATATGAAATTAAAATGTACTATTATAGTAGTTTTTTAATAGTTTGGGATCTCCATATAAGCAAAAGGCCCAGAACAAATACTATGTGCCTTCAAATATAGCTCTTTGTTATTATTTTGTGCTGCATTTTTCATAAACATAGAGACTCAGAATACATATTAAAGACATTTGTTTGACATTTTGATATTTTTGCAATAATTTTACTTTGATTTATAGTTCTTAACACTGGCTTTCTGGTTAATGCATCAGTTAGAAGACAGTAGAGCTACAGTTTCCAGAATGATCTTTTGCTTTTTTATCCAATAATGCATGCAACTGTTATACAAAAGATAAGCTTATCTCCAACCATATTCTGCTTTATAAATACTGCAACCTATGACATGGCACGACAACCTATGGAAAGTTGTAATGTAGTTGTAAACAGTTGTTTCCTGAAATAACCATTTCCATGTTCAGTGGCAGCCACAAAAGCCAATTAGGTACTCAAAATGAGCAGGAAAGACATTAGGATGAAGAGAGAAAACATTCTTTCCTATGAAATAAAATGCCAGCATCTTGAGAACTGTGTTTATTTCTGCTCTCCTAATTTCAAGACCTTTGAGATGGGTGTAGAAGAGGTATAGAATTGGACAACTAAACACTGATAATCAGGATATTGTAACTAGCTTAAGAGTAGGGCCTAAGAAAGCTTCTGGAGTTCTTGGAATAGAGCAGGCTGAGGAAATATATGGCTAAGATTTAGAAAATCATGAAAGGAATAAATAAGTGAACATTAACAGTCACTAAGGGCCAATTTGTGATACTTGAAGGACAATGGTTTCAGGGATATAAAGGGTGTCATTTTTAAAAAAAAGAAGTTAAGGAACATCCAAAACACAGTGAACAAAAAAGTGTGGATGTAGAAAAGGTTTATGAAAAAGACACATCCAAAAAAACAATTTAACATCTTCCAGGAGGAAAACTCCAAAACCCATTTTCAAGCAGATTTTATTGGGATTATGTGGCAAAATTTTTGTAGCAGTAGAGCTGCAAAGGTGGTGGTTGTGTAAAGAGATCAGGAGCTGCCCCATGTGTAAGAAAGATAGCCCCAGGTGGCTCCAAGACAGATATACCACTTGTCAAAGCTGAGCCAATCATCAGCGTTGGTGACGTCTCTATAACATAGCTGAGAAGGGGAAAATCATACTGGGCTAGAGCTGTATAAGAGATGAGTGAGAAAAATGTGAGAGGAGAAACCCTGCAGACACTAAGGTCAGTGAAGAAGGAGGGGAAAGAGGTGCTTGCAGCCCATGGAGAAGAGGCACCTAGTGAGGCAGGTTGTCCCACTGCAGCCTGTGGAAAGAACTACATTAAAGCAGATGCCCACCCTGCATGCCATGAAGGTCACCATGTTGTGGTGGATGTGCCCTGAAGGAAGCTGCATTCCATAGAGACCCTGTGCGGGAACATACTTTCCGGTAGAATCTGTAACCTGTGGTAGATTCTTAAGTAAGAGCTTCCCATGGGAAGTACTCCATTCTGTAACAGAGGAATAGCATGAAGAGAAAGGAGCAGCCGAAACAAACTATTGTGAATTAACCACAACCCCATTCCCAGCCCACTGCACCACTCAAGGGTAGTGAATAGGTGGAAGAGTCAGCACTGATGCTGATCCTTGGAAGAAAGGAGGTGGGGGGGAAGAAGGGGTATTATTTTTATTCTTATTTCCCATTATATTACTCTCTTTTTAATTGGCAAAAAATTAAATTGATCTTCCTCAACCAAATTCATTTTTGTCCTGTGTCTATAATTTGTGAGTGATCTCCCTGTCTTTATCTTGACCCATGAGCTCTTTCTCATTATTTTTCTCTGCCTTTGTTGCTGAGCAGTGAGAGTGAGAACAGCAGATGGATATCTGGAAGTCAGCCAAGGTTAACTCATGACAAGGACTATGCAAGGATATACTTTGTAAAGCCCCTATTGTAAGAATTCTGGATAGTGGAGAAATACAAAGGGGATGGAGCAAGCCATTATCTTGGCTCATGCTCTTTTCCTTAACAACTCTTGTCACTGTCTGAGACAGCATATTTAGGTAGATAGATTGACCCAGACTGTCTGACCTAGCAGGATATTTCACATGTTCTGATATTATTGTGGGGCAATGGAAGGGAACACTAGACTTACTCTTACTTTTTTTGCTATTTTAAGCACTAGACTTACTTACTTACTTTTTTTGTATTTTTATTGCTTATTTTAAAAATACTGGTTATGGAATGAAGCTGACTTTTGCATGTGTGGCATGATGTCAGAAAGACAGATGCTGACAAGGATTAGATGTTGACATAGATAGACAAAAAAGCCATACATAGTCATAACTTATTCTTCTGGGAGTGTTTTTAGTATGATAGACATAAAAGCATGCAAACCTCTGCAGTTTATTAACAATTCATGGCATTGGATGTCAGGAGGTACAATCAGTCATTATTTAAGTCATTATCTTACCTGAACAAAGTGGCAAAACCCTTTGTTCTGCTTGACTAGGAATTAAATGAGGTAAGACTCATAGGGAGAGGTAATATATTTTGTGATAACTGAGAAAAATAGTTAAATTTCAGTACACCAAAGGATTTCTATGGGTTTAAAAGAGATTTTAAGTGGATTGCATTGTCTCGTCTTTTCTTATGATCCCCTTATTCACCACATGAGCTGATGTCAAGAGATATGATCTCAGAAACCACATGTCCACTTCTCTATTTATAAAAAGGGCATATTTATTTCTAATGTCACAGTACTGATGATCAGAAATTGAAAATTGAAATTGATGATCAGAACAGAAGGAAAATTAACCCATTATTTTCAGTTTCTTCTTCCTTAATGGCAGAGAAGAATGCCAGAAAATTATTGCTATGAATAATTTATATATATTTTATTTTTTATATCTGGACAATAGTTCAGAATGTTCACAAACCATGACAATTTAATTATGATTTTACATCATAATTAAAGAATTTGGAAATTCCCTTCAGATTCTTGTTACAATGATATCACAAAGCAGTGAAGAAAGTATAATCCATCTACCATGAATTTTAAAGCAGTTTAAAGTCAAAGGCTTTCTTTCTAAACCAGAAGAAAATATCACAATTAAAAAAAAAAACCTCAGTAACAAATCAGTAGATCTCAAATCTGCCACCAGGGTTCTCTTGCCCAATTGGTTCAGATTCACCAGTTACCACAACCAACATTTCACTGACTCCACAATGCATTTGTAAATACAGATACATGAAAAAGAGAAAAAAAAATTTTCTACGCTGATTTTCTTTCATGGTATAATCATTCTACTCTAAACGAAAATAAAAATTGAGCCCTTGCTTATCCAGGTTTGGTTTATTATCAAAACCAGCAAAACACAAACAGACAAACAAAATGCATGCCGCAGTACTAAAATACAGCTGAAGTTTTGAAACGCTTGGCTGCTTGAACTTCTTGTAGAATTAAAACAATGTCTCTTGTACTTCAGCTTCAGGTTATAAACCACATTTTTATTCTTGTAGGTGGTCAGAATAATAATTTTTCTACCAAAAAAAGAGGAAAAAAAATTTGTGACAACTCCCCCCCAAAAAACCTCTCTATAACCCTACCCTCTTCCTCCTCCCTAAATGCCCCATTAGTCAGCAAATTAATACAAATTCTATGGATGTCACAAAAAAACCCACAAAACAATGAGTTCTCCTTTATAGGATAACACAGTACTTGCAGGTCAGGTTTAGTTGATTTACCACTGTTTATGTAAAGAAAAGGTACTGTAGGTCAGATTGATGTACCTGAGAAAGAAAAGTGGCAGCAGCCTTGATAAGGGTGGGTAGGAAACTGAGCATTAGAGTCCTGTAGTATGAGTTTGAGTTCTGTCCCTGTGTCAGGTATGGCAAAGGAAATTTGGCCTCATCAGATTGTTTCAGGTCTCTTAAGGCTACACTTGGGAAGAACCATGGGGCCAATAAATAGAAGCTTCTATGCTGGACAGTCTCATGGCTGTTTTCTGATGGAACATTGTATTGGTAATTACTCCCCCACTCAGTTTCAGGAGCAGAAATGAGCTCTCAAGCTCTCTGAGGTAGCTCTACCTGTGATTTCTTGAAATGATCATCCTAAAACCATCAAAAGCATGTTTGATCTCTAATTGTAAATTTTAGTGTAATATAAAAAAATGAGGGGCGGGCGGGGGGAAGAGTTTTAAAGAGAAAAAACTCAGGTTTGGTAAGAAAGGTTAAGAGAAGAGGTATCTTTTTTCCAACCCACAGAGCTCTTGCTGATCACTTTGCTTTTCTACACAACAACTTTCAATGGCTCCTGGAACTGTTATAGTCTCTGTAGATTAGCAATTTCACTGGATAATTTGGACAGAAATGGTCTCAAAAGGTCTCAAATCAGACTTGCAGCTCAAAACAGGGTGAATTACTATATCTGTCAAAGATTTATCCAGTCAGGTCTTGGCAATCTCCAAGGACAAAGACTGTGTGAACTGTTTAGGCAACCTACTCCATCACCTAACAGTCCTCATGTGGAAACAGCTTCTCTTTCCATCCAGTCAGAACCTCTTTTGTTTCAAAAAATATCCCTTGCCCCTCATCATCCTGCCATGTACCAATCCCCTGTCTTCTTATGGGGAGGTTGGCAAGAATTATATGATTCTTGCTAACCTCCCCACAGGTTCTAGAAAGGCAGCTGCCAGGTGACGCCTCCCAAAGTCACCCCTTTTCCAAGCCCAGCTCCCACAGCATCTCTTCAACAGGCAGGTGCTGCAGCCCCTTCTGCATTGGAAACCCTCTGCTGAACTTACTCCAAGTTATCAATGCCTTTCATGTCCTGGAGAATAGAAAACTGGACATGGGACTCTAGATGCAGTTCAACAAGTTCTGAGTCAAAGAGTATCATCATACTCATCATATTCTCCCACCCTAGTACCTGTACTCTCCTTTGTACAGCCTCTCTGCTCCTGAGGTTCACTGCTGGCTTGCCTTCAGTTTGTTCATCAGGATCCCCAGGTTCTTTTCACAAGAGTTGCTGCACAGTCTATCCCCGTACTGTAATATTGTGGGCGATTAGGCCACATTTGATGCAGGACTTTGAATTTGTCTTTGTTGATTTTAAAGTGGATCTCTTGGATAATCCCTATGGCTCTGAATATCTGCCCCTCAAGCATATTAATTGCACTCTGCAGTTGGTTTCCATCTCTAGTCCTGACGAGCGTTCACACTCTTATCTCCCTTAGATCATTGACAAAGATATTAAACAGGATAGGTTCCATATAGACTCGTACAGTACCCTGTCTCTGGGTAGATTAGACTTCAGTAATCAGTGACTTCTGAGCTCAACTACTTGCACACTTTTTCATCCATCTACTTTTCTATATACCTATACTGTAATCCTCCATCTTGAATGCAAGAATATAAGCATATTTTGTGAAAAGTCTTGCTGAAATCAAAATTGTCAAATATTCTCTACCTTTGTCAATCCTCAAATCCCATCAAGGTAATTAGGCTGGTCAGACATGATTTGCCTATTGTAAATTTGTGCTATGCCATTGCTCAGAGACTGGATAGGCATCAGTCTGTTGGTGGGAGGTGTTGAGTGACTGCCTTTCAATCTCTTGGTTTTCATTCTTCTTTCTTTCTTTCTTTCTTTCTTTCTTTCTTTCTTTCTTTCTTTCTTCCTTTCTTCCTTTCTTCCTTTCTTCCTT
>JANRGV010000051.1:68999236-69010336 GCA_024734035.1 Alethe castanea
CCTGACTTCTTTTATAATTAATAGAAAAAGGAGGGACTTCTTAAACTGAATTAGTCCAAATTATTTTACAGATCTGTTTTAAGATGAGATGAATCACACTTACATTTATGCCACACTTGTTTACTCATGTTGTGTGTTCTCCTAAGTATTTGCTATTTTTTGCATGCCAGAAGATTGATGTTGTTAACTATTTGCATGCAGCTCTTTGCAGGCAAGATAAAACACAAAACGGATTTCCTTATCCTTTTGCAATAACCTCACAGGGGCTTAAAAGCATGTTCAGCAGTCCTGGCATCATCTGGTCTCATTCTTTCTACTGCTGATACATCAGATAGGTATCTGATGGGTGTCTATGGCAGCATTGGTGATGTTAGAAACAAGTAATGGTTAATATGGGACTTTTTCTGGTAAATTGAAGTTCTTGCTTAAAAATAAGTTATTGCCACTAGAATTGTTTTGCTGAACTGCAAACAAGTTAAGCAGCTTCCTCTATGAATTCAACCAGCCTTACAGTTGTCACTGTCCTCATGAAGTTGACTGCTACCTGGGCCTTTTGCTTCCTGCAATTAGTCTCAACCTATCACCCAGTTTATTGGGGAAAAATTAGCATAGGTAGTGTATGATCAGGGAAGTAAAAAGATACAATATTTCTTGGTCCGGAGGGCTGGGATGTTAGAGTTCTTGAGCAGTCAATTGATGGGAAAGTAAATTAAATTTTAGAAACAGCAGAAGTCTTCAGCTGCTGTCTACTGTCACCTAGGACTACTAAGACTTAAACATAGACAGATCTCTCAACCACTGATCATTCCACTGAAGATCTGTCTTCTCATTTTCATTTTTAATGTAAGATCTTTTGTGGTTAGAGGCATATAAAAACATTGCAATTTATGATCAGCAAATTACCCTTTATTTTCATTCATGACATTTACTTGCTGGGATTAAGAAACACATTGATGTAACTATGGATTGCTGTAAATAAGCTCTTGGGAGATTCTTCAATGTCTCCAAATACAAGCTAAGATGCAGCTACTGAGTTTGTGTCTTCTTCCATTATTTGGACAGAGTCATGTGATACTTCGGTCAATTACTCTTTCAGACTGTGTGAGAATTTCCATGGAAGAATGGCAACTCCAATGTGGAAAAAAGATTTCTTCTGCAAGCAATTGTATTGATTTCTGGTGACAGTGGAATACCCAAATGGTCACTCAAAAGATTTTTTTAAAAATAAGAGTTAATATCAAGACATACTTTACTTGCTGAAACACTGTGTATAGTAATATTCAAGATAATGGCAAAAACCTGCTTTTATTTCTGGATGCTCTATTTGTCTAGCAATAGCAATTTGTTCCTTCTTTTCTGTAACAGCACTGCTAATGCTTCCTTTATCATGTCTACTATTTATTATATTTCTAGAGAGGAATTTATATTTGTTGATTATTGATTATAAAATCTGCTGGGGTTTTGTTTCACCAGAAGCTTACCTAGTCCATTTCCTGGAGTATGATTACTGATTGAAGTATCCCTATTTATTCTGTGCCTCAACAGCCCCTTGTAAATACAAACAAAAGCTCTTTTACGTGAAAAATATTTCTCTGTAGTGTTACTCTGAGTTCGCTCTGTTATTCTACTCCTTCCCTAGGCATTTGCGGCTGGCCACTGCTAGAGGTAGACTTTGGTGGAATTTGGTCCGTTCTTATTTGTGGACCCGATTCCTGAAATGTCACGTCTACAGAAAGATGTTCCATCAGGGTATAAGAAAGGAGCAAACACCAATTCTGTCACCTTTTCATCCTCCACATTATGACCAATAAGAGCCTCTGAGAGGAATCAATATCTAAAACAATGAGCAATCATTCACAGAATAGTTCTCAATGTTTCTGACCTAGTTTTCAAACATCCTTTTCCTTTCAAAAGAAACACAGAGCCTGCCAGATGGCAAAATAAAATAAAAAACACTGACAACAATAAATCCAGCACAAACTAATTACATTTGCATCAATTTTAAAATCAGGTCATCTACCAAAATTGCAAAGGCATGCTCAGCAGCTTGTATCAGTATTTACAAATTCTTGGCACTGCTACACAAAATCTAAAGCTGAAAAAAACTAAACACAGAAAGCAGCATAGAAACTAACACAAAAGTTAATGAAAACAACAGTATGGTGAGAAATTACAGTTAAAACTGAGGGCAGATTTCAGTCCCTTCTGCAAGTAGAAAGAGGTGAGACATAGCGTGGACTTCAAGAGAAGGCAGCATGAAGGACCAGGCATAAGCAAGTCAGCATTATTTATCTGAAGCTTCTGACTGTTGCAACAGGAGAGTTCTGATTGGAAGAGAGGGTCCCATGGAGGTAAGGCAGTGCTGTTCTGAGCTAAATTCCGTTTTAGTGCTAGGGTCTCAAGTTTGCCTTAAGACTCCTACTCAGTTCACCAGCACCAAGGGAAGGATCGAGTCCCAGGTACCTCACTAAGAGGGGCTTCAGGACTACTACAGACTCCCAGTTTCCCCCAACTAATTTTCTGGAGGGCTCTAAAGGGCTAACTGTGAAGGTGTGATCAATGTGGTACAAATGGTACAAAAAAATCCATTTTACATAAGAGGCATATACCAGGTAAACGAGGAAAACTGTAAACTGGTTTGTCAACCCACCCCCCCATTTTTCTTTCATTGGCTCCAGATCCAGACCATCCATGGCAGCAAGAAGGACATGGCATCTAAGGAATGGTATTTTTCCTCCTCTTTCTCTCCTTTTCTTTTTCTTACTCTCTTCTCTCTTGTTTTATCCTGGCAAGTGTGGCAGTCATATTCTACTCCTTACTTCATATCTGAAGTTTGTTATGAGAGTTGGGAGCTTGGTAAAGTTTATTATAAAAGTTTAGAGCTTGTTAGCCAGCACTTTTGAAACTAATAGAAAGCTACTTGCTGGAGTTAAGATAGTTTTACAGTAAAGCTAGGAGTTCCCGGTCACATGGTTTGATGTTTTTGTTCAGCCTGTCAGTTATTTATAATGAACATCACACGTACTTCTGGGTTGTGACAGAGTGATTGCTAACTTGTAGTTTAAAATAATCTGCACCTTTCAGAGTTAGATACTGACAGAATCATAAAAACTCAGAGCATACAACAGCTTCTGTTGAATGGGACTTTAAAGATCGTGTAATTCTAATGATCCTGCCACAGGCAGGGACACCTCCCACTAGACCAGGTTGCTCAGAGCTCCTTCTAACCTGGCCTTGAACACGTCCTGGGTTGGAAAATCCACAGCAACTCTGGGCACCTAGTTGCTCTGTCTCACCACTCTTACAACAATGAACTTTCTCTTAACATCTAGCCTAAACCTACCTCTCTCAGTTTAAACCATTACCTCTTGTCCTCACTACATGCACTTGAAAAAAGTCCCTATCCATCTTTCTTGTAGAACTTGGAAGGCTGCAATAAGTCTCCTCAGAGTCTTCTCCAGGCTGAATAAGCCCAGCTCTGTCTTCATAGGAGAGGTGTTCTGGCCCTCTGATCATTCTTGTGTCCCTCCTGTGGATTTGCTCCAACAGGTACATATTCTTCTTCTGTTGGGAACCCCAGACCTGTATGCAACACTCCAGGAGGGGCTCACAAAATGAAGCAGAGAGGCAGAAACATGTCCCTTGTCCTCATGGCCATCCTTCTCTTGATGCATTTCAGGGTGTAGTTGGCTTTCTGGGCTGAAAATGCACATTGTCAGATCATATTGATCTTCTTGTCAAATATCACCTCTTTCTCCTCAGGGCTATTCTCAATCCATACTCTGATCATCCTGTGTTTGTTCTTGGGATTGCTGTGACTCGTGTGCAGCACCTTGTACACTTGCCATATTGAACTTCATGAGGTTTGCACAGGCCTACCTCTCACACCTGTCGAGGTCCCTCTGGATCAAAAATGTGAGCTAGAAAAATCTCACATTAACAAGAAATCCTTAAAGGCATCTAAAAGCTGATCTTCAATCAGGATGTTTAAAAACATCAAGGTGACTGGAAGAAGTCAAATCATAGTGAACATCCTGAAAGCATCTTCTGCTGTTTGACACTAACAGCTGATGCAAGAAAAAAGGATAGAATAACAAGCCTGGACACAGGGAGCTGTGACTAACTCAGTAAATATAATATTGTCCATGTGACAGGCCACAATCCATGATAACTCTGTGAGACCTCTGGATTAAGCCTTGCTGTGTGTTCGGAGTCTGGTCCTACTTTGGTCTTGGTTGGAAATTTGTTTCAGCTCATTTGGGTGTAGCATCAGTTGCCTAAACCTCATGACTCTTACTGAACTATAGTACAACTTTGTTTTGTGAAGTTCCATTTAGCAGTGTTTTTAATATGGTGAAATATTAAGACAACTACCATATAAAAGCCACTTACTATGTGTAAAATAAATGCTCTGCAGCCCTAAAATTAAAAAGCAATTAATTTACAGAAATGCAAATTTGTGATGACAGCAAATGCTTTGAAGCTGTAGGCGTGATACTAGAGGTTCCAGAACTATAAACAAACCACTAATAGCCTTTGATTTGTTATAAAAGAAATGTAACCTTGGAAGCTGGGCTAAGCTCTTTTTTTCAGCAGTAACAGTGAACAAGTATCCAAAGGAAAAAAAATCCCAATATATATAGTAAATAAAGATACAATGAGGAATTGTGGAGCAATGGAGAAATATTGTTATAGACAGTGTTACAAAAGGCATGGAAATAACCCCATTATTAGAGAATCTAGTGACAAGAAGCACTTCCCCGTAATACCATATTCTCATGGGAAAGGGCTCATAAAGCTGACATCTTAGTGTAACACACCCTCACACCCCCTGAGGGCATCAGGTGTAGGAATCACACAGACAGTGGGTGAGCATAACAATAGCAGAAGGAAGGAGTAGATGCACAAAATGTAAGCACTGAAATTCTAATCAAATCATTCATCAGAGAGGTTTTTTGTCTGGCTTTGTCTGATTTTGGATTTGCAGTTTGGTTTATTTTTTACAATTTTATTGGCTTTTCTCTAATAATTAGATCTAGATTAAAGATAATTAAACAGTTGAGATTAAAATTAGATTGATCATTAAGTCTTGACTTTAAGTATGAGGTGTATTTCTTTTGTCCTCATAAACTCCATAACTCACAGCACAATAAATTGGTGGAGAATGCATGCAGGCAAATATAAATTGAAATACAGTAAGTCAAAACCAAAGCCACAATAGGATCAGATGGGAAATCTCAAAATTACTTAGGCTTTCTTGATTATATTATACTACAAACCTAAACTTTTGAAAATGTTCCTTCAGTAGTGGAGACTGATAACAGTAATTTTGATAAACACATTAAGGCATTTACAAAATGTGGAAAGGCTTTAGTGAGGAAAAAAACCAATCTAGAACATCTCTTATAGAAGAGAGAATTGAAAGAGGTCAGCTTCATCATTATTAATGGTTGAAGATAGTGAACAAATGTCTTAAAGAAGGGTGGGAGAATGTTTGGGATAATGGACTTTGCCGTCATAAGTAGCCATTACATGTGATGGAGCCCTGCTTTCATGGAGATTGTTGATTACTTGCCTGGGAAGTCGAGAATTAATTCCTTATTTTACATTGCTCGTACACATATCTTTTGCTTTACTTATTAAACTTTCTCTGAATGCATGTGTTTTCCAATGACAGATACATCCCATTCATCACCACAGGGAGATGAAAAATCTGTATTAAAATGCAGTGAAATCCACATGGCTCATGAGACAAGATTCAACTTCTACGAACATCATTTACACACATTAGCCATGAACAGTTCACCTTAAAGACCCCCAGTAAACAAAAAAGAAAAAAAACCTCTCAAATGTTAATTATGCCTATTTTCGTTACAACTGTCTTTTGTTATTATTCTCAATAGCACTATTTACTGTGAGAAAAACAAGAATTGTGTCAAACTTGAGAAAATTCATGCATCAGAAGGGCACAAATCCTTCATGAGAACTAAGCTCTTTTATCTCCTGGCACATTTTCTTCATGCTTTTCCTAAGAGTTAAAAATGTAGTATTATGTTCAGAAGGAAGTTTGAAAGAAATGTAGATGTTATTTAAGTAGAAAGAGTCAATAAACTCCTCCTCTCTTGATAAATACAAACCTCTTTTGTTTAGTGCACCTGGTCTTGTGAGCTATTTGCCATTGAGGAATCCAAATAATTTTTGTTAGGCATATATTTACAAAGTGAATTTGAATAGCATTAGCCTCAACTGACCTCACAAAAATAGAACATTGTATTTACTGTGATTGTATTTGCTAACTCACCCCTTTTCAATTGTGACTAAGGTTTGGAGGAACATTTATGTTTAAGTGTTTAAAGCCGAGAATGGAATCTAAAGTCCATCTCCAAGTTCTTTACTTCTATTGATCAGGTGTTTCGAAAAGTTTGCTCACTGAAGAATCACTGAGATTGTGAGTAAAACACATCCGTTTTATCTAAACCAGAAAATGCAGACTAGAGATAACTGACATACAGTAGCTCAGGTCGATCTAATTGCTTCTCTTAATTTCCTAACACAGGATGGCCTTATCCAAATCAACTGCTGAGAACAATCCTTGGCCCATGTTTTATTCCTGACACCACAGTGTTGTCAGAGAAAGTGTCCACAGGGAAAGAGTATAAAAATGAGTCTGTTAAATTTAAGGAGTGTGGAAGATTTATTTTATGCTGATGCTCAAGCCTAGTTGACCAACTCTTACTTTTCAACTTAGACAGGTTGGGAAGCTGGAGTTGATTCTAGAAATTGAATCAACTACTTTTGCTTTTATTTAACTGCTTTTCAGACACAGCTGTCTCACACCATTTGAGATGCCTGAGGATACAGCGGCCATCATCCCAGTGCCACACTGGAGTCTCCAACAGGCTCTATGCCAGATCTGCAACAACCATATCTGTTAGATGTCGCAACTACCTCCATGCTTCGGTAGATAAATAAAGACTCTGATCTCTGCTGACTGTGGTGGAAATTTAATTATCTAACTTACGTGCAGACTGTAGCATAGAGGTATTTACACACAGTCTAAACACAAACTCAGCTACTACTGTAGTTTTGATTTCTTTTCAGAAAAATCTTTAAAATACCTATATCTTATGAACCTTCTCCTCCTATCATATACTAAGCTTAATACTGTTGTAGTCTGTCACTCATTTAGAATGTACAGTGTTGGCAGAATTGATTGTTTATGTGCATTGTGATATAGACTTCAATGACCTGTTTATATGTCTCTTTTTCTATCTATTTGGAGTTTATACTGTGTTTTACTGATCAGGTATGACTGTAGATTGTTATTCTACTCATTGTTTAATCTGAAATCTCACAATTTATTCATCTCACATTTTGTGAACACTGCTGTGAACAGAGAATTATGGACTAATGCACCACAAAAACAGTGTTTACAGGCATCAAGTACTTTATATTCACAACAATGCTATAAGAAAATTAATACCATCCCATTGCTACAGAGGAAGAACTGAAGGACCAATATTTAAGGTCAAGCTCTCTGCAAGTTTTGAATAGCCAAATAAAATGACATGCTCTGGTGGTGTACGGAGAACACAACAATATGTATTAACTCTGTGTAGCACCTCATTCCTTCAAATCTTAAATTCCATTGATTTTTCAGTTACAGCTATAAGTGTTCAGCAATTATATAGTTTATACCAATGAGGCAACAAATGGATACAGGAAATGAGAAACACCATGATTAACAGGTCCTCAAATCACTTTTAAATAAGTTAGTATATATCGAAGAGTAAATAAAGCTTAAGCACAAAGAACTTGACCTGAGAGGTGGAATTTAGCTACTAAAATTTTCATCACACCTCAGGATATCCAGTGTACAAAATTTTGCAATTTTCTAAGAACCTAATGATAATAGGGAACTCAAAGGAGAGACTAACAGTCTCAGAATTTCCTAATGATAAACACTTTGTTTACTTATGGGAAAATTAGAGTTGTAATGTCTTGTTCAATTAGTTTTTTTGTTGCTGTTGTTGTTGTTTTGCTTTTCAAAATGGATTATTTTCTGAGGTGTGTGAACCTCAAATCTAAGTCCTTTCTCTGGGACCACAGTTCTTACTTTTTGAACAGTGTCCTAGTTATCCCAGCTATGATTTTGAATAGAATTTGGAGGTACCTCCTGAAATACAGTGGTAGAGACACTTCCCCCACAACAGAGAGTTTCTGAGAGTGCATGATTTCATCTCCATTGACATTTTACTTTTACATCACCTCATGTAGATTTCACAACTCCACCTTTCTATTAAAAATCCCCTATTTTCTATCTCAGATGCCACTCTTTCTATGGTGCAAGTATACAAAGAGAAGTTGAATACAAAATTAAATAACTGACATGATTATGATGCATCAGATGCCATTAAAGAAAGAGCAGAAATGCAATGATTATATAGAAATAAAAGTGCCAGTGAAAACTCATAAAACATATATTTTACTAGTTGGACATGTGATACAAAGTGAACTGTGAAGGAGGAGGGCAAGGCACATCCTTTCATATAGTTCCTGAAGAATCAGCAAATTGAGAATAGGCATAATTTATTCGTTGTCTTTAGAGGCTGAGAGATGAGGTGTTCCCTAATTACAGAAATATTGATTGATGATAAACTGATTAGAAATTGGATATTCCTTTCTACATAGTTTCAACAAGGCTGCTATACAGCCAGCCCCCATTTCTGCCACTGATAGATACTTACTAATTGATAGAGGTGACTGAGTGTGATTAAACACTGCGATTAAGTTCCAGAAGTGACACATACATTTGTCATTATTATGACACTGATTTGTCATATTTGAGAAATAAATTTGTCTTTCACTTGATTGATAAAGAATAATAAGGGACAATTTTCAAAATTCTGGGGGCTGATTTGCTTCCTTGTGGGATTAATATGAGCTCCCTTGTAACAAGGTGGTAAACAAAACCAGTATTTATTCATTCAAATAACAGGGAATTGCTTTAAAATTAATATTGTTAATGTTCATTATGGTTTATATCTCTTATAATTTATTTTAAATTGTGAATAAAAGAGGCTATTTAACTACAGATAGGTTTGACACTAAAGTAAGCAATGCCCATCAGTTAATTAGGGCTTTTGGAGTCATCAGGAGCTTTTATACATTGAAGCCCTATGACAATTTATGGAGAATAAAAACAGGAGGTTATAAAATATTGCCAAAAAAGTGTGATCACACTATTTATATTCCTAAAGCCTTAAAAGACAGTGTTATCACTTGCACTTCAGGTAGTCACTGAGATTTGTCTGCATCTATGAATTTTTAAACAGAAAATAAAATTTCTTTGTAATGAGAAAGTAAGCGTTGAAAAATCTTACTTTAGGCAAAGGAGCTTCACGTAGTGCCTTAACAGCATAATTTGTGTAATCCTTAGCCAGAACAGTTAATCAGAGTGTAGAGTCCTTCAAAAATTATTTTAATATCTCCTTAAATAGAGGTAGTTCTTTCTTACTCATCACATCACCGCATTCAGAAATCAATTTCTTAATGTTTATATCTCATCAGAGGATGAACGACCAAATTAATGAATCACATTGCCAGCTGCAAGCTGTAGCTGCATACATATGCATTTTTTCAAACTTCCTCTTTCCTCGGGTCCTAACTGAGCCTTTTTCTATGGCTTCTAAACTCTGATCTCCTAAACTGGGTGCTAGCATTAACAAATTATATCAATATAAGGACAGTATAGAGCAAATTAATACAGGTTGGATCCTTTTATTAATACAGTTAAATTTTAAATATAAATGTATTACATTAAAATTAAAACAACTGTGACATTATTCTGGTAATTATTATTTCTTTTTTTTTTCAGAATACATATAAATAATTACTTTCAGAATTTCTTTTCACTCTGTGCTGTAAGAAATTTCTTGGTGTACTGAACATATTAGGATTCAAATATGTTCACTGCATAAGACTCTTATGTAACTGCACACATACATGCCTAGATTTAATATCTTTGACAGATTGTCTAAATGAGTATAAATAATTATTTTTTGGTTCTTCAAATGTGTGTTGTAAGTAATATTAGTGAAACACCTACTCGACTTGATTCAGATTCTTATTTCAGAGGTACTAGTTGAAGAGTTTGCCCATTCAGAGAAAAGAAAGAAGGAAGGAGTTGCAGCATGAAATTTTTAGTCTGGCAAGGTGAATGTCATATACACTTAGGAAGAAATGTGTCGTTATCAAGGATTAATAATAGTTTATTTCAAATGTTTGAAAATTGTTCCATTGAGTTGCACTGAGAGTTTGCATATCTCTGTTTAGCTTTGTTAAAGTTTTGGGAACTGTAAAATGAAATACAGGTATATAGAACAAGACAGAGAACAAAAACACAATGAAAAGAAAAAAAAGGACAGATTTTTCTTCCTGCAACTCATGAGAGCATGACATTATTTGCAATAGAATGAACAGATCCTGTGGCTCAAGAAAGCAGAAACTTTTTGTTACAGCTGACCTAAATTTCACTACAGATACTCTGATGGAGAGAGAAAGGATATGTTATAGTCACATTGATATGTCAATTGGACAAAAGACACATAAGGTGCTGCAAGTGCTAAGCTGAATTTTGAACAACCTAAGAATAAAGGTTTCATAAAATATTTATTTTCTCAACTTTTCAACAAAAAAAAAGATAAGCAAATTATTAGTAAAATTTTTTGGGGGTTTTACATTTAGATAGATCAATTACTACAGGAATCCCATTGCATTGCAAGTTTATTTGTCTTGTAATTGTGTCATTTCTAATATATTTAAAATAATAATAGCTGGGAGCAGTGTCTCAAAAGTAAAACTGAAGACTGGTATGATAATATGCATAAGTTAATTAGTTTATTTTGATTTCTATTGAGTTTGAGACTGTTATGGAAGATATACTTCCACTTCTAAAGACTGATCCAAATGAAAAAACAGCTTATCATTTTTATTCAAAGATATCACAGGGTAGTCAGCAAACATTTTGGTTTATTTACCACTGACTTACCATCTTTTTTTTTTTTTTTTTTTCCGTTTATTTATTTTATTTTTTCCCCC
>JANRGV010000051.1:69014218-69026908 GCA_024734035.1 Alethe castanea
TATAATTTTTTTCTTTTTAATTAACAGAACTTATAAAAACTAATAATGAATATATATTCTATCTTTTCGTAAAGTCAATATCTAATTTAGACAGGAGTTAATATTTAGTTGTAGTGGGTTGACCCTGAATGGAGGTCAGCACTCACTAAAACTGCTTTACCACTCCCCTCTGTAAGTGAACAGGAGAGAGAAACTATAGTGAAGGATTCATGGGTTGAGGTAAGGACAAGGAGAGATCTCTTACTGATTGCCATCATCGTCAAAACCGACTCAGCTTTGGGATATTCCTCTAATTTATTACTAACAAAATCAAATTAGGATAATGAGAAGTAAAATAAGACTTAAAAATCACCTTCCTCCCACCACTCCCACCTTCCCAAGATCTACCTCCTCTCTGCAAGTGGTGCAGGGAGACAGGGAGTGGGGTTTATGGTCTGTTCATCACACATTTCTGCCTCTGCTTAGGGAGACAAGTCCTTCCCCTACCCCACTGTGGGGTCCCTCCCATGGGAGAGTTCTCCATGTACTTCTCCAATGTGAGTCCACCCCGTAGGCAGCAGATCTGTATGAACTGCTCCAATGTGGATCACTCTTCTCTGGGGTGCAGTCCTTCAGGCACAGCCTGCTCCAGTGTGGGTCTCCCACAGGGTCACAAGTCCTACTAATAAACCTGTGCCAGGGCTCCTCTCCCCACAGGATTGCACGGTCCTTGCCAGGAACCTGCTTCAGCACAGGTTTCCTATGATTCACAGCCTCCTCTCAGGCATATTCCTGCTCCATGAACCTCCTCCACTGGCGGAAGGAGGATCTCTTCATCCCCATGGAACTTCATGGGTGGCAGGTGCACAATTGCTTTACTTCATGGGCTGCAGGGGTATCTCAGCTCTGGCACTTGGATCACCTCCTGCCCTTCCTTCCCCACTGGTCCTGGTGTCTGTAGCTTGGTTCCTCTCACATATTCTCGTGCTGCTGTTCTCTGGCCACAATTACATATGTCAAATAGCATTTTTTTTTCTTCTTAAATGTATTATACAGAAGTGTTGCTGTCATTCCTCATTGGCTCAGCCTCAGCCAGCAGCAGGTCAGTCCTAGAGCCAAATAGAGCAGACATGGGGGAACAAGCTTCTAGCAGCTTCCCACAGAAACCACCCTGTAGCCCAGCTCTGCCATTACCAAAACCACACAAACCTCTTATGTCAGTATAGCTTGAATATTAATAGCATAGCTGATTTAAAAATTCAGATTTGTGTAGGTTGAATAACAGTTGCTTAGGGTGCAATAATGCATAGCCTGAAATATCCTCAAAGCTTTGCAAGGCACAGACAAAATGTGAAGAAGATGATAAAAGATCATTATTAATTTTAGCATTTTTCTTTAATCCCTCATAGATATACTTTAATCACCGGAAAGATCTCTGCTTTGGAAATAAAAAGATAGAACACAATTCATAAGATAGCTCTTAAAATTTTAGAAATCATTCTGTGGAAGTTTCTGTTTCTCTGCTAATAAAGGGAAGCCAGAGAACAACATTTCCTAGACCTTTATCAGAGGCAATTCTGTCTGAAAAGGTAAGATTACACTAGATTATGTATTCTGATTGATTAGCAGTAGATAAAAAGTCCAAACCTAGTATACAGGATGGCCTGTATGTCACAAAGAGGGGGGTATGCATGTGTGTTTGTTTGTTTGTTTGTTTGTTGTCATCTTTGTTTAAACAGGGAGGTCTGTGATTTTATTTGGTGGGTCTGAGTGCCTGGAACCAACAAATATGTTAACATATTCTGATTTGCAATAGAAGTGAATCTGTAGAGAAAAATGGTTGTTGCCTGTGGTCAATTCTGTGCAGTTTAGAGGGTACCCTTATGATGAGTTCTAATCTGGTCACATGGACTGGACCACATTTATTCTGAACAAAGGCTCTAATGCAGACACTTGCAGAGGATACCAGATGACAGCTCCATGTCTGCTACCAACCTCCTGGCTGACCTTATCTGAATAATTTTATATCCTTATGCTTCCTTTTTTCTCTCTAAAAGAAGGTTAAGAGCACAAGTACGTTGAGTATTAGCAGCATTACTAGATCTCTGATAGAGTGGAATTTAGAGTGGAATGGTAGCATTATCTCTGTGTAGGAGAAAAAAACGCCAGCTAGCAACAGGTATTTCCTCATCTCCACTTTAATTTTCCTGTGGTCATACAGGTGGAAGTATATTAGCAATAAATCTGGCAAGTCTAGAAGTTGTGGGAAACTGTTCCATGTGGTAGAAGAGTGTCTTAATGATTGTCTCTATCCTTATTATTAATCCTTTTGAGAATAAGTCAAAGGTTTTCATTAACGAAAATTTAAGACAAATATTGAATATATTGGCAGATGAAGGAGTATGGACTTAATCAGGGGAGGATCCTGCTTAGATCTCTCAATCAGGGAATTGAATCATCTTTGCTTTGGAAAGAAGGCTCTGTTGTCTATTATATTCTCTATTATAACCTTATTCAAAATAATGGGAAACCTGATGGCTCTGCTCCTTGGTAATAAGGGTTATAGATTCATGGGCTGTGTAAATTCAGTCTTTTTTTTTTCTCAAATATGTTGGCGTCTATGCAGTGCTGCCATAGAGCTCAGGCATCATAACAGGGGGAACAATGAGCAGTTCAATGCCAGTGAGTAACTTTTCCTGCTGATACCAGTTTTTGGTGAAATACAGCCAGGCAGGAATGATCCCATTACAACAGCAAGAAGCATGTAAAGGCCATGCACCTTCTATGACTCACAGTTTAAATTAGATAATAGCCAAGTCAACTACAGCAGCCTCCTGTTTAGAAAAGATATCAGCTCTAATTCTGCTATAGTTTTTGCCTTTTTTGGAGCTGTGCCTCTGCATTCATATGTGATGCCTGCTGCTTTGTTCCTCCTGAATATTGCTGCAGAGTAGTATGGATAACCTGCATACAGTTGTTCTATTTAACTTCAAAATCATGGTAACGGCCATGGTTTTGTATCACAGAATCAAACCCACTGATTTTCAGGTTTTTTGGCATTCCATATGTTTATGGGAAATATGCAAACCTGGCATCTTCCTTTTCCTTATGCTTGCAGAAGAAAGCTTGACAAAATAATCGCTTGAGATAAGCTTCAGGAAACTTTTTGCTGAGAAAATGGGCTGTGTTCTTTGGAAAGATAAGCTTTCACCAGAAACCCCTTCCTGAATCTGCAAACTATTTTTGTTTCCAGATTTCGTGTACATCTAGAGAAACTGAATAAATTTTATTGATTTGATAGCCTTTTTGCATTGAGTGACAAGAGTATTCTAGCAGAATAATTTTTTGTACAGTCAAAGAATGTCAAGTAGTTGACCTTTTTTGAGTCTACACCAGTTTTCAAAATACACACAAAACCCCCAAGTGTTTTAGCCAGGGGTTGCAGAGAATGTGCCTGGTAAGCCTGCTTTGCACATATTAATTTTGAATATTTGAGAAATCCTATTAAAAGCCTTAAAAACACTGAGTTCAAAGCTTTTTAACTGTTCACTTGCCTCCAGGGTAAAGTATCTATACCAATTCACAGGGAAAAAGAAAAAAAAAAAGAAGAAAAAAAAAAGAAGACGCTATAATTAAAGAACAAGAACACAGAAACATTTCATATTTTTTGCATAGGGCAATTAGCTATGTTCCTAGATCTGAAGCATATTAGTGTATGTTTCTGATAATGCAGACATTCTGCAAGATGTATCATGATTAACTTGAAATATGGGCTAATTATAGTTGAAAAGAAAATTATTTTGTAATTATCTTTGTAATCATATTACAAAATGACTGCATATAGCCTAATTAACCAAAATAATAATAGACATTTTTTTTAAATATTGTGTCTGAACTTCTGTGTCTACATTTGAAAGCAGATAATGTAGCATATGTACATATATATATATATATGCTTGTTAATAAATAAACAGTGTGGAAAAACCATAAAACATGAATTGAAACTGTCAGCTGCTTACGTAACAACCTTTTATGAGAGCAAAAGCTTTCAATAAACAGGAAATTCAGATCACTGGGCTCCTTTTTCTATATCTGGTATAGATTATCCTTTAGTGAAATTATCTTCTGTACATACTCAACCCCACAAATGCAAGTTTTTGCTTCAACAGGATCAGAAATACTTACACAGGATTTTTAAACGCTTTTTGTAATTCAATTGCAAATGAGATAGGGAAAATTTGTCCTGCATTTGGTCTCATGACAAAGGTGTAAGATATCAAAGTGTTTAATTTTTGATATCATCATTAAAGGTAAAAATGCCTTTAGAAATAATTAACGTATAATTCAATGCTCCCTGATCAGCCCAAGAGGTATTACTATACCTAATTTCTTTCTTTAGTTACAAACAACAGAGAAAACAAGGTTAAGATCATCAAACAATTGTGGGCAGCCAACTTGACATGATTTTGATGTGCTAATGGAATTGTATATAGTAATTTCCAAACATTTCAGTTTATCAATATTTTTCAGTCCCAGCCTCCAAACTGACCATGCAGCACATGTTAAGGGCCTGATATCCATTTGAGTATTTGAATGTCTTTTGCCACCGAAGCAAATCTTCCACTTTCCTATTCTTTCTGTTCATTTGGCAATTTTGCAGCAGTCTCAGGAATCATCAACTGGATCCCTCTCGTCTACCCTGACTCAGAAGATATGTCGTAAGAGGGTTGCTGCTGTGCTACAGCTGCAAAAGTTTTCATTTCCTGGGATAAGACCACACTAAGTGTGGAGTAATACTCCTGAACCACGCAAAGAATACATGTTGTGTCAATAACACCAAATATCTGCCAAGCACAATTATGTTTCACATGGTATGCACTGCCTTTACTGGCAGCAGCAATGAGCCCTCCAGTAAGATAAGCAATGAAATCTAGAGAGATCATCAAACAACAGTGTTTATATTAAGGTGAGAGGAACAGGTTTTCTGCGTTGCATACATTATGGGTCTTGGAATTTTCTTATTTCCAAGCAAGCTGCTAATTCACTTGTCAAACATGAAATTGCAAGCACTTTTTATTTTCTCCTTGTAGTCGCCTACCATATTTGCTATTGAAAGTATATCTTCTTCAGTAAGTGAGACAGAAATCATACTTAGAAATAATTTCGTCCCTATGACACTTAATTTCTTTTTAGAGCACTATTTTGCTCTGTGAAGAAATTAACCTCTGGAGAGCGGGAAGGTGGGGGAAATTAATGATAATTTTTTTAAAAAGTAAAATTTTATCTTAGGTTTAGTCGTGAAAATTTGACATCTACTCCAGTCTGTCTAAAGATGTACGTGTCTCATAAAGGCAAATGATTCCCTCTGATTTCCTCTTGAAATAACTATAGAGACAACCTACACATCTTGCTTAGACTAGAAAGCATTATATGGATTAATTTTTAAGAAAAATGTCCAGCTCATGTAACATGTAATCCTATTAACTAATTTTAAAAATGGTTAGAAATACATCAAGTAAAGAATTAATTATTCATCATAAACCCTGATTCCAATGTCTCCAATTACAGAATATTTGATTTTGTAACAGTCATTTATTCTTAATTATGAAAAAAAGATACTGCAAAAGATTGCTGTATAGTATACTAATGTGAACATTTGGATGCCTAAATACATATGTCAGTTTCTTTTTAACTCTGACTTTTAAGATATGTGCCAAAGATATTTGCTTGCTTTGGAAAGAATTTTATCTTTTCCCCCTCTAGTCTATTAACATATAATATTTAGTCCAACAAACAGTTAATATCTTACCAAAGATGGCAGGATTTTTATGTTCTTGCAAGCAATTTTGTGACTTATAAAGTCATTAAATAATCTTGATTTGTAGAACCAAAAATGCTATTGTCAATACATAATAGCTGCTTTATTAGAAATATCAAAAAATAGACAACCAGCTTGATCAAGTCTTTTTCACCTCTACAGTCTCCTTCCCAGCTCCTGAAACATGCTTTAAAAAACGTTGAAGTGTTCAGATCTATTTTTTGAGATAGGTTGCCCCACATTTCAAAAAACAGAGAAATCATGTTAACATGGACTACATCTCCAGCTGTGCTAAAAAGCACTTTGAAGACAGATCACTAAGCGGACAAGCCAATATGAAAGAGGCACCCCGCCAAAGGTGCTTTAGTCACTTAAAAAAAAAAAAAATACAAGGTGATCCATCTTCAGTATCCTCACTTAGTAGTCAAGACTGATGCTCAATAAGAGCAGCCATCAACATACACCAGGCCAGGAGCTGACATTAATGTATATATTGCCAAGTTAATCATAGATTCAGACTAGTCAATAATAAATGTAGTTCTGCACATCTCTTCCTTTTGACTTCAAATGGAGGCCACATTTTATTAATATATACAAATATTAATTTGCATATACTATAATAGTTGTATAAAATGCCCAGCCCTTTATCTTAGACTGAATGCATGTAGGAAATGGCTGTGGGAAAATTTTCATGGAAAAATACGCATTAAATATTTAATTAGTCTTAAGACTAATACAGTCGCATGCATGCTCCCTCTAAACACCTTCATATGGGATGCCCAAGAATTTTCTTGAGAAAAGCATTTCCCATAAATCACAGCAAGTTGTTTACATATTTTCTAAATATTGCATGTTTTTTACTTGAGATTTGTTTTCTATTTTCAAAAGCAGAAACAATAGTACAATTCAGAGCCATGTTGAATTGGTAATGGGATGCATGCCAAGTAATTTAGCCGCACTAATCCATAGGGACTGAAAGTTAAAAATAAAAAAAGAAAAAAAGAACAATTATTCATTTCTTGTTTTTGTGGAAACAAACAAAAAACCCCACAATTCTATAAGAAATAAATCATAGCAAATCTAGGAAGAAATTAGTATGCTCAGTCAGGAATTCCCTTCTGGCATTTAGCTAGCATGGCTGACTATAAAGAAACTCAAGCTTTTCCAGCTTACCAGTGCCCTTCAGTCAAATTCAATGTATTAATTGGTTATCTGAAAATGTTTGTTATTTTTGCTTCTTAGATATTCTGCCTACTGACCACTTTCCATAGAGGAATGTTTCTTAAAATCCACTGTGAATTTTTTTTCCATTTAAAGAAATGTACCTTGCCTAAAAACATCTTTTATTTTGTGCCATAGGATACAGCAGGTAACCTAATTCAATATAATACTGATCTTATCTAAAAAAATATTTCCGCCTTTCCAATCAGGAACTTGTGCTGGCATCTAAAATAAATTGTGTTCATATTTTTAGAAAAAAACCTGTTCTATTGGCTAAACTTTGGAAGTTATGTTAGGACCTGTTCACTCTTTGAAGAAAGATACAACTAAATTGAAGACGATAACAATAAAAAGTTTTGAATGCTTACTTGAACTTTGTTTCTACAGCCACATCTACATGAGTGCACTAAATGCCTGGCACTGAAACCAGCTGGCAGGGTGCAGCTTGTGCCTGGGCTGGCAATTTGCTCTGCCATGCTTGCATTCTCTCTGCACGCTACATGGCACAGGCCCCAACACGGCACGGACCCTAGTCATTTTACTCACGCACCAGTATGACTAGGCAGCATGTTATGCAACACATTCCTCCTTCTCTGTCTCACATGGCACACAGAGCCATAAACACCTAGGGAGTTTAAAGGGGCCCAGTAACTACATTGTCAGGTGAGAAATTACTCTTGGAATTGTCCCTCCACCCTGTTTGTGTTGTGCAGGGACATCAGACAGCAGATTATGGGTGTTCTCTTTCTTCTTCATCTCCCTCCCATAGTCTCACAGTCCATATTTGCTGGCAACAGAGACTGAAAACAGGCTTTTTGCCAACCAGAGCTCTCCCAGGGACTGACTTCATTATCCAATCTGATGGCAGTGAAATCATGGAAAAATGGTCTTGTGACAAAGAACCTTCTGGCCTGCAGTAGGAAAAGAATTTTCAGCAGGTTGAGGTGGCAATGAATCACATTCTGTGAGGGAGGAGGAAGTCCTTCCCCTTGTTGAAGTCACATCTAGTGTGCTGAGTCCAGGTCCAGGCTTTCCAACATGAGAGAGACATGGACATCCCAGAGCTGGCTGACTAAGGACTTAAAGCAATATTCAAGACAGGAGAGCTGGAAGTGTTCAGCCTGGAGAGGAGATTCAGTTTGCAAAAACACTTGATGAGGGGCAGCAAAGAAGTTGAAGCCAGACTCTTCTGACAGGTGACAGGACAAGATTGACAAACTGAAATAGATGGAATTGCATTTCAACATAAGAACACTTTTACCACAAGAGTGGTCAAAAACTGAATGAGGTGCCTTGAGATGCTGTGGTCTCTGTCCCTTGAAACCCAACAGGGCCTCAAGCCACCTGCAGTATTTTACCCTGCTCTGATAAGAGGGTATTAGACTCCATGATTTGCAGAAGGCCTTTTTCACCTACAATAATTCTATGATTCTGTGATTCTGCAGTTTCAAGCACTCCATGGTGTCTCATACTGCAGACAGATCTTCCAGAAGATTTTTCTGAGGGTCGGCAAGTCTGTGGTGGTTCCAAAGGGGAAATCTGAAATCTCCAAACCCAGATGTTAAGCAAAGAAGGGCTAGACAGCAGAGCTAAACATAAAAGCAAATATGCTGATCTGTTCCAGCATGTTAAAAGTAAACTCTAACACATAATTTTTACTTAAAAAAATAAAAATGTCTTTTTCTGCAGTCATTTTTGACTGCTTTTTTCTCTGCCTATCATTTTGCCATTGATAAACTGGTAAACTTAGCCAGAGCAAAATCTGCATCTTCAGTACACTTGGCCCATACCCCTGCAGGCTAAAGTGAGGGTGGTCAACAAATAAGAGCACAGCAAATACAAATGCACAAATGCAGTAATTTGTACAGCAGTTTGTGCAGAGGGGCATATGGAAGGGATCCAGCAGCAAATGAGGACAGCACAGGACTGCTCAACATGCTGTGATGTGCCACAGGACACAAAACACAAGCCTCAACAACAGCTACCATCTCAACACATCGGAGACTTCCTCTCAAAGCCTGAGCTGGAGGGCACCCAGAGGTCTCCCACTGAAACAAGTGGAAATGGTGCATACACCTGCATCTGTGCTCTGGCTGAAAAGCTGGATTGCCTTGCAAAAAACCCCAAAACTCAAAACAACAACAACAGCAACAAGAAAAGATATATTAAAAAAAAAAAAAGAAAAAAGAAAAAAAAAACAAACAAAAAAAACCCACAAAAAAACACAAACAAAAATATACCCCACCTTCTGGAGGAGATGACCAGACTGCAGCATCAGAAGGAATGAAAATGGATTGACAGAATCATTACAGACCCCCTGCAGAGAAATAAACCCAGGTTCCAAGTTGAACAGGAGAAACACTCATTAGATGTCCTAGAACACCAATCCATCTTCATAGAACTGCAGATTGGACACAAGACTTATGGGAGACATACATTCATCTGGAGTGGAGAAGCTGGAGACCAGGAAGGGTATTTCATCAAGTCTGGAATTATTCTAGAGGCTGATGTTTGAACAACTGAAGCCTACTTCTGTGTTTGCTGTGAGTCTATTGGTTTAAGAACCCTAGGCTCATTGTTTTGCTCTCTGCCAGACACAAAAAGTGTTTAGCTTATTCATTTTTATCATACTTCATCCTAGATATTGAAAATATAGGTGCAAATTAAGTTTTGAAAAGAAACAGAATGCAGACTACCATGGTTCCTAAAGTGGATCATGTAATCTGTAGATTACAAACGTGTTTTGTCAAAGACAGAAATTAATCTGATTCATGACTGGAAGCAGGACTTAGTCAAACAAGAAAGGAGAAAAGAGATGAAAACTAATGGTTTGGACTTCATACTATCTCCTACTCTTTGTTTCAAAGTCTATATTGCTAATTTTTCTACTTCTGGATCTTATGATTGCTATCTTATCTTCTCATCTGTTCATTTTAATAAAGATATTGTATCACTGTTTTCAGATTCTTTAGAAATAGTTAGAATTTGTTAACATTTTTTAAAATTCTGCTTCCAGTTAAGGTATCTATAATAGTAAGATATAGCACATTAACTGGATTCATTGGTGGTAGAGATTATGAGTAGTATCTTTATTTACAATTGTCAATAAACATAACTCAAAGTATCCTAAATTCAGATGTAGATGTTATTAGTCACTGATATTTACTGCCTGCTGCTGAACAGTTGCACAAAGTTGCTATAAGAATGGGATTAATACCTAAATTCTTCAGACAACTACTGTTGAATGTCTTAAATGTTAAAAAGGCACAATTTTATCTTGTAGAAAATTCAGTGTAATGCTTTTTAGCAAGCACACAGTCATTTTGCAAAACTGCAGAATATGAAACAGTTTTTTCTGTGTAAAAAGAATGCATCTCTTGAGAAAAGGAGCTAAATTTATAGCTTTCGAAACCATTTATGAGAAATGTGAATGTCCCTTTGGAATTATTATGCAAGAAAAAAAAGAAAAAAAATAAAAGCACAGGTTAATTATAACAAATTTTTTTTCTTGAAATTTTCTTGAAATTGAGTTTTCCAGGTTGTGACTTTTAGTAAAGTATGGGTTAAATTATTGTTATTCCATATTTCTGATCTCGATAAAGGTCTATTTTTTAATGTTTTTTACTTACATTAAAATAGATATGTTAAATACCTCTCCTCAAATAAGAATAATACAATTCTAGACGTGATTGTTTCTATTAATACTAGATAAAGTATAGGCAGCTAGCATAAAGACTGTCACAAGAGAGTCTTATTGTAAAGGTAAATATTGAAAAAATATTTTTTTATGTCAGAATTCAGTCTCATTTCAAATTTTTGCTTTGAACTGATGCTTAAAGAGGCTAACTAGAAACAGAGGCTAGACAATGTTAAAGGATAAAGTAATAAAGAAGCATTTATAAAAAAAGCCTTCAAAGGCCTTGGGCAGTACAAGAGCTTGGCCATGGCAACACCCAAGATGGACTCTGAGTCACGAGTTTTCACACTTTTATAAATTTTGGTCAATTTACATATTGGGGTTAACTGAGCAATTACAGCTTCAGGTTATGAAGTCTCATCCTTCCAGATTGCTCTCCTCAATTCACTGTTTAAACTTTTTGAGCTTGAAGCTCCAATGGTGTCCTTGTTTCTCAGGCTGGAAAAGGATTGTTTTGTCTAACTATCCTGTGAAGAGAACTTACTAACACTTTATATGAAGTTCAGAGTCACACACCACTGCCGTACAGAATCTGAAAAATATGAAAGCTAAAACTTAGGGCATCAGAACCATTGTTGAAATGCAATTTGATGTCTTATTTTTACTTGTTTACATTTTTTTAGAAAAGAAGGAACTGTTCAGGCATTTTCCATTTGTTTTGCAAGCCTCAGGAGTTTGGCAGTGTGTGAAACAGGAAGATAAGTGACAGCACTTGAGATGCAAGAACCTAATGTACCACAGAACTGAAAGCAGGCAGTATTGATAAAGACAGGGGAAAACAAATAGATACAGTGAAGAAAAAGGGAACGAAAAAAATTAATTTATGCTGTAATTAGTGTATTACTTCTACTTCATTTAAAATAACTGGTTCTTTTAGGAGCAAATGAAAATTTAGGGACGGAACTTAAAGCATTTGTGTTTTAAGGAGTAGGCATGTATAAAAGTTGAGTTAATAATAAAAGATTTTCCAGACCCTAAAATTTCTAAATGAGTCTTCTAAGAAATTTGTGTGAGCTTGCATCAATGATTTATCTCCTAGTGGACAGGTTTTGGTACCCCTTAAAGCAGTATGCATCTTTTGGCTTTGTTTTAACTGCTGAGGATTTAAACTGTGATAATCTGAATAGTAAAAAGCATACTTTTGAAAATTCATCAAGTGAAAAGATAAAAAGAGGGAAATAGCTCCAGTAACATTAAGTGATACTGTTGTGATATTTCCTGACACCTTATAACTGTGACGTGTTAAAAGTGGTCCTTTGCAAACAGTGAGTAAGCTGACCCATGCTGCTCTTACATATCTACCGCATTGGCTGTGTCATACAGGCACAAAACTGGCCTATGGATTTCTTTCTAAATGATTGTGCGCCTAGTAATCGACATATCTACAAACACTCTCAACCTTATTGTTGTCTAAGGTACCAAGAACAGTTAGAATTTCTTTCACTCAGGCTATTTTGTATCTCAGTGCCAGCCCCATTAATATTATCAGGTATATCACTAGAAGCCCTATAGAATTTTCCAGTCTTTCAAAGGCTGCAGGATTTCCATCTGTCCAATGGACTTCTCTATTCTTGGATAAATAAAGGAGTCCAGTCTATTTGCTTTAACAAAGGCCAGGAATCATTTGCTGTGCAATTGTTAGACTCAACTGAAGTGTAACTAAAGCTTCTCCTCAATGATCTCTCACCACATGTTCTCTACGTATCATTCCCTGTATTATTTACTATTTTGTAGCTTTAACTGAGGTACTTCTTACATCCAGATGGTTTCTTATCCTGGTATTAACTACCTTTGTAAGAGACTAAACTTGGGCTTTTGTTTCTAAGGTGTATTAAATAGTTTTCTTTTGCTGGATGCTTTGGCATACACATACTTCAGGCTGATATTTCAAAACACCTGTCATCATATCTTGAAATCTCTCAAAGAGGTGGAATTTCATATATGGTAGTAACAACATATAAACCTGATATTTTCT
>JANRGV010000051.1:69026958-69097705 GCA_024734035.1 Alethe castanea
TTTGAATAAAATTTCCTATATTTTAAGTAGTGAGAATAGGAAATATGTAACTGGATGTAGTTTAGTTTGTATTCATTTGCTTTATTTCCTTATCTTTCTAGAAAAAACACAGCCAAATTGTACCAGAGTTTGTTATTTATCTGCAAGTGTTTCCCCACAAAGTAATTACTGTTTGAAACCTATTGCACACTCAGAATAAATAAAAGGATCCACAGAAGAATAGGTCCATTAACTAAATATCTATGAGAAAACATCACATTTTCACATGCATAAAATTATCCCAAAATAATTATTGATCACAGTTCCTCAATAGTCTGATTTGAAGATATTTCCCCCTAATAATCTCACTTCAGCCATGGAATTAATGAACAAGAGAATGTTAAATAAAGAAATTTTTAAAATGTGCTATAAAACACCCTTTACAAAAAGGTTATAAAAAGTTGGTCATAAAACATATAAATAATTTGTCGACTGTTTGGTGCAATTAGAAAAGGGATAGAATATTTAGGATAGGGATTAAATGTAGTTTTTCAATGATCACATCTTTTAAAAATGGGAAAAAAATCAAGCCCACTGTTGCAGTGGATTTGGCTCTGACAGAATTTATTTTCTTCATGGCAGACAATATGGCTCTTTTAGATTTATGACCAAATCAGTGTTGGTAGCTTATCAAAGTTTTAGATACTTTTGAACAGTGCTTGCACAGGATTAAGGTCTCACTCTGCCCCCAAATATTGGGCTGGGGTTGGGCAAGAAGCTGGGCAGGAACACAGCTGGGCCAGCTGACCCCAGCTAAACAAATATATATGTCACAGCCCATAATATCATGCCCAGCAATAAATTGGAGGGTGTAACTGGGCAACTCTATGGGATCTTACCTGATAGCTGAGGCCAGCCATCACAATTAAAATTTAGACAAAATATAATTTTCACCTCTACTCATATATATACACCTTTAATGAAAAGGTGTGAGACTCATTTATGCTGACAGAAGGTTCTGTCTACATCCATCATGTGCAATACTCATGTTTGACCTGAACTGAGTTGCTCTTTTCTCTGAAGAGTTCACAATTTTATAGGTTGTGCTGTCTTCTCTATTATTTTGTAGAATTTTCATTTTCTTAGATGTGTCATATTGAAATATGCTCCCTTTCCTGCATTGCCTTTTATATAACTGTGTTGCCTAGGGGCTCTTGTCACAGTCTAAGTCTCCCTTGAGCAGTTCAAACAGTGAACAAAAAGGTGAACTTATCCCACAGACATTTCACAAGATAAATATAAAAGAAGAAACTGAAGACTGATATAAGAAGCCGCATTCAGAATATAAAGAAGCAGTGAGATGGTATTAGTTATGATGTTATGCATTTGCTTTGGTGAATAAGTTCAGTTTTTTAACACTTAGCAGTATAAATGTTAAGAACAAATCCACAAAAGCATGATAGTGCTTTTCAGGCATTTGTGGAAATGGGAAGAACAAGAAGGATAAAAGAGGTAAAAGATGTTCAGTTATTTAGCACTAGTCATAAGGGCCCTATTGTAGCATACTTATTTATAAGTGCAGACAATTTGAATCAATGACTGTGACTGGCTCACTGATTTGGACTCTTTTGCAAGAAGTAATTTTATAGAAAGGGGCTAGTATGAAAGGGCCAATGTCCACATGCTGCCTATGCCCCATCCTCATCAAAAAACTTTAAAACTAAAATTCCTTTTGTAATAGTGAAGTTTAAAAAAATATGATCAATTTTTATCTCAAAAAATGGCTAAAATATTTATAGGAAATATTAAATTTATTAAAGTAGGCCTAAAACTATCAGGCAGGTCAGGTACTATACAAACAACATAATCCCAGTGGTGTGGATGTACATAAGAAGGATGCAGTTTATTTGATTTTTTTCTTTAACTCCATGATAGTTTTATTCTTTTATATGTATGGACTTTAAAAATGGTTTGCTTTTCTGATACAAATAATTTTTTTTCATGCTTGTGATCTAAACAGGAGAAATCTCCAATTGCAAATGTCAAAAGGCAAATGCAAATGAAATATCTAAGCTGGGAAATATGGAATATGTTATTAATTAAACAAGTACCACTGTCATGCTCTTCACAATTGCCAGATAATTTCACAATGGAAATAATATATAAAGTCAGGTTTATAAATGAAAGGGGACCTTTATTATCTAACACTTCTACCAGGATATGTCACATCAAAAGCATCACCATCACACTCTCTAAATGCGTTGTGAAAGGACAAAAAATAAGAGACAACAAATTTGAGCTTCTGTCTTATCTGTGGATTTGACTCTTACATTAATATTTTTAACAAAGTATGACTTTGTAAAAGATCAATTAAAAAGTCAAATATCACTCGAAATTACATCTTTCTACTTTTGAAGATGGTAAGGCTTTGTGTTTCTACTAATAAACTGTAAAGGATTATAAAGCTACCTAGAAAAAATTACATAGATGTTCTTTAAGTCAGAATCACACCAGTGGACTAAAAAATTCTAATATTTGAAAGAAATAAAAATAATGAAAGGAGGTGGAGTCCATATTATGAACAGAAAATTCAAAGGAAGAGAATGAAATGCAAATAACTGGCTATCTGCTATTTATATTAAAAAAAAAAACCAAAAACATCAATGTGTGAATTGACTATTTCCTCTTACATCAAAACTGTACTCCTCTTATTATATGATCTAATCTTTTTGGCCCAGAAGGTGAAAGTTAAGCACACAAACAGATGTATATCAACTGCTCAGTGTGCTTGTGTGTTGTGTAGTGCTTGCTAATATATTTTGTATGAGTTTGCATTTAATTAGAATTACATAGAGTCCATTTTTAAATGTATACATTAGGTTAATTATGATTAAGCAATAATTATTTTTACTTAAATATAGCAATAATGTTAAGTTCAAATAATAAAAAGTCCCATGCTATCCACTAGGTGATTGTCACCTGAGAGAAAATACTTTTCAGATATTATTGCTATTGACATACTTTCATGTGCACACAGACACACACAAATTCATATGCAGATATCTATACTTTTTGTATTGTATTTGCACTTGAATAAAATATAAGGAAGTTTTGTAGATTTGTTTGTTTGTTTGCAGGCTCTTATCCTAAAAGATACGTTGAAAAGTTTTAGAAAACCTGACTGTCATAAAGCTTTTCCCAGGACACATAATTTAGAAGACCTTTTCCGTACTGCATAAATTTAACCATGGAAGTCCATCTTCACATCACATCGTGCTAATAATGGATATTAGTTTAGGTAATTCAGAGAAGCAGGAATTTTCAACCTTGTTATTTCATATGTGGGAGTACAAAAAAGCAATTACAAATCATGAATGATCAGAAGAGCAGTGATACTTTTACACTATTTTTTCCCAAGGTAATTTCAACTCTGAAAGTGAAACCACACAAAACACATGGTGCTGCATTTTTAAGGTGGTGAATGTGTCTGGAAGAGGCAATGTGCTCTACTTTTTTTTTCCCCCATTATCACAGTGACTGAGAAACTGTTGGAAGCTAATATAATGTGTCACATCCCTCTCATCTAGCACTGACAGCATAAGTTTGTGGCAGATGGATTACAGCACATGCCTGTTGTGAATGTTCCTAATGTTCTCAGTTCTCACAGGCAGCTGAGACCTGAGGTAGATCTGCTCTGTTTCCTGTTATTATTAATAAATGAGGCAGATTTGTAGAGGTTATACAAGTCTGGGGATATTATAGAAAGTGGATGTACTCAATGAATTTGCATGTTTTAAAGTATAAAACATGATATAATATTTGAAAACTGTTAATTAATGCTAGCAATGAGAAAATAGTATAATGGGGAAAGATATTATAGCTGCTGACAAACTGATTTGTCACTTTGAAACATTAAAGACAAAATGGGTTTTTTGACTGGTAGGAAAAATGCTTTTGCTGTAGTAGAGAACAAATGATTGGGATAGTAAAACCCATTACAGTGCAATGTCACAATATCTTTCCTTTTTTTCTTGTAGTTTTCTTTTTGCTAAGAAGGAAATTAATTTCTTACACTGGTGTATTTTTTAATTAATTTTTTCTGTAGTATGAATAATTTGAAACAAAATATTAATTTCGTTATTACCTTCCATTTTTTTTAAAAAAGGAGAGATTGTCAGTACTTAGGATCAGATTTTTATAACATTGCTGTGGATGAGTTTTATAGAAAAATTCAATCCGTAATAGATTCTCAAGTAGGGTCGCAGTCTAAAATTCTCATCATCTAAGGATTTCTAATATGACAGGATCTGGAATATTTAAAAGTAATAAAAAAAACCAAAAAAAACTTGCAAGCCTTGGCCCTTTTCCTGTTGAAATTCTGATAGTGTAGTTGTTATGCTTGTGAAATTCTTCAAATAAGACAAGGAAAAAGACAATGAAAGTGCTTTTGAAGTATGAGTGAAATATGACTTAGGTAATGTAGTAGCTAGTGTACAGAGACAGGATGGACATGAAGTTTTTCATCCTATGTATAGAAAAAAAAAGACCTGCATATCAAGTTACTTTTTAACATCTGCATTTTTTGTGCTTTCTTCCCTATAAGTTTTCATTACCTTCAAAATACAGCATTTATTTACCACAAAATATAATCATTTTATTGAAATGACACTTATCAGTAGTTGACATACACTATCATTTAATTTCCTTGGTGTTTTAACCATTTGGTACAGTTTTACACATGTCCAAATTTAGATAACTGTTAATTGGGATTCAGGTTTCTATTCTATTTGCACAATGAAAACATAATTTCTGCTGCTTAGAAAGATGTTGACAATCCATTCCGCAAATGTGAAGGTGCTGAGGAATCTTGGATTTCTAGCTAGAACATTTAATCCATTTCAAGCACAAGCTCCTGAAGGACATGGGAGATCTCAGCAGTCCATGTCCAGGTTTTAGACAACTTCCAAACCTTGAGCATCACTAAAGGTTTCTTCACCATCAGTATTTTTCAGATCATGAAAATCAAGTAATTGAATTTCCATTACAAAATATCAAGATAAGTTCAAGAATGAGAGCAAAATTTCTATCATTAAATTAAATATTGTTATTTTTACTGTGCTTTGCAATCATGTGTTTACACACCATGAGTTTTCCTATTTACCCCATGAATACTGATATTGACACAGAGCAGGTAGAATTAATTCCAGCTATCTGCAACCATCTAAAAAAATAATTCTTTATATTTGAACTACCTATCTTTGCAATCAAATAGAGATAGATGCTTTAAAATTGTAATCTGTGAAAAAGAAAAATGCTTGAGGCAATATATATATTTTTAATTTAGACAACTCAGTTAAATCACAACACACTCTTCATAGACATAATATTAGCATATTTTAAAATTCATCTTTTTAAATAAATAAATCAAATAAAGTATTTTTTCAGTGTTTCCAATGTTTTTTCTAGAAAACTGTAGGACTAAAAAGATGACTAATAATATTTGAAAAATTTTTCTCTAGCTGCTTTACTGAAACCTCCCTTCTACAAATGTTCACATCTTAGTGCCTTCTAATCAATAGTTGCATAATGCGGACATTGTTATGGTGTTAGATAAAGAGAATGAGCATATATGTTACATTGAATATTTTGATTTATGGGCTAGCCCTTATGTAAGAATATCAACATGCATGAATGATTGTAATTAAAACAAAGTCTATTTCAAGTTTCTGGCAATAAAGAACACATACTCAAACCTTACCTCTGTGCTCTGATATTTCTGTGTTGGAGTGGTAGCTCAGTATTACACTACTGGTATTCTTTCAAAAATTAATATAATATTTGTGAAAGCCCTTAGAATCATAATACTTGAAAATTAATATTTAAAACAACAGAAGAGATAGAGCAGGGGGAGTGATGGACTACAGTCTTCAAAATGTGGTCAAAGTCACTCTATGTCCTACTTACAAGTTCAAGAGCAGCTGTTATTAACTACTGATAAATAAATGACACCATGTAGAAAAGTTTAACTGCAAAAATAATACCAGTTTCTTTCATTAATAAGATCTGAAATTATGAACTTCTCAAACATTCCTCCTAAAATATTAAACATAAACACACAGATAAATATTCTTTTGTGTGTTTATGCAACGTAAAAATAAATAAGCAAGCAAACAAAAAAAACCCAAAATCTGCTTAGCACCTGTTGTTTCTTTATACTTTTGGTTACATTCTCTTGCATCTGGTAAACTTAAAAAAGATCCTGTCATTGTAAAAAGTATATAGAAATTTGGAATGTCCAACATTTTTTTGGTCTTTTCTGGCATGTTAAAATGAGTGAGGATATTTTGTTTGAAGAAGCAGTCCACATTCAGAGCAAAAGGTAACAAATAGAAAAGCTCTAAGTATATTAAAATTAATTTAAAATTTAAATATTTGAGAAGTCATTTTAATGACCAGGAGCTCCTATTCTTTAAAAGCTGAGCAGTCCTTTAATTGCCTTTATAGTTTCACCGTACTTAATAGAAAACAATGTGTGAGCAGAACAGTGAAACCTTAGGGGAAAAAAATGCTGACGAAAACATGCTGCCAATGAAAAGAGGGGAAAAAAAAATCGAAACCATAAAAACAAGAACAAAACAAAAAACAAACAAACAAACAAAAAACCCCCAACCAACCAACCAACCAAACAAACAAAATTTGAAAGGCAGAATAAAGAAGTAAAGTTTCCAAAGCTGAGCCAGGGGACAGTTTAATTCAAATCAATGAGACCTTTAAAAATGAGGAAAAAAATCAAGGAATAAATGAATAAATAAGAGGCTGCAAATTCAACTAAGCTTAAGAGGACCTGGAAGTCTTTGATGTCATTTCTGAAAGAAATTACCAGATTTACTAACAGTGGCAGTCAAGTCACATGAGAATCACTCCATAAACACAGACATGCATCAAAGAATCTGCAGCATTATGCCCAAAATGGGTTTGATCATTTAGTTGCTTGTTCTGTAAATATTTCGGCAAATATTTGACCATTTAAGACACTGAAAATATTTAGTAACATGCTTTTGCATTTAGGGATATATGTACTTCTTTCCTCATTTGAATATCTGCTAATTGGTCCCACTTATATCTTAAATTCAATTAGAATCTTGAAATAAGCTCTCAGGTGTATGAACTCTACTGGCTATTTCTTTGCACCTGCAAGCCAAGGGCCAGTACCTTCTTCTAGAGGAAACAGGCCATATCCATGTTACAGTGGTGGGCTACAGCTCTAAGATGTAATTTTAATATCTTAACGGGTTTCTTTCACTGCAAAATGTTGGAAATAATAGTTTGAGCAAATACAAGTGCTGTTTCCATAGTAGAAAATTAAGCACATGTCTTATATGACAAAGGGCGCTGTTTAAGGGTGCCAGGATGACTAGAAGGGCACTGGAGAATTGTTCATTTAAAGAATATGTAGAGTTCCAGTCATAAGACTCATACAGAATTGTTTTAGGTTTTGTTTTTTTATCTGTTTTTGTTTGTTTGTTTATTTCAATTAGAAATCTCTTTTCTATCTTAAATACGTAGTCTGGGATTAAATTAACACTCATAGAGTATGAATAATAAGATTAATAATGAGGGGATGGAGAACTAAGGTCTTTGGTGGCACAAATAGATCTTTGGATTTGGGTTCTTTGCCATAAGCATATATTTGTTACATTCTCTAGGAACTGAGCCTTTCAATAAATAGATCCTAAATGTTAGAAAGCATCGGACGATGTATGATCTCATTCAACCCATCTCAGACACACTATTATATGCAAAGTTTGTCTACTTCGAATATTGGCCAAAGAAGAACCCCTCTTATTTGACTTTCAATTTGTAATGAATTAAAGCCTTCTACAAACCAGTAAAATGTCCTTTTAAGTTTGCGGTGCAAAAAAATCTGGTACTGTGACCTTGGCTCTGCTCCAGTTATTTAATTAAATTTTCATATCACTGGAAAGCCTCTAGGAAAAGATTCTGTAGCTTTTTGTTAGAGCTCTCAATGATGTGTTTGGAAATAAGTTCATGCCTTCATGCAGCTGGTGCTCAGCTGGTCATAAACTGTAGAACAAGTTCAACAAGATTCAGTTCAACAATAATGCATAGAGAGAGACCTGCCTAAGAAAACTGATGAGCCTGTTTCAGGACTATATTCTTGAACAGCATGTGTAGAGCTTAGCTTCATATTCTAAACCAACACAGATATAGGAGCAATACCCGGATAAATCTGACAATGCAGCTGCTTGTCACTCATTTGTAACAAAATAAACAGGTTTCTTAAATGTTTTCAGTTTTTTTTTTTTTCCATTGAAACTACCTTAGTATTACAGTTGTTGAAAATAGATGAGATTCTCTTTAGCAAAGAGAAAGATTTAACCGTGAAAAGACGCTTCTTTTCCAGTGTCGATTGTTTGGTGTCTTCTTGGGGAAGACAAGTTGGGGAAATTTGTGTAGAGATGATGTCTTCCTAAAAAAATACCAGATTGTTTTCTTCATTACGGTCCACGTTAAAAAGTCTAGCAGAGAGTTTCTTGTAAAGAAGTATGATATCATTGACTTGCACAAGGGACAGCAGCCTACGTGCTCTGTCAGAATTAATTGTCTAAACAACAAAATTATTTATATTCCTTTGCATTGTTGAAATGTTACTGTCTTTCAACTTCCCCTAGAGTTCCTTTTCTTTCAAAATAATTAGACTTCTCTCCAATTTTTTTTATCTAAGCTTGACTTTACTATTAATAAATAAAGACAAGAGATGCAAATTCTGCTGAAAGAAAGCTGAATATATCAGCAAAAATGGGAATCTGCACATTAAAATTGGATAGGTGATTGCCCAAACACATGAGGAAGTAAACAAGCTTGCAAGGACTGCTACAAAAATAGGTCCACATAGATCTTGTGATATACAAGTAAATAAGTCCACTGTTAATAGTAAAAAAAATCAAGAGTTTTGTATTGACCTGACAGTGCAGGCGCTCAGGACTTTACCGAACTTGCCTTGGCCTAATCTGGCTATTGCTATTAGCGTTCATAATAATATAAGAGTATTATTATTGTGACTTCTATATTCATTGAGACTGTGAAGGGTAGTGTTATTGTAGCAGGATTTATTATAATTGCTGCATTTTTTTCATTCTGTTAAAATATTTATTGGCCGGCCAATAACTTATTAGGTCCATACAAATGATGTGTTCTTTTTCCCCACAAATAGATTTTGAGGTAACTGCAATAAACACTTACAAACTCTTTAAAAATTGCTTTAGTGGACTTTCATTGAAGCGGATATTCAAAGAGCACCTAGGTTCAGCCATGATATTGTGCTTGGATGGTTTCTTTGCTCTGTATTGCACCTTCTCATCTAAAATTGACATTACACCTCATTCAATATCATTTATCAGCGTCAGAAGTTTTACTACACCCTCTCTTAGAAAAAAAGAGAAAATAATAAATGCCAGCAGCCCTTCAACAATCATAAATCAGGGCAGCTTCTAAGATTTCAAATATATTATATATTCCATCTAAATTCCTGACACTGTTGTACTCTAAATCAGAACAAACATATTATTAATTATTTTATTATTAATGTACTTGATGACCTAGAAGTTAAAGATATTCTATTATTTCTCTTTTACACACGGGTAATTACTGTGCAGAAACAGTAGAGCAGGCTGAAAGGGTCAAGCGTGTGAAATGAGATTAGCTTCTTATCAAGTCTGTATTCTATTCACTTTTCAGTGGGTCATCATACATATGCAGAAACCAAAAATATATACTCGCTAAATCTACATCTTATTGCAAACACTCATGGTAATACTTGTTCAATTAAATATTTGATTAAAAACTGTTCAGAAAATATTTCTTTTAATTTTAATGTCTTCAAGATTCCTTGCATTCAGGGAGCTTCCTTGAGTTCATGTATTTCTCTTTAAATGAGAGCAAACATCATTGGAAAAAAAATGCTTCCCAGAATACACACTTCGTATATATGGCTGTTAAGATAGTAGGAAGAAATTTAGCAGAAACTAAATACCTGAAACCTGAATTTTGTGCATGATGCTGAAAGGTCAAAAAATACGGTCAATCATCTAAAACAGTCTGAGTGGTTAAAAATTATATTTCTTTTGAACAAAGATCTGTTGGTTTGGGGCGGGATGTTTCAGTTGTAGATTATCTAGGCATGGAAAGAGTCCAACAGAAAAAGATATCTGATCCATAGATGTACTGTACATTTGTGATTTAAATTAAAGTAACTAAATAATGTTATTAAATTCTGCTAAATTGTTTGACTTTACCTTATATTTTATGCCTGTGTTTGCATATTATATGAAGAAACACATTAAAAACTGTAGTAAACATAAAGAATTCCAACAGACTGGTTCTTGTGTTGACGTAAATAGCCACAGAACACGGCCAAGCTATCATACACAATTAGACAAAGTTTAATTTTGGTTTTAGACATTAGTACTACTGAAATACTAATTTCTGTATTCTGTCTGTATAAATTTGTTTCAAGCAAATAATTCATAATTAGAATTTATTTCTATAAAAATATTATAGAATTACAGAATTGTTTGGAATAGACCTTAAAGATCACCTATTTACAATCTTCCTGCCATGGAATGGGATGCCAGTCACTAGAACAGTTTCCTCAAGGCCCTGTCCAACCTGGCCTTGAACTTCCAAGGATGGAGCACCTGCAACTTCTCTAGGGAATTTGTTCCAGTGCTTTACCCGCCTCTGAGTAAAGAAATTCTTCCTAATATCTAATCTAAACCTGCTGTCTTTCAGTTTCAAAACACTGCCCCTAGTCTTGTCACCACGCTTACTATAAAGCAGTAAAATGTTCTAACAGGGAATATGGAAAACCACAGATTGGACCACATTTCAGTGGTTATTGTCAGCAGATCATACACACTGTCAGGGGCCTCGAAATAACTGACATATTTTGCAGGCAGTGGACACTCAATCTAATAGTTTCCTACTACAGTTTGAAAAAGCTGCTAAGATAGTGTCAGCAAACTCTTCTTGGTGAGAGCAGATGATATACTGATGGATAACACCTACAGATTCCAGCTTGGGATGTTTGGGCAGTAGAAAGAGACTTTTGCACTAAGAGTTTGGATAAAATCTGATCATGTTGCTCGAAGAAGCTGCAGAACATTGATCCTTGGAGCTTTTCAGGAGCCAGCTAGACAAAGCTACAGCTAAATTGGTCCTGTTATGGCAGTAGTTCCTGCATGAGTGGGAAGTTGTTCTACTTTATCTATATTTCTATGATCCTTATGAACAAAACAAAGCAAACAAAAATCAAAACAAAACTCCCAAATAAAAAGAAAACAATCCCCCCCCAAAAAAACAAGCCAACCAACCAACCATCCAACAACAACAACAACAAAGAGACTCAGCCGTCTACCAGTTTCCTTTTTTTTTCCATTGACAGAATCACAAATAGTAAGCAGATGCCTGAAAACAGTCTGAAGTCAACAACGTCTTAACATTTCTTATAATTAAAGTTTGTTAGTCTGGATTTCATTATGTGGACAGATTTATTATTTCATTGTTCACAGAAGAACAAGAATAGCAATTGAATCATTAAGCAGAGAGACATGAATAGAACTGGGCATCAGTACTGTTTCACTTTTTTAATAAAACTTTTTCCACTTTCATTCACACAGGCATTTCATGGCACTTACAAATGAAGGATAGTTCTACTTTTCTGACAGTCTTACTGATTTTGCTAACTGAAAATGGACATTAGGCCAACCATTCATCCCCAAATCTAGCATTAAGAGCTAAAAATCTTCCAAGAGACTGGAGTTAACACTTTGAATATAAGCCTGCAAGTCTTGATCTTTATAAAACCATCAATGCAAGCAATGAGATTGCAAAATCATGAAGAAGATACTGTATTTGAGGACTCAGTGACCTTGAGCAACCCATATCTGTCTATTGGGCTTGAAAAGCCTGAGAGCTTGAGAAGCCGGCATATCTCTGTGACCGGAGTGCAACACCCCCATATGTAAAAAAGTAAGGGAATGTGAGTGGAACACCCCAGATAACCATTGTTTCTGTGTGAAGTTCTTAGATATGTGTAGCTAAACATGTTCTAATAGGCATAGAAAAGCCTCAATTTCTTCCTCTCAAGACAGGATGCATAATTTTTTCTTATATCAGATGTAAGGAACCATGGCAGGGGTGAAGGTAAACCTCTTCGTGGATAGGATATGCACATTGTGCTGCAAGAGGATTGATCCAGAATCTGAAGGGAGGTAAGATTTACTTACTTGCTCTCTGTATTTTTCCGTATTTTTCTTCCTCTTGATGTGGTTTTTTTTTTTTTTAATTGTGTGGTTCAGTCTTGTACCTTCCTTCCTGAGATCCAGCAAGGACAGTGCTCCTTCTCCATAATATACATAAGAGTGAATAACAGGCATGAGCTAATATACACATTTAGAGGCCCATATCTTTGAAAAAACTAGGCCTACATCCATTATACCTCAGCAAATATGGTCTCTCTATAATTTAGTCAAAACATCCTAGATTTTATACAAATACAAAGTTAAAAAATCAATTACTCTCTTTGCTTTTCACAGACTTCTTTTTCTGTGTCAGATTTCAGAATAAAAACATACATGCACAGGCGAGAGGTCTGGATATTTTGCTTACATGGAGAAATGATTCCTGGTCACTTATTACTATAGGCAGCAGTAGCAATAGGAAGAGTATATCTGGATATTAATATCATTCAAATTACAGTTTAAACCTTAAAAATAACAGATAATTTAACTTCTGTTAATAGTATGTTTTTACTTAAAGTTGTTATAGGTAAAGTTTGAGATTTTTTTAAATTTTTTTTTTTGTGTCTTGGACTTTTCTTTAAAGTTTGTCAATTGTAATGTGTTAAGTTTCCTACTGAGAAAGATTGAAGTTTATAATAATTTGCTCTGAACTGAAAAAACAAAATTATAGTGCATTATTCCAAATTCCACAGTTTATTACATCCCTCTGCAAAGGTGTTGATCAAAGTGAAAATATTCAAGCACATTTACCTACACCTTAGGTGCATGTATTACATTTTTAATTACCACTGGTCAGAAAATTTTTGCTTTATTTCAATGCTATATGTCACTAAAAAACTTATGGAAACAGATAAATCAATTTTAAAAGTTCTTGTCGTGCTGACGAGACTGTGGTATAATTTTACCAATGTTAGCAGAGGTGATGACAAGCACCTTGAAAAGGAGTTCTCAAACGAATAAAAACAAGATCCAGAGATCTATATCAATCATTGGCTGACAAACATCTTGAAATAGACACAAAACATTTTTTCCTCAAGGTCTTCCAATTCTTGCCGTTGCAAAATGCAGTCCTGTATGAGGCAAAGTTGTACACTTCACACCATCTTACTTCCAGAAATCATATTTTTTTGAATTATCATATCAACACCAGTATATGTTAATAGTGATTGTTGTAATGAAATTTGAATTTAGCTTCACTTATTGCTGGAAAAAGGCAAATTTTCATCCATACAGAGATTCTGTTTTCTGTATTTTATCATGAGCAAGGGAAATAATTTTCATTTTCTTTTCAAAAATTAAAAACTTTCTGAAGCTGCACATTGCTACTTTCATGCTTGAAAAAAGCTTTTTCTGTTTTCAGACATCAAGTTTCAGAAACCTTTATTTTTCTTTTTGGTAGACCTTACAGCATAACAATGACTTGCACAGTTCTAGTATTCCTCCTCTCATTTGCCATTCTTTCTTCATTAATAAGATTATTTTTTCTTGTGACAAAGAGTCTCAGTTTAAAGCACATCAGTAAGACAGTCTTAGCTCATAGCTTTATTCCTAAAAGTACAAAACAAAGCTCTTTAACAATAAAATAATGTAATTTTATGCTTTTGTCTCAGTTGTATCATATCAAATGAGATATAAAAGATGTTTTATAACAAAAGATTTATTTGGTATGTCTGGTAATTGATAATATTTACTGGGCAATCAAATTCTGTACCTAAAATTACATAGAAAAAATACATCTTTTTAACTATCATCACATTTACCATTACATCTCCACAACATCCTAGCTAAACTCATAAATTAATGTAGGACTCCACAGACACACTATTTGAGTTAAGGGATAGGGTAAAACACTGTTCTCTAGACACAAAAAAGGGTGTATTCCATTCCTTAGTATCTTCAGGACACACATTCTGCTTAGGCTGCTTTCAGCTTCATCTTTTTGGAGAACAATTTCATATGGCATGAAAACTATCTTGGAAATTGTCACATCTCAGAAGACTATGCAGTTTGTGTGGTTGCATTTTCTCCAGGAGCTAGCATTCCCTGCAGTTAACAGCAGCATTTATAATACATTTTGTGGCAGCTACGTCACAGAACATTTACAATATATTCAAGCTTGCAATCTGTCACTCAATACTCTAGTCATTAAACAACAAAACAACAAAACAAAACAAAAGAAAACCAAAAACAATGCAGCTTTCTGCTGTTTAATGCATGCCAGCATTTCAGAATATTGAAGTGAGGTAGCATCCATCTATTTCTTGCCATTGAAATCACTGCTCTTGTCAAATCTTCTGTAATGTTCATTCAGATGTATCAGAATCATGTTGGCTATCTTTTTCCTTACTTCCGTTTTTCTTTTTCTTGATTAAACTTGCCTTGTCACTGAAATTCAGTCATTATTTAAAAATGAAAATAGCTAGAGTGACTGGAAATCATGTCACAGATTTTAAGGACTTATTAAATCAATCTTTTCTTCTTTCTAGACTGATTTCTAGATATTTTGAGTAAAAAGTATACGGCCCAAATTTAAATGCCTGTGAACACTTTGCCATAATATTAGACTCTAGACCTTCATAAAATTTGCTTTGCATTAATGTCTAGATCCTGGCAGATCCAGGAGGCTTTACCAATCCATCAATGTTCTGAATACGATGTCTACATTTTTAGCCCCCATTTCCAAGTTTAACCATGTGATCTTGAATGAATGGACAAATGGTGGAGCTTGGAGCATGAAAACTTGTATCATTCTTCATAACAGAACATCTCTTTCTTGAAGATGATATAATTGTCATTATCTATGGCCACAGATCACAGGATTCCTTTCTAAAGCTCATTCCATATCATCAGCATCCTATTCATCAGTATATCTTCTTTAACACGTAATCTTAGAAATAACTGCCCTTCATTTTTTCTGCAATGATAAAGTGCTCTTGAATTAACAGAAGCAAGCAGTACAGTTGAGTTTATTAATTTGATGGAGAAAATTCTGTCATCTGTACCTTTTTAGGGAATGATGACTCTATACCATCTCTTCAGTACTTGGAATAAAATATGATGATATCTGATCCCAGGACTTTCTTTATCTAAGCAAAATTTTTCAGTAGTCTTTATAGGAGTTATCATTTTAAGGTATTATTTAAGAATTTAAAATCTGTGGGAAGTCACCTCTCTCTAGGATAAGTCTAGGGGTTTTTGCCCTTAAAAAGAAGTGAGCAATGTAAGTTCTAGTTGTTTTATTCCATATTAAATTGATGGAAAACAAAGCTGCAAAGGTCTATCTGTGTCCAAATATATTAATCAATGGATCTCAGCATGAGCTGTCACAATCTACTATTTTATACCTTGAATGACTTGAAGGAATGTCAGTTACTGCTATGGAAAATAGCCAGGTTGGAATTATAGAAACACTACAACTCATCCTGATTTCAGACTTGAAGGCAGTCACTGCTGTGTTCAGATAAAAGGAAAGGTTCTTGCCTCATTTATTAAATAAATGTTTTTTAAAAAAGAAAATTATACTTGCAATATTTTGTAATATATCTGAATTGAGACAGATATCTACAAATATTATCTTGGGAAAGCCGCAAAACAGCAGAGGTAATTTGGTGAGTGGGGGTTGCTTGCTTCCCTTTCATAGGTTATTCTTAGTGTTTGGCTAATTTAGTCTAATTTTTCATTTGACTTTTTTTTTTTTTGACAGGATTGATGAATGAAAAAATTTCACTCTGTTACTCACTTTGATTTAGCACTGCCACAAGGACATGAAGAAACCCTGAGATTTGCTCAGTTGATCAGAGCATGGTGCTAATTATGCCACAGTTGTGAGTTTGATCCTGCATGGACCATTCCCTTTAGAGCAGGACTTCATGATCCTTGTGGGTCCCTTCTACTCAGAGTAGCCTGCAACAGTGAAATGCAAAACTTTTAGCTGTATATACCTCTACAAGCTCCTCCAGTTAAATATCTTCAAAAAGTCAGTTTCAGGAAAACATGCAGTTTAATATTCAGGTTGTAGTTTGACCTCTGTTCTTTCTTTCATTTTAGTATTTATAGACTTTATTAGAGATTACTCACTTAGAGAACAAAAATCCTCTTAACGTTTACTAGTTAATGAATTGGATCTTCTAAGTTTAAGGAGTCACTTGATTATGAAGCTTTAAAAAGAACTCTTAAGTACTTCAGTTCTGGTGTGAAAATAAAGGATATTTAAGTTAGCAGTTCATTAACTTCCTTGTGGCTTTTATTCTACTAACAATGTTTTTATTATGAACGTCAATGCTTGTGTTTTCCTGACAGTGAATAGATGGTGAATTTTCAGCAGAAAATGCATACTTCAAGATAGACATTCAGAACTGCAAACAGGAATGCTACCTGTCTTGCTTAGCAGATTCTCATTCATCCTAAGAAACAAACTAACAAAAAAAAAATCAGACAAGAATAATAAGCTTCATGTAATGTTTTTGTTTGGGAGTCATCTGATTTAAATGCCTGAGTGTCTACCTTGCTTATGCATAAATCCTTTTTAGATGTCTGGCTTACACACAGGCACTCTGATGCACCCAGGTATGTAAGTATTTTTATCACTGGCTGCAAAATCATCAATTCTATCTGAGACCTTACCACCCAAGTCCAGAGAAAGATTCCATGGAGGCCCTGACACAATGCAATTGTGAAAGTCTGGTGTAAACCTGGAAGTGTGGCAATATGATACAAAATCTCTGCTACTGAATGAACAAGATGACAAAGAACTTTTGTGTTTCCTTATCATTGTAATATTGGTCAAAAGATAGGGCATTCATTTCCCCCAGTTAAAATGTTATTTTCTGCTGTAATGGTAACTTGCTGAGGGGTATACTGCTTTAAAAAATCGAGACCACAGATCCATATCTGTCATACAGAACAAGGAATTTTCATGTGGTCGGGAACAGTTCTGTGGAATAGTTCTATTAGAATTTCTGGTTTTTTCCTTATACAAGTAAAAATAGCAATATCTACATTTAGAAAATGTTTTTAAGATACCTGTATTACAGTCTAAAAGTCATCATTTATCATATTAACGGTGGCTGCTGGTCAAAATTTTCTTCAGAAATATGGTCATGATCAGCAGATATGTCATTCTGATTTTTTAAAGCATTTTCGCATGCTTTAAATTTCTCATCTGAAAGTTTTAGCAGTTTAATTCCTTAAAAGGAAACTCCTTGAAAGCCCCCTTTTCATCATCATTGCTCAGTCTTAAATCATTAGACTGCATTTAAACATTGCAGTGAAGCCTTGCTCCCCACTTTGATATTGCTCATTCAAATGACTCTAATTTTCACAAAAGAACCAAGAGGCGAGAACTGTGTTTTGGTTAGAAATACACCACTGCTGTGTTTTCCATTTATTTGTATTTATGTAGTATTTATTTTCTCATCTGTTTTCTGTCTTCTGTCTGTAGAACAAAAGCACAGCTCAGTTATTGCTGCTTGCTACACACACATGCAACACTTATTCACTACTGAAACATAAATAGATAGAAACTTTATAGATATATGTTAGTCTTCACTACCAAAAATAAAAAATAATGAGGTGCTATGAAAATTATTAGCTTAATTTTTTCAGCTTCTTGAATAACTAAATATTTCATTACTAGGAAAAGTTAGGTAGCAGCAGTAGTCATCATAACAGACAAATTTTGAAAATACAGTACAACATACAACAGAGGAATTGTACATTAAGGATGTGAGTCAGCTAAAGTGGTTTCTAATGGAATTCACTTAGCTGCAATCCTAACCAGGTTCAGTACCTTTCCTTTTTTTTATTTCAATAGTTCCCTGGAACTGTACAAAGTGGATTGAGCAATGTAGGTGTGGTAATGAAAGTACTTATTTTACCTTTGAGACTTTCAGTACATAGAAAAACAAGTTTGCCTAGCTATGCATTTGCTGTATTGGCTATAGCAGTAAGGAGGAGTATCACAACTCAGTCATACTTCACAAGGGCAGAGAGATTTATGAAAACAAGAATTAATTCTGTAGGCATAGATATTTCTTCTCATGTCCAGAGCAGGAAATAAGGGGTTCTGAAATACAAGACGACAGGTGTAAGTGACTCCTGAAATTTAAGGTGGCAAAACAGAGCAAAGAGAATTTAGAGTATACATTATTTACTCTGCTTCTAATTTTTATAATTTCTGGATCCATTTTCCATATTGTATAAAAATTTTGCACTCTGCTGTTTATTTCTGACAAAAACCTAGCCAGCAATTGTAACACAAGATTATATCAGATATAAATATTTCCATTACAGGTCCAAATATTTTCAATGTCAATCATAAACTCTTCTTTCTATTTTTCCTCCTTCATGATTACAGTTTCTGTCATCTTTATTATATTCAGTTAACATAGAATGGTAAAGATGTATCCTTCAGTCACAAACTGAGTTTTCTAAAGCAAACAGGTTTAATCATCAGAAAATTATATAGCTAAATGAAAAAAAATTTGAATTTCAATGCAAAGTGTGCAGCTCAAGAAGGCTGTTATCTGAACTGTGGAAATTTTAGGCTACTTGAATTGATCAAATATTATGTTTGTGGGTTTTTTTTAAATTTACTTATCAGCAATTATTTAATCCCAGTGATGGCTCTTGGATACATCTCTCTAGTACACTTCTTACATTTCTGCTTATTTCTGCCATTATCTGTAGAGAAATATAAATAATTGACTTCTATAAATTCTAGGTACAAAGTTAGATTTCATTCAGGCTATCTTTTGATTTGAATTTCATAAAAATTTGCAAAGAATAAATAAAAGTTATTCTGCAAAGAATATTTGTATATATAACTGTTGTTAGATTTGTTGTATAGATTAAGCCTTCACTCACAAGGTAGGATAAACTTCTGGAATTTTGGAAGTGAGTTTATAAATTTATTTTATTACATTTATATTCTTTCTAGAATTTATTGCTGTAATATGCTGAACCAGATGTTCTGCTTTAAAGCCTCAGCCTTGACCTGCATCTTATTTCAAGAATTGAATTTTTTCTCAGCTAAACCTTTCTTTTGCAAAATTTTTTGGGGATTGGGTTTCCCCCTTCTCTGATACATTTTTTGGTTGGTTGGTCGGTTGGTTGGGGTGTTTTTGCCTTCCCCAGCATTTTAAACTGATATGAAATTTTTCTTAAAGTAAGGAAAGGCCAAACTTGGCATGTTTATTTCTTGGGAAACCACTGTGTTTCTCATTATCAGATAATACCCTAATAAACGTGTTCTCAGCCTGGATTATGTATAAGTGAAATATAAAAAAGGATTAATTACCCTGAATAATTCAAGTAAAAGAAGTCACTCATTTGCTCCACTATTTTTACCAGAAAATAGAATAGTCATGGGCACAGTATGGGAGTCTCTTAGCTGGGTGGGAGTTCTAGAATCGTAGTTCAAGATACACAACGTATATTAGGAAACTGAGACATGGACTGACTGCTGAATACCCAGCTTATCTCTGCTTGTCCTTATAACTGTAGTAGAGGGCTTCAAGAAGAATGACTGTCATCTGTAATGCTTTGGGACACTGAGTTGAACGAAGTTAGGGAAAAAATATTGGTTCATCTTTTCTGAAGAGTTGTAAGTGTTGGAAAACTTTCCAGACAGAGAATGACAAAAAAGTGTTGACTCCAATCTTAGAGCTTGGGATGATTGAAGAAGATATTTTCAAGGCCCACATAAGGAAGTGAAGCTGATACATCAAATTTTCATATTCATAGTAACTTCAAGTGAAAAAGACAATTAAAAAAAAAGTAGCTCCAAGTGTTAGGGGAGAACATTCTTTGATAATATAATCCTGAATTATTTTGCATACAGCAGCAGATTTAAAGAGAGATCAACATATTTTATTTTTGTTTGGTTGAGTGTATTTTTTATGGTCATTTAAGAGCACTGTATTTAGTAAATTTTCAAAAGATTGGTTGCAAATGCTGGCATTAACTTATACTCCTGAAAAAAAGAGGTATCTGTGACGAGATCCTAAATATTGTTTCAATTCTGAGAAACAGTGGTTGAAAGAGAATTTTATGAGTTCTAATATTTCAGATAGTAAAGTGCCAGCTGTCATACATAAGAGGTAGCCATAATATCTTTACCATTTATGTTTAATAGATTCCACCACCTTAAAGAAACCTCTCCTATAGCACTAAATGACAATGGTGTCAACTAAAGAAGGAGGGACAGATTTATTGCATTGACAAAAAAGATCTTAAGAAAGGGAGTTCAGAGGAACATCTGTGAGACTTATGTCCTCTATGGCAGCATGTCTGATTACAGCTCTGCCTTGAAAAGCATGAAAGAGCCCTTTCCAGAAAATACAGGATGACAGACGTACAGGAAGTTGACGCCAGGTTTGTCTTCAGCCTCAGAATGCTCTCTCGTGGTGTTCGTAGGTCTGCAGATGTGCACTTCTGGCTGGACAGATGTGCCTGGTGTTTCTGCTTCTCTCACATTTCTCTGGGGATATGCATCACCTCCTTCTCAACAGCTCTACCCTAACATGAACTCCTCTGTCACAAGGATTTAGTTGACTGTGGAGCTGTATCTTAAAGTTCATCAAAATTAAAAATAACTGTTTGAGTTTTTTCATAGTATCTTACAGCTATAATATCCCTATAATTATTAGTACCACTGAAGGGATAAAGCAATAAGCTGAGTCTGCATAGATCAACACTGTTATCAGAATGGTTTCACATTATGTTACCTAATGTGTTTAATCACTGGCCTCCTTTTACTCTAGACCTACTTTGATACATAGCAAACATAAGGCACATGATGATTAGATGATTTTATCTCCACAAATGGAGAGTGTCAGCATTTTCAGCTTCATGCATATTTCAGATATGTATCATCTAGCAGCCTTTTATGACAGCTCAGTAGAGAAAATCCAGATATTAGTAAACCAGAATTGCAAGTCCTTGCTGAAATTCATATCTGGAGAGCTTTGTCAAAATTATTTTATGCTTCTTAAAAATACCTTATGGCAAATCAGACAATATTTAATAAGAAATCACATAAAAAAAGAAACAAATTTTGAGAGATGTAAGGCCCAGTAGTATCTCTATAATTTGAATTAGAGTTTGGAAACATTTTTCAAATCAATAGAAAGGATGGTGTAATTTATCTTACTATAAATAAGATTACTATAATAAACCAGAGAAATCATAACATGGTCATTTTTCTCTATGGATTTTGAAGGAGACCTAATATTGCCTGCTCAGACATAGATTTTTAAATTGTAGAGATCTGGAACTAGTCAGTAAAGATAGATCACATATCAAGGCTTTGTATTTCAATGCCATTATTATTTGACTCAAGTAATTATGCAGTTAATAAGAAAACAGTTGTGGAGAGCTAAGGGCCAAACTCCCACCCAGCTACTTACTCACTCACTCTCTTTAGTGGGACAGGAGGAGAGAATAGGATTAGAAAGCTAATGGATTGAGATAAAGGCAGTGAGATATCTTAACAGTCTCAGCTTGACAGACTTAGTTCAATTCATTGGCAGTTAATATAGATTTGGGTAGTGAGAAAGACAAACATCAAATCCCCATCTTTCTTCCACTATCTCCCAGGCGCTTTCACTCTGTTATTGCCAAATCCTCTCCCCACCTCGAGCAGCACAGTATGGTTGGAGCACAGCGGTTTCACTCTTCTGCCATCCTACTCTGGTACAGGCCCTTCCTGCTGGATGAGCTTCTTCAGGAGAAAAATCCGCTCCCATGTCAGGTCTCCATGGGTATCATCTTCTTTGGGAAATACCCAACTGCTCCTGTCTGCAGTCCTCCACAGACTGCAGTGATTGTCTCCTCTGTGTCCTCCTCCAAGGGAACACCAGCTCCAACAGTCTCCTTCACTGGGTAAAGGGGAGTTTCTCCTCCCTCCAAGATTTTGCCAGACTGCAGCTCCCACTCTTTATTCTCTGACATTGGAGTTCACAGAACAGTTTACTTTTGTGTTCCCTCCTCTTCTGTCTATATTGCATTTTCTGAGCTTTCTTAAAAATGTTTCCCCTGAGATTCCATGATCTTGGTTGAGGGGCTCAGCCATGCCCTTCAGTGACTCAGTAGGGGCCAGCTGGAACTGGGTCTCTCCATCACAGACCAAAGATCATCCTCCTATCCCTGACAGCCTCAACACACATGCAAACCCAACACAATAGTATTTCTAATTCTGCTTATAATAACCTTCACATCAAATGAACATGAACAATAGCACTGGTATCTTATAGAATTTCAGATCTGTAGGTAATATAGCAATATTTGAGTAATTCTAAACTTATACCAAAACGTGTCCCAGATTTTACAAAAGGCAATAAAAATCTAGGACTCTAGAGTTATAACTATCTACTTTCCCAAGAAAGCGTCTCCTCTTCAGGCTTGCGGCTGTTTTGCAAAACACAGGCAGTTCCAGAAAAGTAGATCTGTTTGAAGAGGCTTACAGAAAGTTAATTATATCAGAGGTCTAGGACTTCACATTCAGAGGAGCAATCAGGCATCAAATTGTTGAATAGTTTTCAAATAAATGACAAGTAAAAATGACATTGGTATGATGGAAAGCCTTAAAGAAATTTCATTAGCTGCCTTCAGTGATGGTCCAAGGTGAGATGCGATGCACAGAGCAGTGAGGCTGAAGATAAAGCAGGACACCCTATAGTGAATTAATATTAAAATCTCAGAGTATGGCAAACTGCCAGTTTTTCTGAGAGATTTAGCTAATCTAATTAGAAGACAGAAGTGAGAGGACAAATTCTGTGTCTGGCTGTCAGCGCTGAAATAAAGAGGAATACTGAGTAGCAAAATGGCTGTAAACAAATACACTCAACACAAAAATGATAAACAAATGGCATATACTATTCACTACTCCACCAGTAATAAAACTCACTTTCTTTTTTTAGATTAATTCGCCACAACTCAGTCAATAATCTTTGCATATATTTTTGCAATGCATGTAGTGAAATATATTTTGCATAAAATATACAAAGCAAAAATGAGACAAAACGGGCAGATGAGACAAAGAAAAGCTGATCATAAATGCTTCTAAATAAACTCAGTGATGGTTTTTATACATTTGTTTCAAAGGTTTGGGTTTTTTCTTCTCTGATATAAGAACACAAGATCACATTAAATTCTAAATTCATCATCCCTTTAGAAACAGAAACACTTGTGTTGAAAATCTTTAGATGATTGCCTGAATAAGGTAATGGAAAGCACTATCCTAAGGGGTCACAATAGAGCCTATAATGAAAATATAATTTTGCTGACTCATGTTTTGGAGGACAAGGCTAACTTTTGATGGTTTCATAACCAGTAATATATAATGAGTGCTCAATTATATAGTTCATATATGTATCCAGTTACAAAATATTACTGATCTTTTTTCTTTTTTTGTTTTATTAATACTTGCTTATTTGGAGCTTTTGTGGAAAAAAATTATCCTGTTGCATATAAAAAGAATTTTATCATCACAGATCTGTGAATAAACCATAAGTGAGGCTTTTTTACATCTCAACTCTTCAGAAACAATCAACTTCTCTGGTCTTATTCTAGCTATTTCTGCTACATACAAAGTGGACAACTGTTTTGGTGGCAGAATTAGGAAGGTGACACATCTGCATTAGATGGAAAACAACTAATTTATTTCTCTGCAGCAGGTGCACATCTGTGCTCATTAAAATCAAAGCAAAGATTTGTGTTTTCTTCAGTGATGTAAGATGAAATAAAAGCATTTAATGACTGAGCTATTCCCATTCTCAGAATTAAATATCTCTGTGATTGCTGAGTGTTATGGAGGGGAAAAGAATCCAAGCTGAATGTCTGTTTTCTGTCATTTATCTGCAAAGTTAACTTTTGTCAGAAATAATAATAACATTTCCATATGGATCTTTTAGTATTGAGAATATATTTAGCATTTTTCTTAACATATGTTCTAGCAGTACTATCAATTCCTTTGGTTAATGCTGCATTACATATATGTAAAGATGCAATGCTTTATTCGTTCAGACCCATCTTAAGAGGGAAAATAAAAAAACACAGCATTCCCTGGCTGTCAGCTGGCACAGAATATCTTTGTAATAATAAGACTGATTCTGGAAGGAATCTTAGATTTTCACTAAAGTATCCAGTTATAAAACAAGTAGGACAAAACCAAAGTACCCTAAACAGGAGTGGTACCAAAGATTAGATATAGAGACTGGAGAAGCCTTGATACTCCCTTGGGCAGTGGTGAATGAATGTTTTAGGTCATTCAAAAACAGGCCAGCAATGATATTGGCAGAAGCAGGTTTAATACAAAAAAGAGAGTGTGACAAAATTCATTGGCAAGATCCACTCTACCACTTAGTAGTACTTAGTAGATAGTAAAAGCAAAGAGAAAAAAAATCAGATTAAAATCTAAAATAAATCAATCTATGATTAAAATCAATGTAAAATGATCTGTGTGGATTCTGGGGATAGAAAAAGCACAGATGGGAAAGAGCAAGTATAGAAAGGAAAAAGGGAGGCCTCCTGTTGAGTCACCAGGTTCACAGTGCACCCCCCTGGGAAACCTAGCCCCAGACTTGATCAATGGTTTAGGCCTAAAGGTTTTGATAGAACCTCAACTTAACAGCGCTTAATCCATAGCCCACATTAAAAAATTTAACAAAAGATTGTATAAAATTTACTGTAGCACAACAGGAGTGCACTTATAGGCCTAACTTACTGACAAAGCTAATGTACTTAAGAATCTAAGACAGCAACATTCATAGTATGTTTAGACCCAAAGGAGCATGTGCAAGGTATATACTTGTGAAAAATTCCCCTTGAGTTCACTGAAGTATTTACATCAGATGTCTTTGCATCTTCTTAATGTTTGAAGGACTGGGAGTATCAACGGGGCTCTGTTGCCAGTTGTCCTCTGAGTATAGCAAACTTGAGAATTTGCTTGCTCTGAGAGGCAGCCCACTCAGAAGCAGATCCTAGAATCATGGACTGTCCAGGGTCAGAAAAGACCTTAAAGATCATCTAGTTCCAACCCCTCTTCTTGAGCACCACCAGGGGTAGGACATCCACAACTTCTTTGGGCAGCCTGTTCCAGTGCCTCTCCTCTCTGACAGCAAAGAACTTCCTCTTAATTTCTGTTCTAAACCTACTGTCTTCAGTTTGAATCCATTCCCCTTGTCTGCTGTGGTTACACCACCATAGTAGGATGTAAATTTGGTATCTCTTCTCTAATATGTAAATTGGAGGAAAAAAACAACTTGCAGCTTAGTGCTACACATTACAAAGTGTTGACTAGGGCAGGCAGCTAAATTTTGCAAAATTCCATCAAGTCTTAGGAAACTTGCCCTATATTTAATGTCATTGAGATCTTTACTGATTTCACAAAGGTGGCCAGCATTTCTTTTGCTGGTGAGGGGAATGATCACAAAGACATACAAACAGGGGTATGTCATAAATTGTATTTCTGTAGGAAATTTGATTAATAAAGAAAGACTACAAGCTTCTGATTTAGCTGTGATTCCACCAACCTATCATTTCTAAAGAATGAATTTGCTGCATCTGCAAGGAAGTAAACAATAAACAAAAAGATCAGGAACAACTCAGAGGAAGAAAACTCTTGAAGTCTCTTTACAGAGAGAATGACTAATCTTGGTTCCAGACAGTTTACATTTTTTAATTGAGATGTTTTAGATCTTGATGGAAGAGATGTTGTTCGTGGAACTATTTACTTTTAATGACTTCTCGCAATGAAAGTCACTGTCCCTTGTATACTTATAACACACTTTGTACATGGACATGCAATTTATTGTTTGCTCAGCTAAAATTTTATAAAAAAAAATTGAACTAAAACAGTTATCTTGAGTCCAGTTACAAAAATGTAGCCTAACAATATAACTTTATACAGAAAATTAATATTCTAAAACAAAGTGTCACTCTGGAATACGTAAAACTAATATTTACTCTGCTCTTTGTTGCTGCACTCATGTTTCCACGGGTCCTAACATGATGACAGCCAATTTCCTCAGTAGAAAGGTAGTCTATTGTGCAAAATATTCAAGTTCTTCCCTGTAAGACTTGCAGTATTTGTGATAGTGAGCGGTTCCTTTTTCGTTGTCTTTGGGTTTGTTTGTATCTTCCTACTTATTACTACAGTCTAACTCTTTTTCATTTGTTTCCAATTACGTTTAAAAGTTGCACAACTGCTTCTTCCAATCTCAGTGGAAACAAAGCTGACTATATTTTAGGCAATAGCATATGAAGAAACTGCAGCATTTGTAAGCATTTGATCCTTCAATTTTATTTCATGTTTTAGAAGATAGAATGAAATATTTCAGAAGTGACATCTGTTTTATGTATTTCTTCCCCTGCCATTATTCCCATCCTGCCCGTCTAATATCCTTCTGAACATGATTTTAATTTCATAGTAAAAAAAAAATACAAATAGACATTACCATCATGTTATATAAAATTCAACACAGAAGATACTCTATGAGTTGAAACTCAAATATGCAGTCTGTCATCTTGAAGTAAAATTCAGAGGTAATGGCTACTATGTACTCCAAAGCATATATGATTTAGTTCAGAATTAATTATTTAGAGCTTTACAGGTTTAACATACAAAGAAAAATTTCACTTTCTGCTGACAAAACTATAAATCATTCTGGTTTTAAAAAATTCCTCTCTGTCATCATGCCTCCCATGTACATGGAAGAGCAAGGGCCAATACAGGATCATAATCCTTTGTAGAACATTCAAGAGAGAGTTTTAGCCTTATAATCTATTAATGTCATGTAATCAGACTCTAAAAGTTTCTTCTCTGTTGGCAGTTTTAATTTCTAAATCATGTCTAATCATGCAGTAAAATAATGCAGCAAATATTTCCAGAGAAAGAAGAGACAGAATCAGCTTTTTTAGGAACAAAATGAGGTGAAGAGAAACTAATGCTCTATCAGATTATCTATCTGGAGGAAATCTTTAAACAACTGGACAAAGTTTTAGAATATATTTAGATTTTGTTAGAAACCTTTATGATATGAGGAATTCTAGAGTTAAATATTCACACCTTGAATAAAATATAAACTAAAGGACATATAATGAGGTAGAACAATCACAAACAGTTCAAAAATGCAAAAATATACAGGAAATATTTTGAATTGGACAAATTATTTTGATAACAATTGTCAGAAATTCTGTTACTAAACTTTTAGGAGGAATGTAGAAAAATTAATTCAGCAAGAGATAGGTCAAGGGTAAAAAAGCTCTCAGATTCTTTTTTTGTTTGTTTGTTATGATGATTATGGTGGTATAGTACAGGGCTGGCTTCACAGGTTTTCCTTGCATCATGATCTGGGTCATTGACCTTTATTTCAATAAATGAATGGGAAAGATATATATATAAGGCCTTGCTTTTATTTCTTGTTGTCATTGCTTTAGTGCTGTCTTTGCACTCTAAAATCTTGAGTATGTGACTTTTTTGACAAACCTGTGGAGAAAAATCAATCATGTCATAGTTGTCTTTTTAGGAGATTGCTAACAGAGACAGATCTGTGAGGATTTGTCATTATTACAATATTACATTGTTGAATATTTTCCCTAAGTACTCAATAATGCATGGTAGCATGTAATTTGGTTTTCTCGAAGCCAATGGAAATAAAATAAAATTTAAAAGTTCAACAGATTTGGATAGTTAAAACAGGAACAGGATTCCTTTTAAGATAAGAAAGTAAACTTTTTTTGTTGCACACTGTAAAAAAAAATATTTTCTAACAAGCTGCACTTCTGGAAGAAACGAAAAATACACTAATTTTATTCCCACTGTATGCCAGTAATGATCAATATTTTACATTCAATTGAAGTTGATATGGAAATGTTAAGGCTAGGTCGATACAGCAAATAGCAGTCACATGTCCATGCTTTGCTTCTTTCGACAAGTTTTCTTACAGACCTAACAAAATGTTTTTACAGACCTAAAGATGTTTTACAGAATTGACACTAATTTTATATTTTTATTGATCTTTACTGCTAAAAGGTAAATGAATGGAATCGTAAAATTAGTTGTTATTGTAACTCAGAGACATTATTTCATTGTTCACTGTTAATTTATCCTTGACATAAGTAACAGCAATATATGGATCTCCAAAATTTCTCATTTCCTCCTCTTATTCCTTAGGACCAGTGTTTGGACTGAAATAGGTCTGATGCTCTTTAAACCAATACTGATGGGGTACAACTGGGGTAGAACTGGCTTAGAAATGTATAAGATGCCTCTTTTGTTTCATAGGCAACAAAAAATTATCTTTGTTTCAAAGAGGCTTTAAGTCCAACTTAAAACCAAGTTATGGTTGGTTTGGGCTAGAATAGATTGAATATTCTTAGTGGATGTTTTCTGCTTCTCATTCTGCCATTGAGTAGGCTGAGGGGAGAAGTTGAGAGGGGACGCAGGTAGGACAGCTGACCCCAAAAGATCCAGCAGTAAAAGTTGGGGAAAATAAGGAAAAGGGGAAAATGCTCAGTCATGGTGGTTTTTTCTCCAACCCACTGTTATGCATGATGGAGCCCTGCTTTCCTGGAGATGGCTGAACATCTATCTGCCCACAGGAAGCAGTGGGTTGATTCGATGTTTTGTTTTTCTAGCATGCGCCGGTAGTTGCTCTACCTGTTAAATTGTCTTTATGACAATCCATGAGTTTTTACACATTTCCCCCTCTTTCTACAGATGAATCTTATACTTTTGTATATGTAGATATTTATAGCTTTGCAAGCTGACGTATTTTCTTTATTGTAATTTTCATAGGTAACATATGCATTATGCTTCTGCAATCTGTAGATTAACTACAAAGGGCTGACATGAAATGAATATGTGCTACGTACTGCAAATCCTTTAAACTTGACATTGTACACTTAAAGAATGCAGTTATTGGAAGAAAGAAATAATTGAAGAAAAGTGGAAAATAGAATAAATTGGACATGAAAGTTAAGGAGAGTAAAATAAATTATGATAATGAGTACATTTTTCATGCATAAGATTTCCTATGTTGGCTAGTAGCTAGTAACTGTAAAATACAAAATGGAATGGTATATCTTGCAAGAGATTATTTTCCACTGAATCCCTATCTACTTCAGATGTGTCTGTTCAAATTTATTCTTCTGAGCTAATTCAGCCTTAAATTATCTTATTTCTCTCTGCCTTTGTAACTCACCTAGGATTTTTCCACATACCTAGTCAAAAATCTAGTTGTAGTCTAATAATGTTGCCAGCAGCTTCTAAAAGCTTTGTTCAGGGTGCTCAAGTTAAATTCACTTATTAGTAGCCCTTGAAAATGCAGGTCAGCCTTTTTTTCCCCATTTTTTTCCTTTATTTATGTCTGTGTATACCCAGATTTTGTGTGTTTATGCAGTGGAAAGAGAGATATAAAACAGATACAATAGCCATGTCTCTTTTTCCATGTAAACAGTTCCAGGCAATCTCACATTCCCAGTTTATATGTTTTAATTAGCACTTCCACTTGTGGCAAGAGAACTGCTTTATGTTTTACAAATTTAGACTAAGACTGTTCCTACTTGTCTTGCCATCTAGTTGAAGTGAAATGTGAAAAAAGTGCATAGAGAGGCTATATTGGATTTACTGGACAGCTATGAAAGCCTAATGCTGTCTTTGTGTGTAAACTGTAGCTTCTGAAGGGAAACACTCACACTGAATATTTCTTTCCTTTCTGTGCTGGTGAAGAGAACATCCTCTGTATCTAAATGATGGGAGAATTCATAACTAGTGGGATCTCAGTTCTCGCTGGTACAGAGGAGAAATATTCTTTTCATTCCCTCAAAATATTCCATGGAATTGTCATTAATTAGTGTTTCTGTGCTCACATAGAAACTCCACTTTCCTGTCTGTGACATCCATTGCTGGATGTTTTAGAGACATAATAGTTGTAGTGATAAATTTCCACCTCTGAGATGAAGTTGGGAAGTGACCGAATATTAAAATATACCTATAATTTATTTGTCTTGCAGAATAACTAAAGGGATCAAAATTTCTTTACACAATTTTGCATATAGTGTGTCATGAAACAGGGATTAAAAGCAGGCTAAGGCAGAAGTAAAGATATAGAGTTGTTGGATAGAGGATGAGAAAAAACAATATAAGACAAGAGACAGGAAATGTTGAATATTTTATACAGGAGGAATGACGTATTGTCTAGTGACAAAGATGGGAGTCTATAATTCACTGCTTCAGTGTCAATACCCAAATACCTCACTATGTCTGGCCTAGTAACAAGTCTTTCATGCAATACCTCCTTTCCCTGTATATCCCTGAAGGGCTGTGAAGTAACAAATCCCTGGGTCTACATCTGCAGTAGAAACTAATGCACAGCCAGAAAATAAGCTGAGACAGTGGTCATCTCATCATCTTCACTGCTTTGCTGATTGAGCATTTACTGGCTATGTTACAGCCCCTCTGAATAACTTCTTTTACAAGTCAGGTATGTCTGCAGAACATACTGCTTAGACTTTCTCTAACGAATATGAGAGAAAAAGTGTGAGACTTGGTGTCACTTGACCACAAATAATTCCCTCCTGTTATTTTTTTTTCTACATGGTAGATTACACATATGCTTACTTTTGTACACAGTAGAGTATTTTTTTTTTTTTTTTTTAAGTCAGGGCTCACTCAGGTGAAAGCCAGAAAAGGAATGGTATTCATCATACATTTTTTGCAATGTGGAGGTGTAAATAAGCATTTTAATGTTTAATTTTATTCTATATGTCATATCATTAAAAGTTATAGTGAGAAAGATTAATTGTACATCTCATAGTACCACATATCACAGGATTTGGCATATATGTACTTCGTGGGGGAAAGGAGAAACCACATGATGATATGCTTTCCTGAAAATATGATCAAAAAGTTCAATTTAGTCATTCACATATGGATTTGATTAGTCAGCTTTGGAAGAAGTTAAACAAGAACAGAAGAACAGTAGAAATTACCACTATTGCCCTAAATCATTGGTCTATGCAGCTCAGCATTGTGGTCCCTGTTACTGCAGTACAAGTGGCTACAGAAAAAAAGCATCAGCTCTGCAGTCCTTTTCCACCTCTGTAGTCTTGGACTGAGGAAATTAAAGCATACACTTCTGCTGGTTACCTTCAACATTTATTTATGGCCAATGTTATCCACTACATAATGAAGATTTAAATACCACACAAAAAGCAGCAAATTGGAAATTAGGAGGAAATTTTCTTTGCATCATTTTATACAGTCTAAAACTATAAGGACTGCCTTCTGTCACATTTTGCCACATATTCTTTCATCATCTAAAAGTCACACATACACATAAATAACATATACCATAGAACCTCTACATATATAGTATAGTACATAGTAAATATGCCATGCATATAGTGCACACAAAGCATAACATAGAATATTCAGTTGAAAGATCAACATACAGCAATCATGCCATTCAATTGCCTTAATGTTTCAGAGCTGACCAAAAGTTAAAGCATACTATTAAGGGCATTGTGCAAATGCCTCTTAAATTCTGGCAGGCTTGAGGCATTGGCCACTCCTCTAGGAAGCCTGTTCTAGTGTTTAATCACCGCCCTTGAGGTAAAGAAATGTTTCATAATGTCCAGTATGAACAACCTATGGCACTTTATTGAACCTTTCTCATGTCCTGACTCCAGAAACCAGGGAGAAGCACTCTCCTCTCCACTCCTTTTCCAGGAAGCTGTAAGAGCAAGGTAGTCATCCCCCAGCCTGCTTTTCTCCAAATCAGACAATTCCGAAGTCTTCAGATGCTAGACACAGGACATTCCTTTCAGCCTGTTCACCAGCTTTGTTGCCATCCTATGGATGCATTTGAGTGCCTTAAGAAGTTTCCCAGGTTGTGTGTCCCAGAGCAGCACACAGCACTCAAGGCAAGGTTGCAGTAAGATAATCACCTTTTGACTGGCTGGCAAAGTTGAGTTTGATGCACCCTGGTATAGATAAATACTACACATACAGATAGACATTATAGGATATTTATTCTATTTGTGCACTGCATCCCTATCATATCTACTATTAGCTGTACTGCACATACTGTCTGTATATTAATAACACATTACTCTATGTACTATTCTACAAGCCACACTGGGTGAAGGACTGGCTTATGGTCAGGCCTCAAAATGTGGGGAATGAGATTGCACCTAACTACCAACTGGTCAGCAGCAGCATTCCCCAGGGTTCAATTTTAGGGCTAGTTCTCCTCTGGAATTTTTATCAATGATCTGGGTGCAGGAGTTAGATGCATTAAAAAATTTGCTGCTGATATTGGGTGTTGTCCCTGCACATGGTGGGGGGCATAGGACAGGACGGTATTTGGGGTCCCTTCCAACCCAAACCTTTCTATGGTCCTACAAGATGTGGAACAAAGTGCCTTGCAGATGGATTTAGGTATATTGGAGCATTGGACAATTAAAAGTAATTTAACAAACTGAAATGCCAACTTCACCAAGTTTGGACTCATGCCAGGCAAAAGTAAAATTGGGAGCAGAATATCTAGAGAGCAGAAAGGAGTGTGACAGGTTCAGTATGGACCAGATATATGCCCTGGCAGCCATCCTGAGATGCAGCTAACACAGTGTAACCAGCCAGTATATTTCAGTGGTCCCAGAGAGAGGCCATGAAAGATCTTGAAAACCTCTCTTTTGAAGAAAAGCTGAGAGGGTTGGAGCTGTTTAGCACAGAGAAGAGAAGGCTCTTGAAATATCTGATTGCTGACTTTCAATATTTGAAGTGGGTTACAAAAAAAGACAGAGAGAGACTTTCTAGAAAGGCTTATAGTGTCAGTGGAAGAGCCAATGCTTTTAAACTTTAGAAGAGTAGGTTTTGATTGGATGTAAGGAAGAAATTATTTACAAGGAAGGTGGTGAGACACTGGAACAAGAGAAGAAAACTTCCATGGATGCTAACAAAGTGCCAATTATTTCAAAATCAGCAGAACTGTCCAAAGAAATTGTGGATCCTCCATCAAGGGGAAATGTTCATAGTCATATTGGATTGAGCAACCTGACCCAGTGAAAACCACCAGGGCAATGTGGTTGAACTCAATATTCTTTAATTGTCGCTTCCTACCCAAACCATTCTAAGACTCTGGGATATCCTTAACAGTGATTTGAAAAAGTTGCTTAGCATTTTTCTGGAGCTTTCACCTCTGTTTCATTCGTACTTCACAGAAAAAAACAAAAAAACACCCCAACCAAAAAAGAAACCCCAACCAACCAACAAACCAAAAACCAAAAAACAATCAGACTAACTAACAAACAAATATACATATATATACATATATATTCAGAACCTGACAGATATGAGGGAAATTTTACCATATGAATTAATAATTATGTTCTGCCTTTATAGCATCTACGTCAATAATTAAGAGCATAATAATTGAATTGAGAACATTAAATGGAAGAAACTGTAGGTGTGTATATATATAATTCTTATTTGAAATTGGTCTTAGATAGGGACCATAATTCATATAAATCCATCATAGTGCTGTTATGAGGAAAATGACAGGGAAAATTCTAATGCTTTCAGCATTCTGAGATTTCAAATGAGTTAAAGATGAAACTTGAATTTTTAAAGCTATGAAAAGACAGGTGTTAACCTCTCCTGAGTCCTTTTCCAGCCACCTGCCAGTCTCAGTACAAAAACTAACACAAAAATGTAACACACTTTCATATCCATAGAAATCCTTTATAAAGATTAAAGCTTTGCATTATCTTTCCTCCATGAACAAAAAATCTTTTTCCCTTAGCGAGATCTTTTATAACTGATTTCTATTGTGTGCTGGATTATTTTTTAATGGCTGTGATTCAGCTTCTTGTTTCTTCCAATACTCCCCTGCCCCAAACAAGAAGCACAACTTGTTAAAATTGAATAGAGATGGCTACAAGCTGACATCTGTGTCAATGTGAAGAACAAGGACAAAGATTCCATGGGTCTCTTTTAAGAACAAAAGGACAGGCTTTTGTCCTGGAATTCTGAAAGTAGTCTAAAGGCTTACATATGTAGCCTTCCTTTCTAAATAAAAAATGAAAGTACTGCAGAAAAAAAGAATCAATGTCCTGTTAATGAAGAAATAAGTGAATAAAGAAGTCCTTATTTTGGAAAATATTCAAGACAAAAGCTAAAAGTCTGTACACATCCTCTAAGATTTAATGTTTGATAGTATACTCCATATCATACAGGTATTTTTATACCTATATTGCTTACTTTTAAGTAGACATTTTTGTCAGAAATTAAATACCTTTGTGCTAAGTGCTTGTACATAAGTGCTGCAAGCATAAATGCTGCCTATAAATAGAAACTGTGGTTAACTTTGCCACCTGAATAGAAAACTTCACACTTACACTTTGAAGGCATGCTGACAAGAGCAGTATTCCATAGGAGTAACCATGACTGGTCTCTATCTTATTTTTCAGAATGGAACCACATGAGGCACTATATGAATCGCAACAGGTGAAGTTGCAATTTAAAAAAATCTTTTTCAGTAACAACATATTACAGACATTTAAAAGACAAAGTCTTTTGTGATTGTAAGATATTAGAAAGTAGCATTATAGATGAGACCTATTTTGCTAAACTTTGAAGGTGAAGTTTACAATAAGGATTATTTAATCAAATGTCAACTAAATATGAGTAGTCACATCTAATATAAGATAGAATATAGAATATATCATGCTTCAAATGTGTGCTAATCATAATTGCATTGATATTTTCTTAGAACATATCTGCAATGATTTTTCCTATATCATCTTTCATTCAGAAGGTAATCTTCAAGAGTATGAAAATGAATCCTGAGCAAATTTTTCACCAAGAGTGTAATTGAGTAGTGGGAGAGGCTCTCAAGCGAAGATGTCATAGCAGAAAGACCAAAAGAGTTCAAGAAACATTTGGACAATACTATCAGGCACAAGGTGTCATTTTTGGGGTGCCCTGTGCGGGGCCAGGAATTGACTCAATGATCCTGATGGGTTTTTTCCAACTTGACATGTTCTCTGATTCCATTAAAGATAAAAGACAGCTCTCTTTGACAGGATGTTATAAAAACGCATGTGCATTTCTAGCAGAAACGAAAAAATTATAAGTCAAACAATTGTGGAGATAATTGTTGCTTCCTTTAAATGAAAGAAATGGAAAAAAAAGTCTTCTTTAATTAAGAATCTTTTGATGTATGAGACTTTTTTTCAACAATACTTCTAGGCAAGTACCTCATAAAACAGAAAATTTTAAAATAAGGATTTAATTTTTTTAGTAACAACATCAAATCAGCATGGAATACCAGCAAAGTGTAAGTGGTGTGCATTACAAGGTATCTCGGTGAATTGCATCTAACTGTGGTAATTATTAGCACTTTTGCCCTTATCCCTCTGGTGCATGGGCATCATGCCAGTTGTCTTTAAGTACTGCAGGGTCCTCATTCTGCAAATTGAAAAGCATTCTAAAAAGCATTTATGCATTTATTCCTAATCTCATTATCTCCAGTTAATCATTGCAAGATCCATTGGACTTGACATAAATCACATACCAAACTTAAAAATATTGAACTTTTCAAAATATAATGCTCAAGAATATGTGACATAATCAGTTTAGAAGTACTTACTATTTAATGCAGTTGCATTAACAAGCCACTCTTCCTTCTGTGTATTCCTGGATACATACCTTAAGGTGAGAATACCAGACTACAAGCAGAGACAGAAACTTGTTTTAGACTTCTGAAATGAGAGAGACTAATCTCAATACTTTGCATTCAAACTATTGTCAATAATAATGAGAATGTTATCCAAACTATACTACAGTAACAGCAAAGAAAGAAAATATCCTAACTATAGCTTCATAGATTATATAGGCTAAATACCCTCAGGAAAAAGATGGATTCCAACAAAATACGCAAAATGAAAATGCAAATATGCACTTCAACCATTAAACTAGAAAGGACAATAAGACCAAATCTATCACAACTTCTGAGAAATTACTCTGTGTGATAAAGGCCCTTAAAGTCAGGAGATGGATCATGAATCCCAAATGGATAGAGAAGCTTTTTTCAGACAAGAATAAGGTGCCTCGCTTTAAGAAGTGAAGCCTAAGGCTGGCAGCTCTTCTCAGCAGTCTCTTCTAGCAAGTTATTTCTGCTTAGTTCAGCAGCCAGGCTTCATGGGTTGCTTTAGGTCTGTAACAGTCCTCAAGCACTTTGAAGGGGCTTGAACAGAGTATGTGTTCTACTCTGTGGCGAAATATATGGAAGAAAGAGAAATTTCCGCATCAGGCATTTTTAGACCTCCCTCAAAACCAGAAGGCTTTATTATGTAATGGCCAAGAGTTTCTTATCAGTTCTGTGCAACCCACTCATTATTAAATTAGAGCAAATACCACTCTGCCTGACTGTACTGTTTCCTAGTATTTTAAATGTACATCTAGATAACTAATGAAAAGTTTTTGGAATTTTTTTTTTCTCTGAAGACTTAGGAATTCAGAAATCTAATATTGTTTCAAAGTTGTAACAGTTAAAAAACACTAATGATCTAATGGAGGTGGTTTTTGTATTGGTATAGTTGTTCATTTGTTGGTTGATTGGTTTGTTGTGGTTTTTTTGGTTGGGGTTTTTTCTGTAGTAGTATAATCTGGAGGGGTGAATCATCATGGAATGGAATAAAATTGAATTCAGCTTCTGAATCTGCTAAAACCAGTAGTTTCTGTGATTTAAACATGCTCATTCAGAACAGGCACTTCATAAAGGCAGATTTTAATCTGATATATATCCCTATAGCATCACTGTGTGATTTTATTTTCATCTATTTTGAAAATGACAGTGCTGTACAGATACCCATGGAAAACAAGATTACTCACTCACCTGTCATACATGCAGTATTTATGTAGGGATACATTCAAGTACAAGCTTGAATCAAGCACTTGTGTAACCTGTGGTTATGTCCTTGGGTTTTTTTAGTTTTAAGATGTGCTCTGTGTCATGGGCTGACCTTGGAATGATGCCAGACCTTCACCCACCCCCTCACAGCCACCCAGCTGTTCTCCTACTCCCCCTTCTCAACAGGACAGGCAGAGAAAATAAGATGGTAAAGCTCATGGATCAAGATAAAGACACAGCTTGTGTGTTGCAGGGGGATGGGAATGGAGGTTGCAGTCAGTCTGCAACTGTTCCTCTTTGGTACTCTCTGCTCATTCTGAAATTGAGAAGTGCAGTAACTGTATCAAAGGTATAATTAATTCTTTTTCATTAGACAATGTCAGTATCACAACCTTGGCCCAAAATACCTTTCTTTTTTTTCTGCCTCCAGGTATCTATATTATATCTACATCATTTTATGTGAATTTTCAGGGTCTCTGTGGGTACAATGATTGCCACCTTTCCATCATAGTCTCCATAAGGTTTGGGCATTTCTATAGGGGTTTAATTTAATCACCTCTATTAATGACTTCTCATTAAAGCATCTTTAATAACAAATTTCAACTTTCTAATTCAATGTAACAAATAAGAATTTGTTGAGCTAAATGTAGTCATCTTGAAAACTAGAGGCAGATATGCTCCAAGATCAGACTTTAATTTGCTTTACTTTTCCAGCTACAACCACTCAGGGCAAGACTGTCAACATAAATTAAACATTTCTAGGGTAAGGAATAGATCTGGTTAACTTTAATGTGTTCACAATCTGATTTATTTTGTCGACTGTATCACAGACTATTCAAGAAGCTGTTAGTATAGAAGAAACAAAGGATTTACACCTAACTTTAAGCAGGTACAATTTTCATAGTTGTGTATGAAATACTCTTTTTGCTAAATACCTCAGATTTTCTGTTGCATTTACATATAAAATTATTGCTTATTTTCACTTCTTGTAGTCAATATTTTTACTATTGCTACTAAAAAAAATCTTTTTCATACAGAACATAAAGTGTTTATGTCCATGTTGGCAATAATTGCATCATTTATATTTTACAGCATTTAATTTTTTTATCTTTACTTTTTGTCTCTATTGTGGCTACCAGAATTAAGTTTCTGGACATGTAGCATTGGCAGTACAAAGCACTACCTGTCTTTCTAACCAGACACAGCTTTCACTGACGCTGGACAGATCAAGATTGAATCTTAACACCTCAGCCAACGCCAAAAACACAGACATAACTTGAGTTCAACAGGCTTTGGATCAGGCTCAAATGCCCATGTTTTTCCATCTTCATTTTCCTCAGGCAAGCAAGTCCTTGCTGGCAGGAAACCCATCTGGTCCTGTGGTGTAGGAGATGGCTGCAGGAGGTCAGAATGTGAGGAGCCCAGGCTGGTGTGGAAATGTTTTCTGATCCCCAGGAAGCCCCGGGGCAGCACAGCCCAGCTCTACCAGTCTCTCACGCAAAGAAGTTGAAGTAGCTCTGGGCAGCAGCTGAGCAGTGGTTAGAAAGAAGTACAGTTGAATCTTCCTTATTTCTCATGGATCAGAAAAAAATAGATGTTCATTTAGACTACGTATAGGGGAAAGGCTGTGCTGGATGCTATTTTAATGTACTTATCTCAAAATTGTATTTGTGTATTCAGCAGGTTTACCTAAAATGCTTTTTTTTTTTTTTTGAATGTGGGTTTCTCTAACATTGTTAAACCTTAGCAATTTGTACCATTATTAAGGAGTTTGCCAGTAGCAAAGTTATAAATATAACAGCAATCTGATAGCAAATATTTGTATTGTGTCTAGTCGCTAAATGCACCACTAGATTGCCAAAAAAATCATACTTGATGTAGGACTTGATGTTTAAGAGTCTTCTTAACAGCTCAGATCAGGTTCAGACATAGATCAGTAAAGCTTTGAAGAGAACTTCTGTTTTTGGGCAATTTCTGTGTTTTATACATGTATTTTGAAATAACAGAAAGAAGAGAAAATACCGAAACACTTAAACAGGAAGTAGGTACCTAAATCTAAAATTTCAATGCCTACTTATCTGTCACTGAAGTGAAAGGAGTTTATACTAAAGCAGAGGTTACAGATAGTATTATTAAACATTTCCAGGTTAGAAATTCCTAGCATAGCATCTGCCCAATTATTCCTGAAAATCCTAGTTTAAGAAATGACACACAAAATGTAGTTGAGCCTCGTGTATACTTCTGCAATGCTTTTGATGAAAGATTGTGAAACATCTTTAAACAAACCTGACAGGCTGAAGTATCTTTTTGTACAAGGAAAATCTGTACTTCAGTTTCCCTACATGCATGAAGGATTGCAAATGTACATTTCTCATCCTCTTGACAGTCACTAAGTGAGACTGTCAGTTAGATAAAAGAAATAGTAGTAACACTTTAATAGAAATATTTAATAGTTTGTATTGAAAGGACCTTAAAGATCACCCAGTTCCAACCCCTCTGTCGTGGGCAGGGACATCTTGCATAAGAGCAGGTTGGTCAGAGCTCTACTCAATGTGGCCTTGAACACCTCCAGCAATGGGACATCCTTTCTCTGGGCAACCTGTTCTAGGCTCTCACCACTCTCATAGTAAAGATTCTTTCCTAATATCTAACCTAAATATAGTTTCAGTTTGAATCCATTTGCGCTTGTGCAATCACTACAAGACCTTGAGAAAAGTAACTTTTCTTGTGCTCTGTGTAGGAACATTTTGCTTCTAACACAGTTATCCTTACATGGATAACTCTGAGCAGAGAGGCACCCATGCTCCTTTTTATATCTAATAGTTAACATGTGCTGTTTAAACACACATAATTGCCACAGTGTATGCTCAGGACTTGGATACAGCTGAGTGGTGGGTCAAAATAGGTAAACTTCATTTTCCCAGATATAAGACTTCAAAAAGACAGGCATAATATTCAGGAGTAACTTATTTCACTGTTAAAGAATGTGCTAGAGGGCTCATCACTCTTCATTGACTGAAAAATATCCAGCAGAGTTTATGTAGACTAAAATGCTAAGTTGTAAATCGTTAATCCATTTTGAATTATGCCTCCATACCCACTAGAAGATTAAGCCTTACCATTTAAATCAGCCTTCAAAATACTCAACCTTGTCATGGTTTGGCCTTTTGATCTTTTAAAACTGAGTCCAGAGCATAAATTTTCTGAATATATTAATTCAATTTCAAATACATAACTTCAATCCATAATTAGTGTTTTTTTTCTTTTATATTTTATTCAATCATCCAGTGATTGTTAAAGCAGAATGGCCTCTGGCTTTTCGAGGCCCCTTAGGCAAATCACATCATGTAGCTATAAAATAAAAATGGTGTAGTCATGCCTACCACTAAAGAGGTATTTGATATAATGTGTTATGTATTTTCTTCAAGCTCACCAGTGAAAGATAAAACATGAAAGCCTGGAAATTATTAAAATGAGGCTCCTGTGATGGAATTTTGTTACATGTTGCATATGAAAAGAAAGATACTATATTAAATGAAAGTTAAATGCTCATCATGAACTACCACAATTTATGTATTTTTTTACCTTTGTTCAGTCATTTGAATGCAAACTCAAGTTATTGTACAGATTCAGAAATTTAGTTTAAATTTAGATGGCTTTTTCTGAAATATGTGCTATTTAATTTTAGCCAATATGAAGAAAATCAGAAAAAGTTCTCATTTAACTACCTTTTGCTCTATTCTGTTTTCAATTTTAACATTAACACTGATCAAAAAGGAAGCGTTTTCTAGTGATTTTGCTGAGAACTCCAGAACTTTATATACAGCTGCTTACAAAACTTATAACATTTTAAAGATTAATTTATATATGTCACGGAATACATGCTAATTCAATGTTATATTAAACATATGTACATAAAATTTAAACTTGTAAGTTAGCTGTATTGTGGTATAATGTCCATGGTAATTCCCAATGTCTAAAGCAAAACTATTGCAAATGCCATTATTGTGTTTCCATATATAAAACTGTAATGAATCAATTCTTTCCATAACTAAAATGCAGTTTTTCCTTCTAAACCAGGACCAGTATTCCAGTGAATCCTGTGGAGAAAAAATGCATCACTTTTAATCAGTTAATAAGGTGGGACGTGGTTACATTTTTTTGCATATTCCACAGAATAAGAAAGGCATTTACTTTTAATATGGGCATCTATGTTTTAGCACAGATAACTTTGTTGATGCTGACAATTATTCTGTAGGCTAGAATCATTCAGAAAGTCTCAAGCATGCACTTGACAGCAAATGCTTATATAAAATTATTTAAATGAGATGACAAAACCTATTTAGTAATACTAATGTCTCTGAAATAATGGAAAACTGTTTCTAAATTATATAATTCAAGAGACAGATTGTGTCAGTATAGGCAAAACAACTGAAACTTTGAAAGGACGTGATGAACCAGAATACATTAATACAAGCGAGTGAGATCCTAGCATATATTCCCATATTCTGTGGAAAGCTATTTGTTCTGGCTGCATTGGGAACAATATTGACTAGAATATTCTGTTACAGAGGTTATGAATATAGGAAGTATGACATACAGACAGAGAGAAAGCAGCAGATGTAGTTTGTCATTTGGTGAAAATATAATATTTTTTGAAGAACATATGGTCATTAATACAGGTAAATATAATCAATGAAGAGACTAAAACTCAACACATCCAAAAAAATTCAGGTAATTCAAAAGACATGTAATACTAAGCTTAAATTCAAGCTATTGAAGCCACTGGCCAGAGTAATAATTTAAAGTTGAACTGGTCATTCTTGCTTCACCTCAATTCTTTCCTTCTTTCTTCACATCAGCCTGGAGGACATGCTGATCTTCAAACTAAACAACCCAAGCCATCACATCTGTTTTTCTGAACCAGTTCTTCAGGTTTTATGCAATTATTCCTCATCTCTCCTAAAGAATGACGAAAATTTTGTGAGCTTTATCATTAAAAATTCGTAACATAGTGAGCGTCTCCACATTTGGTGTTAAGCTTGTTCTATGGGCAGAAGAGAAGTTGAAATTCTTCATACCAGGGAAAGAAGATGTCTGTAACAGTGAAGATGTGCAGCTTTGAGAGCTGTCAAAGGTTACTTTATGGCCAGGGGATAATCAGACAATTCAGGCAGGAAAGGCTAGTGGGATGTAAGGTGTTATGATAAGCACCTACATTTGATCAACAGACTAGTCTCTTGGCTCCACGGGCTTTCTTATCTAGCTCTTCACTGACCTTGATGGATGGTTAGACAGTTACGTTTAGACACTTAAATTAGTGTCTCTCTAGTTTAATGTCGCATCAATTTTCATTGATTACAAAAAAAAAAAATTTAAAAAATTTTAAAAATTTTAAGCCATGGCAAACTAGTAGAAGAGAAGCAGGTGAAGGAGGAATACCTCCTATAATTTTTTTTTTTTAGAATACTCTGTGGCCATAAAAAATATTAAGAGTTTTCCATACTTCTACAATCTTCAAATTACAGGAAATTGAGGAACAAAACATACAAGCTATTTCTGAATATTCCACATGCATGTTATTGTAGAGAATAACAGCAATATTTCCCTTGTTAGTAGCACCAACCCCAAGTGAGTTTACCAGAAATATCACTCTGCTTGTGTGACCCTTTGTGTCTATATAGTGAGAATGTGTGTGCATTGAATGAAATATGATACATGTCTTCTTTCAAAGTCTGAAGTCATCTCTACTGTCGCTATGTTGCAATGTATTCGGAACTGAGTGTATTTGGACATTCCTCCAGATAAAAAATAAATCTTTCCTTTGTCAACTGACAAACTTGTGTAAAAGGAAAAAGTTTTAAAGACTCGAGTTCTTTTGGTCAAAAATTTTACTTTCAGTAATAGATATATGTAGTGTTTGTATAAAGAGGTTTTTTTACAAATATTTTATATGCCTATTATTGTTGATCTCTATTATCCGTTGTTCTGAATATTTAGATGACTTTCAAGTCATCTGATATGGGTAAAAAACATTTAAAAATACGCACCTTTTTGCAATTTTTCTTTTATATATATAAAAAAAAATTCATACCGTAAGTCTTACATCTGGTGAAGTCTGGAGGAAAGAGCTGGGAATTTTGACAGATATGAGAAAAGCAAAAACAATGAAAAATTTTGAAGCTGAATACATATAAGTTAAATAACATTGCAACATATTGTAGAATATCTCAAACTGCTTTTCAAAGTTACACACGCTGTGCCTACTGAAGCACAGACAATGCTCTGAGGTGCACTGTGAACGTCCCTGTATTGTGCACTGCCACCCACCTTCAGCCAGCAAAGCATCAGTAACTCTGTGGTTATTGGCTCACAAACCCCAGTTCTTGATCTGTGTTTTCACTTAGAGAAGAATTTCAGATAATTTAATAGAAATGTATAAAAGAAATGTATCAAGTACTATGTGGTGATTTGCCCATGGATCAGTCATGGCTTTAGGGAACTGCACATTAATTTGGTGTAGTTTGTTCCTTTCTGTTTTGGCTGGCTCACTTCTCCTCACCTGTCCTTTGCCAGGGAACTGTTCTGAAAAGCGAGAAATGTACTCCTGCATAAGGAGAGGGAAATAGATTCATTGCACACTTTTTTTTCTCTGTGTGGCCTCACTTTATTTCTGTATGTGGTTTTGCTTCTTAATCTTGCCTGAATTAGTCAAAACAACTACAAAATTGAAGAAGCATCTCATAAAATCATAGTCCTAATTCTTTGTTTGCCAGGCCATTGGGCAGTCATGCAAATCGTATGTTAAATACTTGTTTAGAATTATTTTCTACTCTGTGTAGATAATTACTCTTGATGAATTTTGATAAACAAGTTATTTTCCTCTATTTGCACTGAAAGGATAAGAGGCAAATGCAGACTTAACATAGACGTTCACATTCGGAGTTTTACAAGAATAGTTTAGAAACAGAGTAATTGGAAGTTATTTGAGCAACTGATAAAAATCATAGATAATCAGTATGGAAATTCATTTGATCGATTAATCAGGAAACAATGACCTAGTGACTAATCAGAGGTATGAAAATAATTACAGGAGGGAAAGAATTAAACTGAAGTGACCATAAAATCATGGAAAGCCTTTTTACCTCTCAGCAATACACCTTCAATAATTCCTTCCAAACCACATAAATGTTATATTTATAGACTTTCAGTATAATTCTTTTAGGCAGGAAAGAATTTCTACAAATGAGACCCAAGGGACCTGCACTGAATTGCCTTTGCACGACATTTCCTGTGAACTTGGAAAAGTCCTGACAGCTCTCTATGAGGATTCCATCTCATACAGCTTTAGGGAGCTGTGATAAAGGTGTCTATATCACCTGGTTCTCCATTATATTCATGAGAGAAAAACTTTTTTTCAAACAGATTCATCTGATTTACTTTAAATATCTACATTGTGAAGAGACAATGTGTCTTTCTCTCAGCCACAAAAAAATAAAAGACCCTGGGATGAATCCCATTTTACATGTCTGTCTTTTGAGAATTTTAAAATGAAGAATGTAGTCCTGCTTTTCTCTTCAGAAGAAAAATGAATTTTAAATCTGAAGCATTGTGAATTGCACTGGGTTTAAATAAGATAAATATGAATATCTGGATGTAGAAATAGAATTGATGGATCCAATTATCAACAAATAATTCTGATATATCAATCCACTAATGAATGAGCCATAACATAATGACTTATATAGCTTAAAGGACAAAGAGAAATGCCAGATTTATAGGACCATAAACAAAAGGAACCTGAAATTTAGTCCCAAAAATAAGTGTGTCCTGAGGTTGGATCTGTTCTTGTTCTCCTAGAAATAAATTTAAAGTAAATAGACAAGATTAAGTAAAGTTCTCAAGATCACAGAATAGTTTAGGGTAGAAGAGACCTCAAAGAACATTTAGTCCAACCTTCCCATAATAAGCAGGGACATCTTCAACTACTTATGTTGCTCAGAGCTCCATGCAACTTGACTTTGAATCTTTCCTGGGATAGGACACTCTTCTGGTGTTTCACTACCCTCATTGAAAATAATTCTACCTTATACCTACTCTAAATGTACTCTCATTTAATTAAAACTCATTACCCCTTGTCCTGTCTCAACAGGTCCATGTAAGAGGTTTGTCTCCATGTTTCTTACAAGCTCTCTTTATATACTGCAAGACCACAATGAGATCTTCCCAGAGTCTTCTGCAGGCTGATCAACCCAAGTCATCTTAGAGTTTTCTCATAGGAGTGGACCCACTCCAACAGGTCCACCTCTTTCCTCAGCTGGATGCAGCAAAGGTGTGTCTCAAAAGAGCAGAGAAAAGGAGGATAATCACCTCCATCAGCCCGCGGGCTACTGTTCTCTTTCTTTTTGTCCAATTTCCATTCACCAGCATCCCCAAGTCCTTTTCGAAAGGGCTGCTCTCAGCCCCTTCAGCCCCAGACTGGTTTTGACACTAAGGGTTGTCCTGACCCTGATGCAGCACCTTGTGTGATATGGTTCGCCTCACTCCACTTGTCCCTCCTGGAATGGCATCCTGGAATGGCATCCTGTCCTTCAGGTGTGTCATCTGAAACGCTAAACTTGATGTCATTTGTGAACTGGCTGAGGGTGCACTCCATCCAACTCTCTACGTCACTGATGAAGACATGAAAAAATACTGATCCAAATATGAACTCTGAGGGACACTACCTGCCACTGGCCTCCATTTGAACAATGAACCATTGACCACTAAATACCTTCTGGATGTGACTATCCAACCAATTCTTCATCCAACAACCAGTGCACCCATGAAATCCATCTCTTTCCAATTTAGAGGGAAGGATGTTGTGGGAGACCATGTCAGAGGCCAAAAGAAGTTCAGATAGATGACATCCATAGCCCTTCGCTTGTCTACTGATGTAATCATTCCTTCATAGGCCACTGGTTTGGTCAATCTGCACTGGCACTTGGTAAAGCAATGCTACCTTTTTCAAACCACTTCCCTGTCCTTCATTTACCTTAGCAGAGCTTCTAAGAGGATCTGTTTCATGATCCTCCCAGGGTCTTCTCTCTTCTGCCCCTTTTAAACATAGGTGCATTGTTTCCCTTTTTCCAGTCACCAGGAACCTTACCTGACTGCCATGACTTTTAAAGTATGATGAAGAGTGGCTTGGCAGCTACATCAGGTAATACCCTCAGGACTCTGGGATGCATCTCGTAAGGTCCCATAGATTTACGTATGGTCGGGTTCCACAGGTGGCCACAAACCTGAGTTTCTCTATCCTCTGAATGCCTATTTTATTTTTTACTGAATGACTAGTTCTTTTTAAGATGATGCCTGATCTTTAAAGATTGATGTCTGTGGTCCTAGGAACTGGAGTGAGTGTAGGTGTGTGAATGAATGTGTGAGCACTAGTGAAGATAAATCTGTTCATGATGGTGAGCAGGTGAAGTGGCTTATTGAGTGCGAAAAACAAACAGGGAGGGAAAGAATCTTGTTTGTCCGCTAGCCTGTACGTGGATCAATTTCTTTTGAAATGTTCGAATCCACAAAAAATGGGTTGCTCATTCACCAAAATCAGAAATAAAACCTTTCAAATATTTTTGAGGCTTAATGGAAAATGGATTTTCAGATTAGACCTGAAGAACAGAAATGGGGACCTCATTATGTTGGCTTTTTTTAAGGGCATGAGGGACAAACCAACGGGTGGAAGCGTATAGATGCACACGATACTCGTTCATATTTTACACATTTTGTACACAAACAATTTCTTTAAATGTGCTGTTCACTCATTTTAATTCAGAGTGAAAGATTTTACAACAGCAATTGCTTTGAAGGAGAAAGACATCCATCTGTTTGCTACACTGTAGGATTTCTATGCTGAAGATGTGACATGCTATTAAACTTTATCTTCTTAACAGTATTGCTGTTTTGCAATCATTACAAAGAAACTGTAGTGTGGAACAATATACAGAGAACATCTGTAAAATAAAGATGCATTTTAAATGGTTTTGTGAATACATGCCCTGTGGTAAGACATAACTGTAGGATTGTGTTTGGGTGAAACCTGAGGTGACAGTTAAGGGAACACACTAATTTAATAACATTTGATGAATTAAGAAACTGTATTACTTTTTAAAATCACTTAGGAAGTCTCCTTTCAAACCCCTTGGTAGTCTGGTTGATTCTTCTGGACAGCATGTCAAAAAGATTTGGAAACACACGGTCTGTACAAACCACCGTGTCTGGTTCAGCTTCTTTTTCACTTTCTAAAGAAACTTACATCAAAGCTTTATATTTCCATTCCAATAAATATGATCTGCAAAAGGATTTTCTTTTTAGGACAAAATAATGCTGATTATCACAAAATTTATTCTAAGCTGAATACATAACCTGTATCATCCATCACTTTTATATATGTTTCCTTTAAAAGGAGCAGAATATGTAAATGGCACAAAGTCCAAGCATTCTTAATGATGAACCACTCCTTCATATTTATATGCAACAGAAACCAAACCATTTACATAGATGTAAATTTCCAATAAAACTCTTAATATGATGGATCAAGTGTCTAATGATTATAGTCAAATATCACAAACTTTATAAACTCAGTGTCACAAAATACATATGGCACAATTTGAACTCGACAGTTGTGGTTTCTAAAACGTCTTCAAAACACTCAGGGAATGATTATGACTGAAGTAAACAAAGAAGTTACATACCCAAAGGATAAGTCCCAGTACTCAAAAAGTCCCCAAAGAAAGACATTTCAGTTAGTTTTCAAAATGGATTTAAATATTTTCATATTTATTATTGATATTCCATTTCTATAATAGATTATATCAATGAATTCTTTATGAATCACAAATTAACATGATGCCTCATCTGACAAGAAATTATTGAGTACTCCTCTAAGTAGAAGTGGAAAGGCAATGTTGTACAAAAATGCAGAATTTCTGAAGCAGATGTGTGTTAAATACAGAAGAGATGGTAATTATAGTACAAACAAGTTTCTGTGTACATGTACACACTTCTAAGCAGCACAAGTTCTAGATCCAACTTCTTGTTTGTTAGTATTGAACCTTATTAAAACCTCACAGCTCCCATAAAAAATTGCTTAAAAATTCCATGAAAATACCATGTTGAATGTAATAAAAAACCCCCTCCCAATTAATTTTGCTTCATGCTTTTGGAAGCAACTCAAAGAGTCAACAATGCACTGAGTTGAGGGTTAAATGTCTGCTCAGAGAAGAAAGATGTGAATTTTTTCCTCCCGCAGTAGTGACAATAATGCAACATGTACACTCTTTTATCTCCTGCTAGGAAAGACTGAGAGAATTGGGTTTGTTCAGTCTGAAAAAAGAGATGGCTTAGGCGTGACCTAACTGTGGCCTTCCAGGACCTGAAAGGAGTCTGAAAGATAGACGGAGAGGGTCTTTTTATAAGAGCATGTAGTGAAAGAACAAGGGGGAATGGAATGAAACAGAGAGAGAAGGTTTAGATTAAGTATTAGGAAAATCTTTCTTTATTGTGGGAGTCGTGAGACTCTGAAATAGGTTGCCTAGAGAATCTGTGGCTGCTCCATCCCTCGTGGTGTTCAAGGCCAGCCTGGATGGGGCTCTGATTAACCTGTCCAGGCCCATGGCAGAGAGTTGGAAGTAGATGATTAAAGTTCTTCCAACCCAAATTATTCTATGATTCTACAATTTATAGTACTTGACCCATGATACTGTGTCTCTCTATCCAGTCTACAGAATTCAAGTTGTATTATACACATACATTTAGTCACAATGACTGTAAGAAAAAAAGATTTACCTCTTTTTCCTGGTCTTTTGTGTCTTAGAATGCAGCAATTATGATAATTATTAGCTAAGCAAAACCAAAAATCTCACCATCAATCTTAGAATCTTCAGTCTAAATTTCATGTTCCAAAGATGGAATAATTTTGCCCGCAATATTCTTCAGATTATTGTCCAGCTTCATTTAAAAACACTCATAACAGAGGCTTAACAGCATCTCAGTGTATTTAATGCTCTGCTACATTTCTGATAAAGTTTCATGAGTTTTTTAGTTCCATCTAATCAAATTTTCCCCTATTTAATTTTAAGGACCATTATTATTTTTGTAATCCTTTTATGCTAATGCCATAATTCTAGGTATTTAAAATATTGTTATCTTTCTTATTTAATGGTTTTCATTAGGACTACCAGTTCTAGTTAATTCAATCTTTTCATAGAAATCATATTTCCTAGACAATGATAATCATTCTGATGTCTTGTCTTTTCCCAGCTGTTCCAAATTTAAGTATGGTACAAATCTGACAGTAAGTATTTAGCTGAATCCTTTGTGGTTTTGAACAAATGGCAAATATTACTATTTGTTTAATATCTGGGTTTTTGTGCAAAAGTGTTTAATCAAAGTCAGTTCACCTCTAATATTTCACCAAGTGGCTTGAACATGTTTTTTTTTTTTTTTATTTAGATGTGAGGTTTATGCATGCATACATGCTTCTGCATGTTCATATATGCATACTTTAGACTATGGATATTTTATATATGTATATTTTAGGCTGTGATTTTGACCATGATGCTTTGTTTCTTTCAAACATCTGGCTGTTTTACCTTTAATATTGGTAAAAATATTTTCTTCATTGTTACTAGAGAGTACATGTGATTACACTCAAAGAAATGGTTCAGCACTGAACAGCTGCTTTGTCCTACCTTGACCTCTCTTCCACTAAGGTGAAAAAAAACAGATTTACTGCTGAAGAACCCAGACTATCACAGAGAATGAACTTCTTTCATGTTTGCAAAGGATATGTTAACAAAAATAATATGTTATGTGCAGATATATATGGGTAAATACAAACATAAACTTTTATGCAATGAAAGGGAAGTTTTGGAATTCCTGATTTTTTAAAAGATAAACAAATGAACACATCCTGGAGTTTAACTGTTTAATTTAATGTTATGTCTGCAAATATACCTTTATGAAATATAATGGGTTATTGCTGTGAAGGCCAGTTTTTTTCATTGAAACTGCACAGGTGACATGTCTGGGAGACAGTGTTAAATTATTGTTATTAGAACTCTGAATTCAAACCTTACAGTGGGATTTTTTCCATAAACCAGAGAAAATGTCATTTGCTGTTTGATCCCACAGTAAGCTAACAAGTTAAATTATTTGCTATAAACTGTAAGGAACTATCTCTGGAGAAATTTAGAAAAATGAATGAACAGTGCTTTTGCAGCTTTGGTCATTTCGGCGAGTTTTATCAAAGGGCCTTGGCAAAATATAGAAGAACCCAGTGGATGTTTACAGCTGTTTTTTCCTTGTACTGTTCAGCTCTGCAAGTCAAAAGGGACAAGCACCAAAGATAAATATATTTTTTTATTTCTCACTAACAAGTTCATGTGGACACAACCACTGTACAGAGATGAAGGTAAACAAAGAGTTTGTCCTATCATTTCAGGGACTTTTTTATTCCATATATTTTAAAAAGTCTATTTTACATTAAGTCAGTCTTTGATAAAATTTTTATTGGAGGGTTGTCCAGTCTCTACAATGTCTTTGCCATTATGAACAAGTGACAAGTGTTAGAGGAAAATATTAATAATTTTTAAATTATTAAATTATTAAAAATTATTAATTTTACAACTTAAACTCTCAATGACTACTTCAGAAATAGCAAATAATTGATATTTTCATTATTATAAAAAATCATATGCTCTGATCCTTCACTTTCTCAAGTTCTGTACTCTATTTAATTTCTAACCTTTGTAAAAATTGTTTAGAAGTTTTAATTTTCAGAACAATGTTTTCTTAGGTAATTTTTTTTTTCTTTCTTGTGTTTTAAGACTTGTACAGACTCCACTAAGAAGGATTACCTTTCTTTTCACTATACTCCATCCCATATATATGGAAAGAAATAGCTCTTCATTTGAACAATGCAAGGCACCGTCTTGTTTGGAAAATAGATTTCTAGGAGCAAATCTAGATAAACAGTATGCACTATAGGGAAATACAGATCTGTTATTTCTTTTAAAAAAATTGATCATTTAAAAAGCAGGATGTGAAATACAGAAAATATGCTTGCTCCGGAAAAAATTGGAAACCATTAAATTCTGATTCCCAAAGAAATGCCACCATAGAAAATCCACATTTTAACTAAATGAAACAATTAATAAAAAGACCAGCCAAGTTTTCTATTCCAATGCATTTTAATAGGAATGATTGACAAACACATGTAATGACTGCTGGAGTGAAAAACTGATTCATCACTGCACCAACAGCTCAACAAAGATTAGTATGTAAATGGGTAGAAAAACACACAAACTTATGCCAAAGTTATGTTAGGAGTGAATCTTTTCCTTACAAATTTTTCTTCCTGTTTTCGCTGGTGGAAACATGAAAAATATCCTCTTTGGGAAAAGTCTCACAGGTAAAGTTGAAGACACAGTCAGAGTATGATGTTTAAATAGAAAATAAATAATTATGTAACATTAATATATTGCACAGCTTCCTCCTACTCCACAGTCTTAAAAAAATTATACCTATTCTTGCATAGCAAGGGAAATTAGGTAGTTTTTAATGACTTAGATACTTAAGAAAAAGAGAAGAAAATTAAAAATTACGGAACAAAAACTCAAACCCATCAAAACCTGAGGAAATAGGGCTAGATCTTACGCAGAGGATGACTTTATATTTTCCTAAATATATATATATACAAAAAAAGACATTTTTCAGTAGTTATCATCTTATGTTTCTAAACTAATTAGAAGGCAATTGCAGTAAAAGATTTTGATCCACCATTACATGCTGTTCCAGGCTGTGGTAATATGTTCCTTAGCTCTTTCAGCTACCATGTGAACACTAAGTACATGGTGCAATTTATCTCCTTCACAATTTCCTTTAGAAGGCTCGAATAACTCTCAGCAACTAATCCAAAAGCAGTTCCTGCAGAGACTCGCAGGGCTGGTAGTCAGTTAGTATGAGAGATCATATCCAGGAATGCATTTTAAGAGTCTGGCACACAAACCTAGCAATTTGTATTCTTATACTAGGATAATGAGAATTGATAATCTTGTTATGCTACACAAATCAGCTGTTGTATTTTGCACTTATCAAGTCAAATAAAAAAGTTAGAACTTCATATTTGCTAAGGATTGTAAGAAAATGGGAAGTAAAATAGCAAAATATTTATTAAAAGTTGTTCATAAATCCATTCAATTTTAAGGATTAGAAAAGCATATAATTCCTAAAGCAAAACATTCCACTTAATTTCGCCTGACCTCATTTATTCTGTGACAGATACTGAAACTCGTATCAGAACTTCCATAATAATCTGCTGTCTTGCAATCTGTATTTCCCATTTTCTTATATCTTCTATTCAACCAGGCCTTCCAGCAATCAAGCCAGATGGAAAAATTTAAAGATATAATGGAAGGTGTTGAATAAACTTTTTCAAGGTGAAGAAAAAATTATAGGCTTATCTCGTAAAATTTCTGCAGAGTTCTAAGAAAGATTAGAAGTCAGTAATATCAAAATACAACACTGACAAACTGTAATATTTAATTATTGGAAACTGTGTTCAACTGAAAAATATAGGTCTTAGTTTTGGAAAAAAGTCATCCTGTGTGAAATACTGAGGGTTATGATTGCATATTTTTCCATGAAGCTGTACTTTGATGGAAAGTTCCAAGTCAACTTAAGGTGCAACTCTTTTTCTTCCGCTCCTCATATAGATATTTATTTTCTTGTTTGCATTGTGATCTTTTTACCCCAAAAGAGAAAGGAACAAAAATAATGAGTTATACACTAGTACATTTATTAGGACCTTAAATATCTGTGTTGTTTTAGAAGCCCACTATAGAGATCATTGGCTAAAGGTGAACAACAAACATTTCGACAGTTGCTACTTAAAACCCTACAACTTAAGTTTATCCAGGCTACAAAATTTTACACACATAAAACAAAAGAAACTTTAAAAAAAAAAAGAAATTAGAGATGCAAAAGAGAAGAATGATAAAGAGAAATATGTGATAGGTGATAGGTTATGCAGAGAGCAACGGATGCATACTTGAAATATTTTAATAATTTTTCTTTACCCTTTTTAAAATTGAAAACATTTTTTTTGTCTTTTATTGTGGGGATTACAGGTTTTTTAAAATTTGTTTTTGTTGATTTTGGGTTTTTTTTGGCAGTTGCTGTTTTTAATTAAAACACAGCATTTTTCAGTCCTCTTGTGGATCTATGTTTTAGAAGTGAGACTGACGATTCACTGCAGTACCAAGAGAATACAACTGTGTATTAAATCAGCTATACTCCATAGCCTTTTGGGGCATTTGTTGTCTCAAAAAGCATTTTATGTAGGAATAAAGATTTCAAAACTTTGTGGCAGTGTCTTTGCATATTTAGGTAGAAAACAACTACATTTTACATTGATATTCATTGCTAAAGAATTACATTATTTGTGTCTAATTTTCTGGTTTTAAATTTTAGGAATAACAAGCATTTTTTGTCTGGTTCTTTAAAAATTTTTGAACTTTTATGTTCATGTTTAATCTCAAGCTAACATTTTTTATATTTAATTTTTATGGATAACTATCCATGATTATTTCAATCCTTTGCTTCCTCCACATGTGGCTAAATAATTGGTCTTGTAAGAACATATCCTTGTTTATACTACATTTCAGAGTTTTAATTTACAAAATTAATATGTAACAGACCTATTACAAGTATACTAATGATAGGCATTTTTATTGGAAAAGATTCTACTAGCAAAGTTGGGAAACCACTTCCAGATATAGGCCTAGGTATGTCTGAGAAATTTGGTTTCTACAAAGATACACATGTATGTTATATGGATACAAGTACGTATAATGAACTTACTAACAGCCATCCTAGGGCAAATCAAAGATCCATTTAATATCTTCAAAAGTCTTCAAAAATAGCTAACTTATATACCTAAAGACTATAAGAAACATGGAAATATAATTGCATCAATATTTGCCCCAAATCTGTATGGAAATGTTGGGTTTCAGGTAACAGATAACATACCATAGAAGAATTTCGAAAAGGCTGATTACTAATTAGCATGAAGCACTGCACTTAGATGAAAGAGTCTTGTTCCAAGTGCTGCTTCGTAATTTGAAATATTTAAAGTAGAATTTTTATGTAAAAATATTTTTAATTTAAAACATACATTACTCATATACTGCTTAATAATTTGTCTTTTTGATAAAAAGAATATATTAAATACTTTTAAAATCTGGAAAAACTTTTGAAAAACTAAGATTCTTACCTTTGAAATGAGTGAAGAATTACACCAGCAGTATGTCAAGAAAACAATGAGCATTTATTCAACTAGTATAGAAAGGATCACCCTCCAAGTGTTTCAAATATTTCCGGTATTTTATCTAGAAATCCGAAGTCATCTATTCTGGAAGAAAGTGCTTTTGATAATAAACTTAGGTAGCACAGTACAAGATCACCAATATATCTCTATTGGAGAAGTACTTTTATTTGATGTAGCATTCATATTACTGCCTCTCTGTATCTTACAAGAGTTATGTGAAAAACATAATTCCTTAGCTTTAATGGCCCTTGGATCAGGGCATTAATCAAAAATTCAGAGGAGAATTTTTTTCTTTACATGATTGCTTTTATATGGGAAAATAATAAAGTTTTTGTATATTCTGTGGTCATTTTTATGAATAAGAATAATCATGGAAGGTGAGACTGCAAGAAGTTCAACTTCAGACGACATTTTAGTCCTCACAGGCTATAATAAACAATTACTTTACGATCTATAAAAGATGATTCAACCTTCATACTATCATGTATGGCAGCTTGAAGATAGTTATCCTCTGCACAACATCTCCCTTCAGGAAATCTGAATGTGTGAGTGATTAATAGACTGCAATGCCACCTCCTCCCCATCTCTTCTGAAGTGATATATTACTTAAAGACACTTGTGCAACACATGAGGCAATTAAAATCTCCAAATATGAATTCTAATTTCATTATGATTTCATGGAAACATTTACCTTTTGTGAACAATGGCATCTAAATACTACATTTCTGATTTAGTGATGCTTTATGTTCACCCTTAAGTAATGTGATACAGCATTGTGCAACATTGAACTCCTCAAGATGAGCAAGATGAGCTCAAGAAAAGCAATCAAAGTATTTAATTGTTGCTCAAGAACCTTTCCTCTGTAAAAAATTATGGACGTTTTTCACTCTCCTCCAAGTACCCAAAATTCCAGGGTGTCTGGATTCCAATAAAATAGCCCAGAATTATCAGCTTGGAATCATGTTTGTATCAAGTTTTGAAACTTCTTATATGAAGTGTCATAAATATCTGATATCTATGGGATGTGATCTAATACGTATATCTAAAGGATATTTGACTCACAAGATTTTTTTAAAGTGCAGTGGCAACAGCCTTCCACTTAGAAAAGAGAATGTTTGCATAGACTACTAGTTAGGCAAAATCCTTCTCTTTTGCATGTCGTATGAATTGTGTAAACATACTGTACTGCAGGGATGGGAAGCCATTATATTCTACTCTCCAAAAAGGATATATAACAAAGATACAAAATAATTTGTCTAGTCTGGTCTCCTTGCTCAAGAAAACTACTTTTTTTTTTCTTTTTGCACAGTACGCTACACCATTTCAGTAGGGAAAATGAGGGAAAGTAGTAGATTATATATGGCAGCATTTTTTTTTAATATGTCTTAGAATGGAACCATTTAATACACATTCCACATCATTCAACCCAAATATGTGTCTTTATTGAAGTGTTATATTGGCTTTGAATTTTGAAAAATGGAAAAATGCTGAGCTCTCTCTTAATTTAAAACTAAAAATAATATTAACTTTTATGAGCTGGCAAAATACATTTCATAGTTTCTTTTAAAAAGAAAGGGCACTGAGCTCCTCTGAACATGTTTTGGAGCCAAAGTCAGTTCATATTTAAGTCCCATCTCATCTTCCTGTTACATCCAAAACTTATTTGTATTGTGTTACTTTTTCTTTGGAAAGGTAACTTTATTTCTTCCTTTCTTCCTGAAATGAAGACTCTTGGGTGATTGTGGGGTGGAATATTAGCTTTGAGCTGGATCTCCTAACACTTGGTCTTCTAGTGGTCTTGGTCTGCTCAGATACTATCAAGCTAACATGGATGAATGAGATGGCATTGCTGGTATTGTCATTTTCTGGGATTTGGTCTGCTTTGACATTTGCTTTCAAGTATTTTACTTTTCTATGGGTTCATCTAATGCAGTTCCCTTAAGGAATGAGGAAGGTATCTTGCATATAGATGGAAGGGTCCTCTTCCACAGTCATTATTAAAAATACCACTGTGTATTGCTTGGCCAGTGTTGTGGCATCAGTAGTGGAGAATGGCAGCACCTCTGTGTTCTGGCTACAAGTGTTTTGGTGCCTACTCAACCTGGGATCCAACATGACTTAGGTTTGAGGGGTGACAGCATCTCAAAAGGTTGTGCTTGCAGCACTGAGCCTGGCACTTGACACTGTCTCACCAGGTTTTAGGGTTGTGGTACTAGGGTTAAGGAGTGCACTTTTTTTCTTGCACTGCGTACTTATTTTCTACTCTATAAAGACACATGGCACATACTTCAAGGAAGATGTCATGCAAAGATCCTGTGTGGAGATCTCAATTTCTTTGTTTGATGTGGAACACTGAGCCTTCTTCAGATATGCGCAGCAGCTCTATCTCAATTTGAGAAATCATATTGGCAAAGCAGAGCAGTCTGCAGGTCAGACTTAGGAAAATACCAAATTTCATCCTCCTTCTCTGTAGACTGTTGTTGATTTGGGCATAGAGGTTGCTTTGGGATATAACAAGTCCAAACTTTGTCCTACAAGGATATTGCAGTCTTGGATTTTCAGCATTATAACTTACTTTTGACAGGTCATCAATTAGACATAATAACACTAAGCTTATGGAGGCAAAAGTGGTTTCAGTATTATTCCCGTTCTATGCAACATTATTTCACTGTTTCCTCTTGGTGTATTTCTCTACTACTCTTTTATCTTAGCTATGAGATGCAATAGCCTTTCAGGAAGGTTAATGTTGACGGAGAAACTTCTCTTGCCACCCTGCCATTACCCTTAAATTTACTACTAAAGCATGACTGGTCTTGTCTTATGTTTACCCTTCAGTCTTTCTTTATACATCTTGTGATCAGATGATTATGTACTTAGAGAAACTAGAAGTGGCAAATCAATTTAAGTGCTTGGCTGTAGTTGTCCCTCAGTATCAAAATTGTGATGATATTGCAACAGAACCTGGTTGCAGCAGTTGCCTTCTTTGCCTTACATGCAGAATTCAAGTGTGTGCACCTGTGTGAAATATACATTTTCCCTTTCTCCTGCCTCCATGCTAATCTGGCTATAAACCCTTCTTTTGCCGAAGTTGTATATTTTGTTGCTCCAGCACAATCTGTTGTATGTAGCTGAGGAATTTAGGGGACCATTACATTAGATCAATTGGATATAAGTTAAGCCTGGACATTCACAGAAGTTATTCAGCTGCTTTATTTCTAGCATCATTAAATATTGTAACTTTTGATTTGTTGTTGGATTACTGGTGCTTAGATGGCAGTGGTAAGAGTTTGCAGCTCTGCCATGCTGTTCCTTTTGCATAACTACAACTACTATACTGGAAATTAGGCTTTAAAACAATTCAGAAGGCAGAAAACTATGCAAAGGGCTTCAGTTCTTTAAATTCTTTCTTACAGTTTTCCTTCCTAGAAGGGAGGTGAGTGGAGTATTCAGAGTGAAATGGAGATGCACTTTAACTTTCAACCTAAATGGCACATACATAGTAATGTAAATGTACAGACAAACCCCTTTTTTATAACCCAGTATTTTCAGAAGGTCCTTTCATGCAATGGGGAGGTGTACATTAGATCTGCATATGGTTTTAAAAAGATAGTTTCAAGGATAAATGTGTTTTCAGAAACATTTAATGGACTTCATACTGGTACACATTTATTGAGATGCAGAAATGTTCTTTCTAGCACTAGTTACTTAATTTGCTGAAGTAGCATAAGATCAACTTCAGTACTTTTGTCCACATAAACTAGTTATGCAGAGATTTGTTGCTGTAGGAGACAAATGCTGGATGGTTTTTGGGCCTGGGACCATATTTTCAGGACACTGGAGAATTCTCTTTTTCCCTACTGTGGTCAAAATAGAAATTTGGTATTTCTGGTGTCTTTCTTGGCCCTCAGTCACACGACCAAATATTTTTATCATTTTTTCTTTGCACTACCTATACAGTTTTTAAGCGTACCTAATAGGTATTACAAATAAGTTAAAGGGTTTGGTTGCCAGGTGGTCACTTCTCAAACTGAAAAAATATGAAGACATCTCCTTAAATTCTTCCTCATAAAGCTGAACGAGTAGAAGGGTCAGTTTGAAAAGTTGTTAAATTTTTTTGAGGCAAAGCAAGGTGGTATAGTCTAAAACTGAATAGTGCATTAGTTGGTGGGTGTGTTGTCTTAACAGTAGAATTGCTCTAGAATTACTTTAAAGTACTAACCTGATATCTAGGGCAAATAGTGAAGTTCTTTCAGAGAGATGATACTTGATGTAATCTCTGTGCAGATCAAGTATAGATGAGTGCATATTGCTTACCTCTGCTAAATGAGAGCATGGAATGAAGACTGACAATCACTTTTAAATTGCTTTGTATTGCAGTGTGCCACAAACTCTTCATTTCAACAATTGCTGCACAGTCCTCTCATTTTTGTCTCCAGTGTACTTGGGAGTTTGGGGTGGGAAGAACATTGCTTGTCTCTGTAAACTTAGATTTTTAAGCTGAAAAGTTCTTGATGTAACCAGTGCTGAGAATGAATTAGTATTAATTTATGATGTTACTTTGTCTGAGCTGACAGCTTTTGATGACAAGTGTGCTGTAGGCTTCTCTCCTTTTTTTCCTCATATCATTTGGGGGATACATGTCTATGCTGACTGTGACACAGTGACACTCTATGCAGAACTGAAGCCCAGCTACATATTCAGCTTCATTTCCAAAGGATAGGGCCAGAGCTCCCAAGTGCTGGGATCTCTTTAGTGGTTTTTAAGTGCTGTGGGAAGAGCAAAGAACAGTCCATAAGTTTTTTGAGTTTTTTCTCTAAGCGGTGATGCTTTAAACAGTTATCAAAAGACAGTGTGAAGGGGGGAAAATTACAGATCCAAACCAGAAACTGAAGCTCTTCATTGAATTATTATTCTAGCAGATGTTTGTAGCTTTATGTAGATGCTTTCAATTAAATGTGACTTAAGAAAGCTGTAAAAACGCCCCAGTACATTGTTCAGAATTGTAGGGGAAATAAATTTCAAGTAGGGAAAATGTGAGTTTAACTAGTGCAGTAAGAGATTTATGCCCCTGCATAAACAAAAGTTGCAACATGGCTCTGACATCTTATACAACTTTGTCAGGTGGTGCCATTGTGATTTGTCTGCTGGTAGGTTTTGACTTTTACTTCTGTTTGGCTTCAGAGATTTGAAGCTTTTAGCGAATGTGCTTGTGATGGTTGATACAAGGATTTATTATTGAGAAAATCAAGAGGCTGCCCAGAGATCATTGAACCTCCATCCTTGTCAGTGTTCAGGACTCTGATATTGATTTGCTCTGTTTCCCTGTTGTCTGACTTGACAACAATTTATGTTTTTACACTGAATTTATCTCCTTTCATGGTGTGTCCAGAGAAGATTTACCAGAGGTGTTTTGGGGAAAAGTCATTCATCTTAAGAGATACAGGTTTCCAGGAGTGTGTATAAGTTTGCATGGGGACTACCTTTTCCCTCAGCTGATGACTTCAGTATTCCATTATACTTTCATTCCACCTTTCCCCTCCAAGCAGTGCAGATCCTCTAGAGAATGCTGGTCAGCAGACCATGAAGATGCTCAGCAGGCTGGAGCATCACTCCTAAGAAGACAGTCTGAGAGAGTTGGGCTTGTTGCACCTGCAGAAGAGAAGGCTCCAAGGAGAATGTATAGCACCTTCCAGTATCTGCAAGGACCTATAGGAAAAGACATTTTACAAAAGTGTAGTGATAGGACAAGGGGTAGTGATTTTGAATTGAAAGAGTTAGGAGCAGGTTCAACTGAAATGGTTCGAGTAGGTTTAGATTAGATACTAGGAAGAAATTCTTTACTGTGAGTGTGGTGAAGAATTGGATCAGGTTGCCCAGAGAAGCTGGGGATGTTCCATCCCTGTGAGTTTTCAAGACCAGGTTGGATGGGGCTTTGAGCAAGGTCCTCTAGTGAAACACACACTCACATGCACATACACACACCCTGGTGGCAGGGGGTTGGAACTAGATGATCTTTAAGATGCCTTCCAACCCAAACCATTCTATAATTCTGTAAGGTCACATGAGTAGTGAAAGTGTTGATTTTTCCTAGAAAGCAGTGCTGGAGTAGTGACTGTACTGCATGATTAACTATGATTACAGACAGGGGAACATCCTTTCTCCCAGGGAACAGAGGTCTTAATTTGTAGAATTACTCTTGTAATGTCCTTCCTCTGGAAGAAAATAAGATGTAAAAAAAAAGTAGAAAATACTTTACTTCATTCTGTGCCTGTGGGTATTATCTGTAGTTACTGTGAAGGAGAATGGTGTCAGTGCATGAAAGATCTCATAATTGAAGTTGATGTTTTGAAGGTGTTATAGTCTGCTTCTATCTCCTGAGCTGAGAGAGAGATGCTCTTAGGAAGCACTCACAGGATCACAATATTAACAGTAGCTTTTGCTTATAGCTGCTGTTTTCTCTCCTGGTGGTTTATGATACAGAGATGTTCTTCACCTTGCTTTTAGTATGGCAAGGGGCATGATAGGTAACCAAGTTATTAGTTGTCATCAGTCTTTTTCAGCGCTCTTTGAACAATGAACTTTACTCCAGTAAATAACTTGAGTTTATAATTGTTCTCATATGAATACTAAATCTTTGAATTGCTGTGATACAATAAATCTGCAGATTATGTGGGCTGTCACTGATACAGGATTTGGAGGGACCTTTTGAGAGCTTTTTTTCCTAACGGTAGAAATCCCTGACTCCCTAAATCAACACTTCTGTCTGCCTGCATACTTTTGCTGCATCAGTTAGAGTGCCTTGGCCATTTGGGGTTTGAATTTGTTATCAGAGAGGCCTACAAGGGGGATTAAAAGTATGTTATCAAGAAAAATTGATTTTTGCCTTTCTTTATATCTCACTTTCTTTATTATGTAGTTTAATTTATCAAGCATTAATTTATTGGCAGGTTGAAAATGTAGATCTGATACTGCTTTGAAGTATAAAAGTGATCAAGGAGATTCCTGATCTCAGATAAGTGCCACAGAATAAGTTGTGTGGTTTAGGTTTGTTTCTCAAGTTCTATCAAACATAATTTCCAGAAATAGTCTGTAATTTTAAAGAAGAAAGATTCAAGTGAAAAGTTAGTTTCAGTTGCTTGATTCATGTATTTTGGTTTTTAAGGTTTGCTATGTTTTGAGTAATAAAGTTATACAGGGGGTTGTGTGATATTAATACTTTCCCCTTCCTTTCCCCCCTCTTTTTCCTACTCTCGTCATGTTTTGTCACTGTCATCTCTCTTCAAGTGTAGATTTATTTCTCATTCAAACTGTTGTTTTTGTTGGCAGGAGCTACAAGCAAGTCTGTGAAATTATGTAATGTCTGAAAAGTTATGTTCATGATTAATTAGCCTATCATGAAACTATTTTAGTGTATGTGGAATAACTAGATCATATTTTTTATTTATTTGGCAGGGGTAGAAGGCACTCTGGTCAGATCAAGGAACTCCAGAGTGCTTTGTATTAACTATTCTATACATTACCTGTTTACATTTGGAACATGAAATGTATGTCTTTTTTTATTGGTCACTTAATGTGAACCTCATTTTTTTTTTTTTAAGGAAATGAACTTGGGCTGCAGGTATTCCTTTTTTCCCAAATTGTAAAATTTATAGTTGTTTGCTTAAAGCTGACCACCCTTTAAATGGCATACTCAAAGAAAAATTTGCCGGAAGTTAAAAAAATGGGGTAATGATGTGTCATTTCTGAGCTGTATGGACATGAGTGGCACAGCTCTCATGGCAGTAGAGTCAGGATATCAAGCAGAATTTGAAGTCTGGCGGGAACTTTCTTTGTTATTTACTCTGTTATTTATGCTGCAGGGCTTTCTCTTTGCTTCCCCTCCACCAAAAAAATAAAGGTATCCCCATGGAGTTAGGTTATAATCTGAAAAATCAGAGGTATAGATATTGAACCTTTCACATGTTGATTTATTTATTAAGACTTCTTGCTAGTAATGAAGACCTCTAGATTTTATTATAAGCATCAAAGGAGAGAGAGAGAAGGCATCTTCTGTGGATCGGGTTATAGAGGTCTTAATAGTCTGTTATCGAAGTGATCATATTTTAGACAAGCTTTCAAAACTTTTTCTGTCCTCTTTAAAACTTCTGATTTGCATCACTGAAGTGCTATTTCACAAATCCTTGCTTTTTGGAAATTTGAAGGAGATACTGTGCCCATCCTAAATGTAGTTACTCATTTAAACCAGCTTTGCAGTTAAAAACCACCATATATAATTTTTTGTTTTCACTAAGTTGATAACATTGTTTCTTACAGTGTAAATGCTTAGTTGTAAGTATTTTAAATACTGGAAAGTTAAGGCATGAACAGACGAGAGCTGTAAATAATAATTTTATTTAGACTATTAAGAAACAGTGGTATCGTCGATCTTCTGGTTGTGTCTCAGGATCTGCTGTCTACTTCTTACTTCAGAGTGGTTAAGGAAGGTGCTTTTCTCATACTAGCCTCTATGGGAGCCTGAAATCTTACTCTGTAGGGATCAGAATTGCAGGCTTCATTGCAATGATCAGATTTTTGTTGTATTTATCTGTTGGTGCTAAAACAGATGAATAGTGCATGCACAAGCTGAAAAAGGGAAATATAAAAGTGAGTTGTTTACTTGTCTCTTGGTCTTACAGGCTAATCCAGTCCTAAAGACTTTTGGGTGAGTTGTGCAGGGTAGCTCTTGTCATGCTGCTTGTCCATTTCCATTAAGATACTGTATTTCCTCCTGTGTGTGAAAGAAGAGGCAAGGGGAACATCTTAGCACAGAAAATTTTGTCATGAAGTAGATTCCTGCAATGTTTTAATGAGTATATCACTGTCTCTTGTCCCGACTCTGGTCTGCACTCATTTGGAATTAGATCAAAGTGTTTTTGCAGTTCCACTGTAAAGAAAATATGCAGTGGAAGTAGTTTGAGTATTACTAGTGAGAGTTGTACTTTAATGGCCAGGGCCTTTAACTGTGGATGATGCTGTAGGTACAGGTTATTTCACTGGTTAGTTCTTTCACTGGATAGAAGCAAACAGGAACTGTGTCCTGTCAGAGTTGAAAGGAGGTTGATTCTAGAGGACTTCAGTTGCAAACTTGGGTATGGTCCAAGAGTGCTGTTTGAGGGATTTGCTAAGTGATGATTTCTTAATTCATTCTTTCCTTTGGTTTTGCCTTTTTATTGAAGTTGCTTATCACTTTCTGTAGGCTATCGGCAGTCTAGCTGCTGTTTTTGAAGCAGGCTGTAACCACCTTTGACGTTTAAAAATCTCTCATGAAACTGCAGTCAACAAGCTGCTCACTTAATGAACTTTGTCATGACCTTTCTCCTGTCCTTTTGCACAAATGCTGATGCTAGAATTCGTATGTTTTCCTTGAGTAGCATGGCAATTTAATATTGTTGGTAGGACAAAGAAATGGCCTCATGGGCTTCATAGACTTTAATACTTGGAAATAGTGTAGAAGATAAATTGAAACCAATGCTTGAGAGCCTCGCAGGATTTGTTTCTACAAGCCACACAATACAAGTTGCTGCAATAATTTTTTTTAATTCCCTCTCCTCCCCCTCAGTCCCCCAGCGTAAATGTAGTAGTTAAGGCAAATTTTAAGCCTCTTTCCTTCAAGAGACTTTCATTTAATTTTATATAATAGGCCTACTTGAAAGCCTTTCTAAGAAAAACTGGTCTTCTGTGAAATGTTTACTGGCTTTGTTCTGAGCTGTTCGAGCTCTGGTTTACATCACATGGCTAGTTAGCAGTGTTTTATTATATTCTAAGGGAGATTATTTTACTCTATTTGTAAAATGACCTACAGTGATCTGGATTTTTAATTATGAAATTGCTATTTGATTTGGAGGGGCTTGTGATTTCTTGATAGTATGTCACTATAGAACACGATCTATACATATAAAGAAGCAGAGACTGACAAAGCAGTCTGTCCTTTGTTGGAAGTGCCAGCCTCTTAGGTAACTCCTTGGGGTCCAGGGCTACTGTGCCTATTGACCTTTATTATCCTCTGCCATGGATTTCAGCGCAAGATCAAGCAAAAAACTCCTACTCTTCTAAGCCTTGTGTAAAAAAGCACTGTATGTACTTTACAGAGCTGGCAGATTTTCAATGGCTTTGTGTCTTGGGCAATGGCTTGTAAAGGTAAATGCCTGCAAATGATTTCAGTGTCTTAGCTGTTGAGTAAACTGCTTTTCTTCTCTCAAGAATAAAGTTCAGTTCCTGTCAGGGAAAAAAATGAAGTTGTTAGCATTTAATGAGCTGTTTGTCCACATCTTCTTGCTTCAGAAAGGAGATCAGAATTACTTCATTTTTAAAAGAATAAATAGATAAATAAGTAGATTTTAATTACTTGTAGTACTCTGTAGTTCACCTGGTAGAGAAGTATCTTAGTACTGGTGTTCTTTACTAGATAATAACCAGTGACTAAAAAACTAATGGTCAATGGCCAAGCTGCTGCTTCTTGTTGCCTGTAAGAATGAGTTTAGCCATGTCATTTTTCTGCTACTTGGGCCTTGGTAAGAGAATTGTCTGTGTTACTTACAGTGATGTAATTTATACTGCATTTGCTCTATAATTGAGCAGAAAGGAAGTCAAGTTATATGTGTGAGTTAAAACTAAATACTTTCTTGTTTAAAAACCCAAAACATATACAACAAAACCAAAATGTATGTGTTCTCCATTTAAAGCTTTTATTTCCTAATCATATCACTGGAAGAAATCTAAATAAATAGTTTTCTTGTAATCCTGTGTCAGGTTCTGGAATTTGTGGCCTTAATAATTTTGCTTTGGCCCTAATATTTTTCCCTTCCCTAATATTTTGCCTTATATGAGGCAACTGTGCAGGATATGTCTTGACTTTGTGCAGAAATCCACCTGCTTTCTCTTGGAGTAGAACAGGGCTCTGCTTGTTTTGTTTAGAATTGCATTTCAAACACTAGCCCAGTTTAAAAAAGCCCTGCTTCTGTATTTAGTATACTGCTATTCAAGTCTAGATTGTGCTGACAGTAAATTTGCCCCAAAGAGTAAACTAGATAAAATATGCATATGATCAATTTAATATGCAATTAAACATTTTCCCTGAGCAATTAGCATCAAGACAACTAATAATTATCCTGTGCCACGCTGCTAACATTATACACATTTATGTAGGATGACTTTGGTAATAAGTTATGGATAAAAATATGCATACATACAAACATCTGAGTAAACATAATATCATAGCAATGAAGCATGTGCTTTTCATACTGGAGTTGATTTAATCTGCATGAAAACAATACGTTTCCCCAAAGAGTGTAAAAGTTGACATGCCCATAGGATCATGGTCTGTGAATTGCACCACTGCTTACCTTGTGGTTACATGCATCACCTGCTTCATTCTAGTTGCAGTGCAGTAAAAGATAAAATTTGGAGTTAGGAAATGCAATCCCATTTGAACAACTGTATATGCATGTTACAAAAACCAGTGGATACCATGTTTGGAAGTCTCCTAAGCATATGAAGAAACTGAGATGAAGAAGACATTGTGGAAATTAGCACATGATGAGCAGGATTGTTGAAAGTTAGATACATAATGCACTTTACCTCTGAATGAATACCTAGAAGTGTACTTGAAGGACATAATTTTTATTATAAAGAGTGCATGGCAAATAATTCTAGGTATCTCTGATGGTTACCTTGTATACAATGCCCTTAGAGAGATATCCTTTCACGTGTGTGATGCTCTTAGGACATTTAGATGGATTTAAAGAACTGAGTTTTGGGGGAGTTGGCAAGTGTAAAAACTCATTACTTTGGAGACAAAAAAGTGGAGCTACGTGAAATGAAAAGGTGTCATTTGGAAGATGTGGCATTCTTTGACTAGTGGTAGGTATGTGAGGAGTAAGACAGCTTATGGATGATCTGCAGTAATGATTTCACTTTGGTTATGGAAGTCAATGGACTGCTTGGAGAGGGAATGAAGAAAAGCAAGCCTCTTGTTGGTACACTTGAGGTTGCTTTGTGTGCCAGATTGAAGAGTGTAATTTAACAAACACAGGCATAAAAACAAAAAAGTCTTTTAGCCAGAAACTGCATATTAAGATGTTTAGATTTTGAGCCAGTTGCTGTTCTCATAGTAGGCAAGTAAGGGAGCAGAAGGGATGAAGTTTGGAATTAAAATTTAAGCAGCTCCAACATTTTTTAAGTATTATTTCAATATCTTTTTCAGATGAGTCTGAGGACAGAAGTTATCTATGTCTTGGGTATCAAGGAAATAGAACTGAGTTATCTTTATATAAAGTCTAATTTAGAAATGCATTTTGCATTAATTTCCCAGGGGTACCTTGCAGAAGGTGAAAGAAGAGGTCAAACCCAATTGTAGTTGAATGTGGAATTGCCTCATGCGGTTCTGATGTTGCGTGGTCTGTTCAGTTTTATCTGTTTGATAGTGACAACTTAGATATGTATTCCTGAAGGAGCTATATTGCCACATATATTAATAACATAGCTGAAAACTGTTAAAATAACTTTTTTCACTTAGTCTTTTCACTTCAAGACCATTAAAGATAGACTTTCAGGAAGGCTGAAGACTGCTTGGCCAAATATTATGTTTACACAGTGTAGGTAACAGTCATCAGAATTCTAGGAAGATGCAAACAGAAAACTACAGTGTATATAGGATGTATTTACAGCTTGAGCTGTTGGTAACCTGGTAAGCAGAAGTACCTCATAGTGTTGGGTCTGTGGCTGGGCTCTGATCTCAGATTGGAGAACGCATAAGAGGGAATTTGAGGATTACCTTCTTCATAACCTAGTTACATTAATAGCCTTGGCTACAGAACTTAGTATTATTTAAAAACACTCTTACTATTACAATGGAAAGGTGAATACATTTTTTGATTGTTTAGTCCCAGGTGGAGGACCAAAGCAGGAAACGTACAAATTAAAAAACAGATTCATTCCCATTCAGGAGGGAAAAGTTTGCTTTCTTCTGTAGTGCTACCACAGCGTGCTGTAATTGACTAGGGCAGAGTATTATTTTATTTAAATAAAATGATATCTTGGGTTTTTGCTGGAAATGGTGTCAACAAAGGGGTAGTTCTGGTTATTGCTGAGCAGTGCTTACACAGAGTCAAGGCATCTTGTGCTTCTCACACATTCCTGGCAGTGAGGAGGCTGGAGGTGCTCAAGAATCCTGGAAGTCACCTAGGCAGGGCAGCTGGTCCCAGCTGACCAAAGGGATGTTCCACACCATCAAATGTTATTCACAGTGTGTAAAGTGGGAACAAGAAGGCGGCAGTGGGGTGCACCAGCACGGGGTGATGGTGTTTGTCCTGCCAGGTAACTGTTACATGGGAAGGGGCCCCACTCTCCTGGCGATGGCTGAACACCTGCCATGGGCGCTGGTGCATCAATTCCTTGGTGTGCTTTGCTTGTGTATGTGGTTTTGCTTTGGCTATTAAACTTTGTCCTAGCCCATGAGTTTTCCACTTTTACTCTTCTGATTCTCCCCCCATCCCCATGTGGGGGTTATGAGTGAGCAGCTGTGTGGATCTTAGTTGCCAGCTGGGGTTAAGCCGTGGCATATAGAAATTAACGCGAGATCACAGAAGGAGTACAGTTTAAATAGGTAAAGTGTCAGAGATTGTTGACAGAAAAAGTAGCAGGGTGTACAGTATCCAAAGGTTGTTTTTAGATTTACTTCAGTAATTCTGTGTATCTGTTGAATTTGGGCTATAGTTGGAAAGCCTCCCTTCTGTAAATGTAGAGGCTTGATATTCATTCTGTTGAAAATGAGAGCTGAGCCTCCAGAGCTGTATTAATACACCTACACCTGTATTAGCTGTATTTTTGAGCTGCTGCTTTGCACTTTCTCTAGATGTCGTCTGTGATTGCTTTGGGTGGTGGTTTTTCAACAGAAAGTGGAATTTGTATTATTTTCAGTGGATATAAACTACAACTGAAATATGAATGCAGGTTGGCTTCTGTGCAGCTAGTTAAGCCTAAACTAATCTAGTATTACTCTTGCAGTTAGATAGCTTTGGGGTGTGTGAATCCAGGAGGACGTGAAGGGTTTTAAATTCACTCTTTTTGCATAACTCTATCTCTGATGGTTACCTTGTATATCACAATGCCCTTAGAGAGATATCCTTTCAAAGTACAGGAGGGCGATGTGAGCAGAGAAAGGCACAAAGCCACTGTAAAGTAAGGGAGTGAGTTTTATACCAAAAAATGCACACAAACCTGCATTCTAGGAGTGATCATGATCTTGAGGGGGGGGAAGAGAAGTTTCAGACTCTAGTCTTTTCTCAATACACACCATTTATGCAATTAGTTGATTTAAAAGTGTAATAGAGAAAGTTCACAGCCTGGTCAGTTCTCTTTCTAGAGCTGCCCTTGTACTGGCCTTTGCTTTGTGCTCTTTGAATGCATAGTTGCTACATTTAGGTTTGTAGCAGGTGTAATGTTTCCACACTTCTACCTCTCTGGGTGTGTTTGGCATCATTTGAGTTAGTGTGTACTGTTTACCATGCTTTGTGGGCCTGTAGGGCTAACATGGGAGCTGCTGGATAGTTAGCAAGTTGGTTTTAAAATTCGGTGTATAGTTTAGCTTACCATTCCTGAAACATAATGATTTTGTTCTTTCAGATATGGAATGTAAACTGTTTTTTCCCCCCAACAGAATGGATGCAGGAACAGGACTGCAGCTGACAGTACTCACAGAACCTTGTCTTGCCTGGGACCAAGAGTGGCTGCTTCAGTAGCTGAGATAGAAATCAGTACCTGTTGCTGATGAAGCTTTTGCTTTTCAATATTAGTATTTTAAAAAACAGTATTTAGAGATGCTTCTGGTAGTATTTCTTGTTCAAAGACTTCATTTTTTCAAATTATGGTAAAAACAAAAAAAAGAATAGAAAAAGGAGTGCAGATAGGCCTTGAAGGTACTTTGTGAAAATGTAGGTATTCTGAGAAAGCCAGCTTGCTGCTGCCGTCCTTCCTAAGGCTGTAAATAGCCTGGGACCAGGACAGTTAGTATTGAAGGTCATGGCAGCTTCACTTTTTGGTAAAATTTGCCCCTCTATCATGGTAACCCTGTAATTACTTGCATGCTGTTTCTGTTCATGGGATAGTAGAGATCTAATGTTTGGGTATCATGCATAAGGATGTGTTTTCCAGCAGGTAGTCAGATGATGGTGAGGTGTTTCTGAAAAGGCATTGAGAGGCACTTGCAAATGTGAACAGTTGAGGTTTTTGGTTTACTAGTCAAATTTCTTGGGAGTGTGTTAAACTTTTAATTTCTTTTAATGTATGTGTAACACTTAATGAGATAGCACTTAAGACTGTAATTGTGTGTACATAGCTAATGCCTAACAGTTTTCAGACAATCTGTTTAAAACCTCAGAGTGCTATAGCAATGCAAATAGGAATCTTCTTGCTTTGAATGGGATTTATAGTTTTGGGTAACTTTGCATACTCAAAAATAAAGTAAAATAAAACTTTTCAGGATCTAATGTGACTTCTTAGGGAGTGGGATGTTAGAACATGTTACATGCTTTTAGAATTTCATGGTAATTGTAAATATAATCAAATAAGCACATAAATTCCACAAGCACAGAAACTACTTAGGAAAAAAATTGTTACTTTGGGCTGTAGTTCTGAGACAAGTTCTGGCATAAAGTAACAGAAGTCCAACTGACTTTTTACCAAGGATTGATTTTGTGCAGGGGGAAAGCCTGTTAGTTTCTCAGAATAGATAGCTGTGAGTCATTAAAATAAACAAAATAACTTACTGGTTGCATAAATGACTTGTAAGTCTTTGCTTAAAGATGGACACTGCGCTGGTTTAACTAATGCTAAGACTATGTTGTTATTTCTAAATTAGTGATGATATGAAAGGTGTCCTTGCCTGTGGCAGGGCTGTCGGAAGTAGATTTTTGTCCTTTCTAACCTAAACCATTCTATGATTCTTGATTTTTTTTTATTTTTTTTTGTGGACCAGTCAGAATGCATAATATGTAAAGACTGTGAGTTGTAAGGATAGTGGGTCCTTAATGTTTCACAATGTGTAAACTCTTCGAATAGTTAAAATGCTTTGTGGTTTTTTGGTGGCTTTGGGGTGGTTTTTTCAGCTGGATCAATTA